>OZ008371.1:76977165-77399644 GCA_963931995.1 Phaonia tiefii | reverse complement strand
TTTTAAGAAAAAAAAAATTTTTTAAACTTCTTTCACTTTGGCTTTTTCTAAATTTATTTTTATTGGGTTTAAAACTACAATATAATAAGTTTAAAGTTTGAAAGTTTGGTTACAGGCTCCAACTTCCCATGAAACAAGAAATTTTCCAACTAATGTTAGTCTAGACACAAACCAAATCAAAAGTACGCAATATAGTTTGATAATACTGGGTTCTAGTAGAGTTGTTAAAAAAAGTTGTTTAATTTTTTTTTTCATTTGCGGGATACGTGCGATAAAGGACTTCGTCCCAAAATTTATTAAAAAACACAGAAAAATTACAATTGTCGATAAATCAATGCTTGTTATCAAGCAATATTACTTCATGTAGTGACCCACTATATACACCCCGGATCACTTATTTAAAGGCACTAAAAATTCCAGTTTCAGCAGCCTGTATCTTTTGCAATTTGTAACCGATTGGAGAATTTTAAATTGGAAATGGAAGCTCGAAATCTTGAGATATACAAAAATCCAATGAGTGTTCGAACTCACTGGCGATGTGTTAACACCCTTTTGTACCTGTTTAATTTCTATGAACACATTAGTAAATGTTACCATGGGAAATTAAAAAACAGCATTCAATCATATAATGACGTTACATTTACACAATTTTAATATTTAAAATTATTTAAAAACCAGTGCAAGCACATTATTTTCTTGCTTAACATTTTTTATTTTATTCCCACAAAAAACAAAGAGAATGCAAAGCAACAGTCACGTGTACATACATACATTTTTATGTTCGTAGATACGTTACACAAGTTCCCACAATTTTCGTTGCTCCTTTTTATCTCATTTTTATCTACATATAACCACGTCATTATTCTCTTTGCTCTGAGAGTGCTCCGCACCCACACAAGACAACTATTCGCTGCCGCTACATCAGTGTGTGTGTTTTTCGCAGTCGGACAAATCTGTGTTCTATATAGGGGTTGGTCACCGTTATCATTTAGGGCTATGAATAACAGATGTTGGGCGATTCTGACGCGTACCCGATATGCACACAAAATTTCATACAATATGGTCCAGCCGTTTCGGAGGAGTTTAACACCAAAACAATCTGTGATCGTTGTCGGACAATCTGTGTGATCGCAGTAGGACAATCTGTGGGAACGCAGTCGGAGAAACTGTTTGGATGTATTCACTTTGTGAGTTTAGTCCCTACCCGTGCCTATAGATGTTAACACATCAAAAATCATGACATTAGTGGTTTCTTAACTTAAGAACTTTTTTTGGGAAATTATAAAAAAAGTCCAAAAATGTGCTATTTTTTTTTGGTTCACTTGAATAAAGGCACTTTATTATTTTTTTATTATTTTTAATGTAAGCGATGATTTTTTGTAGGGAGCGTTTGTTTATTACAATTTATCACATCTTAATCATTTTACGAGTCAAAATGGCAAAACAAAAAAATTTAAAATCAATCGGGAAATACTAAAATCGATGTTTACCGTTCTGAAGGATATTCTAACCGCGCAATAGCTAAACAAATTGGACGGAGCCCAACAGTTGTCGACAATTACATCAAAATGCTTACAGACCGATCACTGGCTTAATGACGGGGAGAGTTGGCTCTACAATTCAATATCAAAACCCTCAACACAACAACAATTGCATGATTTAACAAAACAATGATGTGGTTCTATGTTAAAGAAGTAGAGCATAGGGGAGTAGAGCTTATGTTCATGGTAAGTACAGACATAGATATGAACAAATCTTAAAAAAAAATTTTACCAAAAAATTCCTCGTATATCTTTTTAATTGCAGGAGGTGTTAACACACAAAAGGTGTTAACACATCGCCAGTGAGTTCGAACACTCATTGGATTTTTTGTATATCTCAAGATTTCGAGCTTCCATTTCAAATTAAAAATTCTCCAATCGGTTACAAATTGCAAAAGATACAGGCTGCTGAAACTGGAATTTTTAGTGCCTTTAAATAAGTGATCCGGGGTTGTATATAGTGGGTCACCACATGAAGTAATATTGCTTGATAACAAGCATTGATTTATCGACAATTGTAATTTTTCTGTGTTTTTTAATAAATTTTGGGACGAAGTCCTTTATTGCACGTATCCCGCAAATGAAAAAAAATTAAACAACTTTTTTTAACAACTCTATTAGAACCCAGTATTATCAACTATATTGCGTACTTCTGCTTTGGTTTGTGTCTAGACTAACATACGTTGGGAAATTTCTTGTTTCATGGGAAGTTGGAGCCTGTAACCAAACTTTCAAACTTTAAACTTATTATATTGTAGTTTTAAACCCATATAAAAGTAAATTTAGAAAAAGCCAAAGTGAAAGAAGTTAAAAAATTTTCTTTTTTAAAAATTTAAAATTACTTTTCTTAAAAAAAAGTAAATTTTCTCAAACAAATACATATACATACATATTCTTAAACAAAGTACCTTTTCTTAACAGAAACACCTTATCTTACAGATAAGTATTTCTCGAAAAAATATTTTATTTTAAAATAAGTACCTTTTCTTAACTGAAGTTGTGGCCGTCGGTGGTGCAATGGTTAGTGTGCGCGCCTCTTGTACAGGAGATCGTGGGTTCGATCCCTGCTCCGACTACCTTAAAATTTCTTTCGAGACGGTCACCTCGCATAGTGACGGCGGCACTATCGAGTACTTAGCCATGAAAAAGACTCTTAAAATACCGTTCGGAACCGGTGTAAAACTGTAGGTCCCAATCAGTAAGTATAAAATTATAAAGCGAACAGCTCACTGGTTGTGAGAAGCTCTCCCCAATTCCTTCATGGGATGTAATGGGAAACCATTTATTTATTTACCTTTTCTTAAAAAACTAAATTTTCTTACAACGATTTGTCCTTTTTTTAAAAAACTACCTTTTCTGTAAAGAGTACCTTTTTTGTAAAACAAAATAACTTTTCTTGAGGTAAGTACCTACTCTCAAAAATTTACCTATTTTTGAAAAAAGGCCCAATTCTAAAAATAATCACATTTCTTAAGAAAAAAACGTTTTCTTCAAAAAAATACCTTCTCTTAAAAAATACATTTTCTTACAAAAATTCCATTTCTTAAAGTACCTTTTCTTAAAAATAAAATAATACCTCTTGTATTCTTGAGATAAGTAGCCTTTCTGAAAATAAGTAAATTTTCTAAAAAAAAAATAACGTTTTCCTAAAAAGAGTACCACTTATACCTGTTCTTTATAAAAAAAATCATACTCTTATGGCATTTTCTTACAGAAAGTACTTCTTCTTAACCCTAGTTTATACCCAACTTTTACTACGAGAACGTAAACCCAAGTACAGGTTTGGCCAGTGTAATTTTTTTCCGTTTTTCTTTATATTTTCGAAGTAAAATAAATTTTATTTAATGCGATTTTGTAGCTGAATATATTTTTCGAACATTTTATGTGGTCATAAGAATACAACGTTATCGGGATAACGTTAACACCCTATTTTGTCAACTTCCTAAAAAGTTAAATTTTTTTTCAGATTGTGTATTGACAAATATATACCGACCAAGCTGTTACGGGGCGGGAAAGTAATCTGGGTGAACGCGTTGTTAAGGATTAGGTAAATCGCTATCGTGAACGCGGTCGTAATATAACATCGGACAATTTTTATACAAACCTTAATTTGTTGCAAATCTTATGGTCGAAGAATTTGACAGCGGTTGGAACTGTGCGAAAAAATAAGTCGTTTATACCCATAGCAATGTTGGCACATAAAGATCGCCCCGTGGATTCGACAGTCTTCGGTTTTATACCCAACATTTCCATAGCTCATAAGTGCCGAAAAAAAGCAAGGCATGTGTTTTATTATCATCAATGCATGATGACGATGCCATCAGCACTAGCGGCAAACCAGAAATCATTGAATTTTATAAGGGAACAATAGGGGAGTGGCCGTTATACGAGGTCGAATTTTATGTTTCGGGATTTGGCAACCCTAGTGTTGCAATCTGACAGTGTTTTCTTCGGAAATCGGGGAATGCGGTGAAACCTGGAGTAGGACAAAATTTTACGCTCTGAGCCGAAACAAAATCAAGATTCTTGATTTTGTGCTTAATGGAAGTCGCATAAAATAGAATATTCCCACATGAAAATGAAAACAAGAGAACAAACAATGTTAGGATTTGGAATAATTCTTTATTTATACGGATTGCAGGAGGACGATCTTACCAGTATGGGTGTTCGATTAACAAGGGCAAGACATAGGTTTTGTTTAGCGGTTATGATGGCAAAGGGTAGAAGAGTATTTCGATAACTTTTAACTTTTAAAGCTCTCAGCATATATATAAAGGGTCCGCCAAATAACTTTTTTTTTTTGAAAATGCTATTAAAAAAAATCTACTGAATATTTTCTCAAATATCTTTTATTATTTGAAAGTACAATCCTTCCGGTTAATAATGGAAAATAATTTCATTCAAATGGCTGCCTCGGCTGGCCATGCAGTAGCCTACACGATCGGTCCAATTTTTAAGCACATTATCGATTGTGTGCAGCTGTATTTCACCAATGGCTTCACGAATATTGTCCTTTAAAGCGTCAATTGTCTCTGGCTTGTCGGCGTAAACACTTATTTTTGAGGGCACCCCACAAGTAATAGTCTAACGGTGTCAAATCGCAGCTCCGAGTGGCCAAACGACATCAGCTCTGCGGCTGATAATGCGATCTTCAAAAACAGGGCGCAAAACATCGAGTGTAGCTTCGGCTGTGTGGCACATAGCGCCGCGGCCGTCCTGTTGAAACCAAATGTTGCCAATATCCTCCTCTTCAATTTTTGTGAACAAAAATTCGTTCAACATGGCCCGATAACGATCACCATTGACTGTAACGGCCAGTCCTTGCTCATTTTCGAAGAAAAATGGCCCAATTATGCCTCTGGACCAAAATCCGCACCAGACAGTGACTCGTTTTGGGTGCATCGGCTTTTCAATGTATGCGTGCGGGTTTTCTGTGCCCCAAATGCGACAATTTTGCTTGTTTACATACCCGCCAAGATCAAAATGAGCTTCATCTGAAAAGATGACTTTTTTGGCAAAATCGGCATCTTCTGTAAGTCGATCGCAGGCCCATTTTTCCCATATTTCCCAGCGTTGTTCAATCGTATACACAACCATATTCATTCAGCGGAAGGATAAAACTAATTATCTGCCAAATAAGACATGAGCTAATTGTTACCATTCACGAAATAAGCACTAGTTGAAAAAAAACGTTAGATGGCGGACCCGTTATATCTTTGACGTTTGGGAATAAGGTCTTAAGTCAGAAACTGTAGTTTTTCGTAATTTAAATTGAAAATTATTTATATATGAAATTTTCTGACTTATTGCCTAAAGAGCAAATGATTACGATTGGATGGAGTTGTGCTAGATTTAAGTTATTAATACCAAACGAAAGAGAAAAAAAAATTGAGTTAAACCCAATCAAAAACCCAAAATGCATTTTTTTGACTTAAGACCTTATTCCCAAACGTCAAAGATATATACTGCAAATTGGGGATTTTGGGCATTGTACGCGGAATTAATGCTAAGTATTATTTTGGCGTTAACAGACAGCTCTTTCGTAACGTTGGACATTTTCGAGGTTATGCGGACTCAGAACGTTCTGACATACGAGCGCTATTTGTAACTTAAGAGATTCATCTCGGCCCAAAAATTGAATTAAATTGTTAACATTTTCGTGCGATTATTTTTTACAACTCTCGACGAGGATTAATCCATCCATCAAGGACCAATGTTTATCGATGGTATGGTATCCAAGACGAATTCTTGAAGGTCGTCCAAAATCAGCTGTTGTTCCGAAAACCATTGACGCTGTGCGCGAACTGATTTTGCAAGATCGTCATGTGACCTATCGTGAGATTGAGACAACCCTAGACATTAGTGGGACCAGCATACATTCAATATTGCATAAATATTTGACTGTCAAAAAAATTTGTTCGCGTTGGATCCCACACAATTTGTCAATCGCTCCAACAAAGGCTCGAAAATGCTCCAAAAATACGATTGCGGTGCTTCGAAACACGTCTATGACATCGTGAAAGGTGATGAATCCCCGAAAGTAAACAGCAGTCAACTGTATGGGTGTTTCAAGATGAGCCAAATCCAACAAAAGTTGTTCGCGCCCGAAGCACTTCCAAGCAAATGGTCGCCTGTTTTTTCGGAAAAACCGGACATGTCGCAACCGTACCACTAGAACAACGCAGTACAGTGAATTCTGAGTGGTACACAACCATTTGTTTTTGTTTGCCAGTTGTCTTCCAAGAAATCAGTAAAACCAGCCGCCGAAGACGGATCACTCTTCACCACGACAATGCGAGCTCTCACACATCGTCTGAAATAACTTCATTTTTGAGCACCGAAAACATCGACTTGATGGGTCATCCGCCGTATAGTCCTGACTTGGCACCGAATGACTTCTTTTTACTCCCGTACGTAAAAAACAAACTGATAGGTCAACGTTTTTCGACACCTGAAGAGGCGGTTGCTGCATTCAGAATGCATATTTTGGAGATACCTCAATCAGAGTGGCAAAAGTGTTTCGACAATTGGTTCAAACGCATGCAAAAGTGTATAAAACTTCATGGGAAAATAATAAAGTGATTTTCGATGATTAATATTTGTTTTTGTTCTCTAATCCCGAAACATAAAATTCGTGATAAAATTCTGCGCGAACTCGCCAAGGAGCTTTGTATGCCGGTCATTGAAGAGCGGTCAGTTAAGGTTCAGGTAATGCGAAACTTCAACATGAAACTTAGCATAGCGAGCTTTATAACTAAGGCTTTACAAGAGAGAGCTGACGCTTTACCATCAACATCTGCAGCTGCTAATGGGCGGGGAAATAAACCCCAGGTTGGAAGCTGTTACATATGATATATTCGCGAAGAACGCAGAAGACCGACCCGTAACTTGTGCTCTTTATGTAAACGGCCAATATATTTGCAGCATTCAAGAAATTCGTTTGTGTGCAAAATCTGCGATAAGGAGACAAAATTTATATAATTTAAGTTACAATGAATAATTAGCCAAACGCTCGAACAATTTATTTTTTAATTATTATAATATTAATGTTATTATTATTAAAATATAAAAATTAGAACACAAATTTACAATACCAACACAAAAGCATTCTTTAATTATGGAAGCAATTAATAAATTTTCATTAGAATTACACCAAGTACACCTGTACTTGGGTATACGTCCTTGTGGGTCTCGACTTTGGAGGCTCATAGCTCCTCAATGCCTTGACCTGGGATAGTAAATGAGGTGTCAATCATCGCAGATTTGCACCAAATTCCTAGATGCGGAGTTTCAGCAACAAATCGTAAGGGATTTGGGAGGTACAGTACTAGGAGTTACATACTGGCCACACCTGTATCCGGGTATAAGAACTAGGGTTAAAAATAGTACTTTAAAAAATAATATTTTCGAGAAAATATAATACATATTCTTACACAAAGGCCTAAAACTATACTCTTTTTTAAATAAAAAAAGTATATTTTGTTAAAGGTCCATTTAAATTATCGTATTTTTCAACGGGCGCCTTAGGCGTGTTGGAACTAACTAGTACATATATATATAGCGATAGGAACTTCGTTCCCACCGGATGTCCCTGACACCTCATGAATTTTTTATTATATGGGGTGTTCTTCATATTTATCTGACGCTTCATTTCACATTCAGCTACCTTTAGAAACCACTACGAGGAATGCTAGGCTGCATACAGTGTCAACACCAAGATGTGCTTCAGAAATATCAACATCGCTTGGATTAAGAAGTCTAATTAAGCTCAGTGAACTTCTAAACAATTTGTCGTTTAAAGATGTACTAGCGATGTGTATAGGAGTTAGGCTATTAGGTTATTGTATTTAGAGATACCCTGTTGGTACACAGTATTAAGTACAGGGTGTCAAAGTGGACACTTTGGTGTTGTTCATGTTTTGAAGACCTGTAACTTCTAAAATGTTTAAGCCGATTTTTAAGATTATCCTCCGAAATTCTCTAAGAGAGACAGAGAAAAGTATTCGCAAATGTGTGCTTTTATGTTACCATTTAAGAGGTATTGGCAATCAAAACTAAAAATTGTAAATTTTTACTTTGAATTTGTTTTTTGTTAATAGCTCGTCTATTTTTTCATTCCAAACTTAGTTTTAAACAACACCGCCATCCTGAGGCACTTCAGAAAAAGTAGGTATAAATAATTTTCTAATTATCTCAAACCGGTTGGCAGTGTCAAATACTCCCAATCAACGATTTTTGTAACCTCAAAAAATTTTACAATTTCGCCTAAAACGTACAATTAACCTTTTACTTTTATTTTTGAATTTTAGTAATAAAGAATTATAAGTATAGATTTTTAAATTTTTGTTAAAACTAAGGCATTCGGCATGCTGTCGAACGTAACCTTGTTCACCTTGAAAAATTCACCCTACAGCCAGTAACGTTCGCAAATCGGCAGGTTATTTTTAAAAAATCAATTTGTGAGATTATAAAAAATTTCGATTGCTAATTTTTAAATTTTTGTTTATTAGATTTCTAATTTTGGTATGTTTCTAAACCTTTTCCTTTTCCATGAGCGTAAAATTTGTAACAACAAAAGTTGAATTTTTTAACACATTTTCTTCGCACTAATAAACCTCATTGTTCTTTCATTACACTGTGAGAGAAATGGTAGGGGTCAGTGATCGGGAATTGTTCAAACTACCGGGGAAAGTTATATCGGTTAAAAAGATGTTATACGTGTCCCGGCGTTTCGCTGGGTCACGTCTAGGAATCGAGATATATCGATTTGAAGTTAGTAACTATCATATAGGGGAAATTGTCACCTTTGGTGGTCTTTTTTTTGACATAACTCGAGAATCACTAGTCCGATTTTGCTCAAACAAATTTAAAAAAATTATAATTCCTTTAATCTGCTCATATAACGTTTTTGTATATAATCAACAGTTTTGCCGGTAAAAATAAATGTATGAAGAAAAAAAATATTTTTACCTAAAATTTTTTTTTTTAAAAATCCAAAACGGATAATTGGTAAGTCGTATTACTTTCACGCAAAGTCACATAACCTTTAAACAAAATGAGACATAGGTCATGAAAATCGATGGACGCGTTTCGCTTTATTCACAATTAAGTGAAGGTATCTCATTTTGACAAGAATATTGATTTAATGTTTCAATGAATTTGGATAATATTTATTATATATTATTTATTATTAACACGTAAAATTAAAAATTATTACAGGTAATTATTAGGTTATTACATAGATACATAGGTTATAAAAATCGATGAACCCAAAACTTATTTTCGTTTGTTTGCGCCCTTAACTTTCTTGCGTGGTGGTTCGCCCACTTGTTCAGAGTCTGTATCGGATGAGGATCTGTACCGTTGGAATAGCAATTGTCGTCTTCGGTATCCGGTGACTTTGACATTAGGCTCCAAATTGTTGCCTTCTTTCAAAAGCTGGGCAAGTTTTTCTGCTTCTCGTTGAGAAAGGTTTAATTCTGCAACAATCTTGGAATTATTTTGTTCGATGTGCCGGCTTCTGGTGTTGGTTTATAGGTGTAATCCGATTGATCCATTGTTTCAATAGAAAAATAAGTTTATCTGTCAGGACTTGGAAGCGGTGGAATTGGTATTTCATCCGAATGCGGTAGAGGTATTTGTGCACTTTTAACAGATATGTAAACTCTTCGTTTAAGGCCTTTACGATTTACTCCACATATTTTGTTTGCGCAAGCGTAACAGTTGTCGGAATTGTGCTCTCCTGGATCAGTCCAAATCATTGGTACACCAAAACGAAGTGAACTGCGTTTCCCTTGGATCCACATGTTAAGACCATTGTAGCACGACTTACAAATTTTGTCTGGGACCCACGAAACGCCGCGAATTATTTCGGAATCAAAATAAAGTTTAAAAGCGCGCTCCACTTGCTCAGTGAGTAATGCAGCATTTGTTGAAAAAGCTCTTTTGCCACAAACGTAACAAAATAAATTGATATTTTCTGGACAATTTGCACTCATTTCGGTTTTATACTTTTATTACTTTTCCGTCACTTTAAAAAAATCGTACTTTACGCGTTCGGAGACACTTGTTGAATGACAAACATCGATCAATGAACACCTATAAATACTACGTAAGTTTCAATATTTTTCGAAACGTTCTAAAACATGACCACTCATAAATGTGGGTGCAATTTGTGTAACAAAATCATGCAGGTAGCCATCGGAAACAACCCAAATAATTAGAAAAGTGCACTTTTCTTTTTTCCTTTTAATTGTCCACGCACGTTTATGACCGTTTTTTAGTTTGTTACCGCTAAAATAAAAATCAAATAACCTTTTCTTTATTACTTCTTTTTTTAAATCTGACAATCATAAAAAAAGTCATCAATGTTTTTTCCAGGGAATTTTGAGCATATCTCGAGCAAATTTTTGAAATTCATACCTTTACTTAATGTTGCATAAAAGCGAAACGCATTCATTGATTTTCATGACGTATATCTCATTTTGTTCATAGGTTATGTGACTTTACGTGACACTTTTTTCCGTTTTGGATTTTTTATGAATTAAAAAAAAAATTTAATTTTTAGGCAAAAAAAAAATTTTTTTTTCTTCATACATTTATTTTTACCGGCAAAACTGTTGAGTATATAGAAAAACGTTATAATAACAGATTAAAGGAATTGTAATATTTTTTAAATTTGTTTGAGCAAAATCGGACTAATGGTTCTCGAGTTATGTCAGCGAAACGCCGGGCCACGTATAACTTGTTTTTGACCGATATAACATTTCCCGTTGGTTTCATCCCATCCCGATTTTGACTGTCGCATAGTGTTATTTATCAAAAACTGTTTTTGAATTTTATTAAGCACATATTGAATTACCATATGTGAAGAACTCATCAAGATTAAGCTCATTCGTAGTGATAGACATCAAATAGAATGTGTAAACTGTATAAAATATTTGGAATACATGCACGATTATGCACATTACAGTAGAAGAAGAACTAGGCTTCTCAAAAAAGTATAGTCATCTCTTGATTATTGTTTCGTCGTACGAGTACATGCCATTTATGTTTTTTTTTGGAGTTGATATTGTGTCTAAAGGTCCACCAATATGTGGATTTGTTTGTTGAAAACTACTGGATACAAACCGTGACAGACAACAAACAAACAACAAGAAGATCGTCAAGTAATCAAAACAATGCTTGTAAACATATACATGTTTTCTGCAGGATGTTGTTGGTTCAGCATGTGTAAGTTTTTGGCGATCGTTACATAGTTTATACGATATTTTTAAAAACATCTTGATCTTTGCAATAGACCACGTAAGTGGTGTTGGGATTGTAGTGCATACTAGAATTTGTAATACATGGATTTTCTGAATGGAAATATCTTTTCTAGCCCAATCACTATGATCAAGTTTGGGGCAAGATGAAACTAGATTTATTTTCCCAATGTGCACAAAAACGGATGCGGATCCGTTTCAAACTCGTAACGAGTCCGAAAAATTATAAAAAGGCGAAATGTGAGTTCTCGAATTCGTTTCGAACCCATTACGAGTCCATAAACACATAAAAAGGCGAATCAGTGAAATTGGAATTTGGTGGATCCGTTTCGAAGGCGTTACGAGTCCGTAAAAATATAAAAAAACGGATCAGTGAAATTGTGATTTGACGGATCCGTTTCGAACCCGTTTCGAGTCCGTAAAAACATAAAAGTCGAATCAGTGGAACTGATATTTGGCGGATCTATACGAGTCCATAAAAATATAAAAAAATTCGAAATTGAAGTTTTGAAAAGCAAAATGGCAGACATTTGGGCCAGAAATATTTAATATCTTAGATTCGTGTCTGAGTTAAACACAATACTTAAACGAGTTAACTTTAGCCGATAGAAATTTTTTCTTATTTTTAAAAGTTAATATATTTATATATCGGGTAATCAATCTAGAGTTTTTTTTTCTAAATAAATAAAAAACAAAAATTCAAATCAACTGTGACATCTTTATTTTCATTCGGAAGGACATTTTATTCCATTTGATTTCTGAATATAATTTCCTTCAAATGTTGGCCGCATCTACGCCTCAGGGTGTCCCTTCTGATAGTCCAATTTTGGCTGACTAGTTCGAGCATTTCGACAGGTATGGCGTTAATGAAGCGCGTAACATTGGCTTCCAAACACTGAATCGTAGCTGGTTTGTCAGAATAGACTTTGCACTTTACATAATCCCAAAGAAAAAAAGGCTAAAGGTGTAATATCACACGATCTAGGCGGCCAATTCACCGGTTCATAACGTGAAATTAGCTTCTCTACAAAATATGGCTGTATGGCAAAGGGCACGGTCAATGTTTCAATACTTCGTGCTGGATGTGGTCTATTAGGTCGAATAATACTCAATAGTGAAAATTGGGTTTCAATGTTGGCGATGGTAATCCGAATAGTGCGTTCGGTAGGCCGGTCTAAGCGGACGAAATACTTTTCTCGCCGAACGCGCATTTCTCAATTTTCTTTTTGGCTTCAAAAATAAAAAAAATAATAAAAAAAAAAAATAAATGGTTTCCCATTACATCCCACGAAGGGACTGGGGAGAACTTCTCACAATCACTGAGCTGTGCGCTTTCCAGTTTTCACTCACCGATTGGGACCTACAGTTTTACACCGATTCCGAACGGTAATTTGAGAAGCATTTTCATGGCTAGATACTCGATAGTGTCGCCGTCACTATGCGAGGTGACCGTCGTCGAAAGAAAATTTGTAGGTGGTCAGAGCCGGGTTCGAACCCAGGATCTCATGTACAAGAGCCGCGCACACTAACCATTGCACCACCGACGGCTTCAAAAATCAGGGACATAAAATACCCGCTCCTAATATTTGCGGATCATTTCTCAATCTGCTGACGTTGCACCTTACAAATATTATATTACCTTTTCTGAAAAGGAAATTTTAATTTGTATAATTCTCTAAAATGAGAGCTCGACTAGAGACTATTTTTAAGTTTACAATTTAATTATACTTTTGATTATTTTAGTACTTAAGAAAATATGTTATAATAACAATAAATACTCAATAAAAAAAAAAAAAAATATATCCTATGGGATTATTGTATGATAAGACATAATTTAGTAATAAAACGTAGTCAACGGAGCGCCCATAAATATTTTCAATTATGCAACGATCAAAAAACCTATAAAATAGTTTACTATCAGTGAATTAAACATCACTGCATTATCGCCGAAGTGTGATGTTAATAATTTCTTCATGTATCTAGGGCATAACACTGATCCAAGTGGAAAATTGGGTGCTTTTAAACAAGAAGCTTTGAGAAGTATTAGCTTTTCGTAGCAGCGCTGAATCTTTCATAGAAAATGGTTAGATGTCTATTGATATACAAGCGGCATTGAAATATTCATTTCATGCAATTGAACCGCCTCTGGCAAAATCTCAGACGATGCGAACATTTTCTTTTTAGTTGATGTTGTTGATACGATGCCAATGAAATCTGGCAGTGCACAAACATTGGTCACCTCGAGACATAAATATCGATATATCGATATGATGAAAAGTTTAAAAAGGCGACCCCTACGTTCAGCAAAAACAAATAAAAATTCAAATCTGCCTTGCAAAATCTCTTCATATTCGAATGTGTGCGCCACTTTTATTCTGGTACCGTCAGATATCCACTCATTCAAATATAAATTTCGATAAGAGCATTGTTGGAACAGCTCTAGGCGTCAAACCCCCATCCGTTGCGCTATTCTTTCGGCGACATGTTTAGTGAAAAGCCTCCATTCGAAAACCTTTCTACCATTGACCTTATGGCTTTATATTGTAACAAAAATCTCCATTATTTTTCTCATATTCTTCACATTTATATTTATTTGAATTCAAAAAAATCGTTATAATCAAAACATAACCAAAGAGTATTGAGATATATATATGTAAGTATAAAACTATAAAGCACTATACTTATACATAAAGAAAAGTAGTCAAAGTAAAACAACCACACAACATTATCCCAACAACTGTAACTGACGACACCTTATTGCATATTTGCTTTTGATGAATTTTCTTCTATCATCAATGGAATAAATATTGAATGCAATAAAGTCTCTTCAGAACATGGAATCAAAATCAACAGAGCAAGTATATGGGTGATTCCTTGGAAATAACGTTTTTTCGGATGGTGAAATTATTAGTTTTTAACATACCTCGGATGTGATTTTTTTTTTACAGTTTTTGTTTATATATACTACTATAGTGTATACCAACATCTATTGTACTACAACAATTTAAAACATTTATCAATATATTTTATACTATAATTTTCAGAATTGCCACGATTCTGACATCCACGGTATTGACATTTCATATTTAAATTTACTTCGTTCTATGCCAAATTGACGTGAGATAATTTCCTTTGAAAATCACATTTCGATGACTAAATATCGAACAAATTTCGTCACTAGGAGGGCGAGTATTATATTGCGCAATAAAAAAGCGGTACCATGGTATTGACTGCTAATTTTGTGACTTACCCTTCGTAAATAAAACACTTCACTCCAATCGATCCAATGTGTATAAATCTGTCAGCCATTGATGTAAACATAACATTTGATATACAATGGTCGAGTTCTCACAGCGAGGGCGCCTTTATATCCATCCAACATGGCGCCACAGCGGTAAAACGTAAATGTACGATATTAGGCAAAAATGCGTGGACAAAGTTTAGATCTTGTTAGTCGGGCCTAAATAGGAGATTTACGCTCGGTAAATACATGAAAATATCCTCTATCTAGGCAATTTCAATGACCATAAAAAAATATCAATCCATCCTGCGAAATGAGGGAGTGAATATAGTATAAACCTTGATTTATATGAAATGGACACGCCACGGTTCTGATATTTTCATTAGTTTCTGTATGTTTCTATCGAATAAGCGCGACGCAGGTGAGAATATTGTTGTGGAAAATCTTGTGTACCATAAAAGTATTGAAATTACGCGATTATTTATTTGCCGTCCCTTAACTACATGGAAATAAACGTGATGGACAAAGAAAACGTTATTTCCAAGGAATATATGTTTTGGCTTGAAACATACAAATTAATTTCTTTTTGATAATCCAACGATGCGAGAAGGACTTCCAACAACGTTTGAAGATTTTGTCCAGAAACAGATAAATGTTAAGATGCTTCGTAATTATGTTGTCAAATGTTGTGATTCCTGTTGCTAAGGCTTTGATTTTGCCAAAATAATATGGGAATTTAAGCCAAATTTATATTTATAACAATAATCACGTGACAAGTATTAACTTTCAATAAATTAAACTCACAGCAGACAATTTTGGACTCCAGCACTGACCAAACTTCTGTTTTGCCAAATTCCACAATATTGTTGGAGATCAAGTTAAAGCTTTGTACAAGGTGGCGCAAAAGTAATGCCATAATGTGAATTGCCTACCATTTTATAATACATGCAAAAATGAGTTCTATGTTCACGAAAAGTTTAGTTGAAGATGTAAAATTTATTATATTAAGTTGAAAAAATTATATCGGTCAAACGACCACTAGGGTGGAGCGAAAAAATCGATTTCGGTCCGGACAAAATCGCCGGGTGCGGAAAAGTTTAATTTTCTGATCAATATAGTCATGAACATGAATAAGTCATGACTATATTGAATTTCTCATACATTAACCAAAAACTAATAAAATCGGTCATAAAAATTCAAATTCAAATAAATGTAACTGACACTAGCACGATCTTCAAAAATACTATACCACGGAAAAATACAACTCTGTGATATAGATTAAAAACTCACCTCAAAGCACTGCAACAATGCGAGAATGCATAAAGAAAAAGAACAACATAATGGAAAAATTCTGTCTGTTCTTGTTGTTGGAATTATAGGCCTTTCAGTGATGTTGATACTTAGGGATCTTCGATCGATACTAATCGCACGTGTAAATTTCAGAATTGAGTTTGTATACATACGATTGATGATCAACCGATGGTATCAATTCAGGCACAGTCGTTAGGCATCTGGTGATGAACTTGTCACGGAGTTCGAAACTAGTCATACCAGTGAGTGTGTGTTGAACTGAATTGTCTATTATTTCCAACAAAACCAACCATTTTTCATTTAGAAAAAATGTTCATGACTTGTAAGCTTGTAGTAAGAATTTCTCATGCATTAACTAAAAAATAATAAACAAAACAAAAAAAATAAAAATGTTTTCCCATTACATATCATGAAGGAATTGGGGAGAGCTTCTCACAACCAGTGAGCTGTGCGATTTATAGTTTTAAACTCGCTGATTGGGACCTACAGTTTTACACCGGTTCTGAACGGTATTTTGAGAAGCTTTTTCATGGCTAAGTACTCGATAGTGTCGCCGTCACTATGCGAGGTGACCGCCGTCGAAAGAAATTTTAAGGTGGTATCGAACCCAGGATCTCCTGTACAAGAGGCGTGCACACTAACCATTGCACCACCGATGGCCACACTAAAAAATTATAAATTACCTAAATGCTAATTCGGTTAATTTATCTCATATATTAGTTGTTGGATGTGACGGCACTGTTGTGAACACCGGATGAAGGGGGGGAATCGTACGTCTTTTAGAAGAAGAATTAAAGAATCCACTGCAATGGTTTCTATGTCAGATTCATGCCAACGCGTTTCCACTACGACATTTTATATTGCATTTGGATGGTGATACGGCGGGCCCAGAGGCCTTTTCAGGACAAATTTGAAAGTAATTGAAAACTGCGACAAATGTTCCAATGTTTTGTTAAATCATGCAATTGTTGTTGTGTTGAGGGTTTTGATATTGAATTGTTGCGCCAACTCTCCCCGTCATTAAGCCAGTGATCGCTCTGTAAGCATTTTCTTCAACTGATCTTTTATTTATTTTAACCAAATTTGTTAAAATTTCGATTGGATTCATTTGATTGTTCGTTGAAGTGTTATTTTTTATGTTCATCGTACGTGAAACACTTTGCTTTTTTGACTTCTTCATTTTAATTGACTTCGACTGTCCGCACAAATGCAGTGCCGGATTTACCTATGATGGGACCCCAAGCAACCTCAGGTTTTCGGAGCCCTCATTCTAGAATCAAATTTTCGCAGTCGACATCGATGAGCGTAAATAATTTTTGACGCGTTTCAATGCGCTGAACGATCTCTCCCCTGTACTATTAGTTATCGGTAGTGTAAGGAATAGCCTGATGAGGCATTCAACATTTGGAAACGCTGAAAACAATTCATCCTTGAAAATGATTTGGTACAATTCAACGAATGTTTTACGAGGCTCTTTTCCGTATACTTGTTTCACATACATGTAAAAATTTTGAATGTCAGTCACAAAGTTCATGTTAACATCTTTTGGATAGTCTTTTATCAGTCTTTCTAAACTTTCTGTGATTTCCTTCTTCGATGCATTTAAATTGACAAGAAAAGAGAATTTAGCCGCGATATCAGTGTATGCCGTAGCACGTTGTATCACCGTCGAGATCACGATCATCTGCGATCTTTTGTAAAGTATCAGCTATTTTATCATAGTTCGTCGAAACGGCTGAAACAGCCTTTGCGTGCGCATTCCAGCGAGTTGTTGACAATTGCTTAACGGTTGGAGCGTTTGGACTTAAACATGCATCAAGACGAGCCCATCGTTTCGTTGAAACCTGCGAAGAATACATAAATAGCTTGAATTATAGCAAAAAATTCACTGCTTCTAATTCACTGCTTCTATTGGACGCATTATCGTACGACTGTCCTCTACACAAATCGAAATTAAGCCCGTCGTTAACTAAATACTCTAAAGTAGTTTTTGCTTAGTACCTTCCAGTATGACTTTCTATCTCAAGAAAGGCCAAAAACCTTTCTACAGGTAAACCAGTTGTAGAACATACATAACGAACGATGACAGTTAATTGATGATGAATTATGATTAAAACACAAATACACGAACATTTTGTTGCGACTTGTACCGTCCCAATTAGCATTAGCCAACTGAGTCTTCTTCGACTACTTTTACTGATTATTTTGCTGCTTAGTCAGTTCCACAAGTGAAAAGGAGTCGAATATGAGTCATGTTTATGCTTTTTAAGTGTTTTATTGAACACACACTAACAAAATATACAACAATCAGAAGTAAATAATGCGGGTGTTTCAAATATGCCTGTTTTGAGCGTTGTTTTGCAATGATATTTCGCGTATCAAGCTGATGGTAAAGTGCTCGTTATGTTATAGCGGGACAACTTGCATTGTTATTGAAGCAAGAGTCCAATAGTTGAAAACCAAAAAGAGATTGAATAGTTGCGCGCCTGAAAATATGAGTACAAAAACGACTGAGAAATGACTCGAAAATGATTACAAAAACGACTAACAAATGACCCAAAAACGACTTATAAATGACTCGAAACTGACCAGAATAGCGACTCAGAAAAGAGTCTTCAAGAAGAGTCGCGGGTAGGGTACCATTTTCTCCCGACAAAACAGTATACAAAACAGTATTTTATGATCAGAAAATGAGCACATTTATTTTCGTTTTTATCGCGCAGGGGAGTCATAAAAGACTCATATGTTCATAATGTTCAGGTACATATTTCGGGGTAGTTTTTACTCCTTGCATTATGTTTATTTATCTATTTGATTTATAGATTCGCAAGTTACACAAACGATCACAGCAAACAAATAAATTCACACAATTTAGTTTTCACAACAAACGATAATTACTAAGTATAACCAAATTGTCTTTTTTAAAAAATTTATTTAAATTATTCCGGCGGAGAAATATGTCTACCACTTTCGGCTGTTGCAAAGGAACTGATCTAAGATGTGTACGTGATCCACCACTCATTCTTACCATTTTCTGTTGCTGTCCTCTTTTTTACGCTCGCTCATTTTTTCGACTGCTTTTCTCTCTCTCTCTATACCATCATAAAAATTAGTTTCGTTACAATAACGAAATTGTTTCGCCAACTAAAAATTTTGACAAACCTCCAAAATAAATAAATAATAAATATAAACTATAAAAAGTAAGAGATAAACCAAATATCAGAAGTTTAGTCGTTGCAGCGACTACCAACTTGTCGGATATACGACACTTTTCACTATAACAACGTATAAACATTAACGAAAATGTTTCATCCATGCGATGAAGCGTTTTTCTTCCAGTGTATGGCACCATCGATCTTGAATTTCAAAGTGAAAATATGACTGGTGCAAGCTATAGAACGTTATGGGAATCGGCTTTTCCGAAGTTCAGTGAACTATTTGGTCCCATATCTTGCATATTGCAACAGGATAATGCCCCTATACAGAACGCTAGAGTAGTAAACGAGTTCGTTGCAAGCCAAAATGTTAATTTTCTTGACTGGCCACCCTATTCGCCAGATCTTAACATTATCGAAAATGTCTGGTGTTGGTTATCTCGTACACTGAAAGAAAAACGCTTCGTCGCATGGATGAAACATTTTCGTTAATGTTTTTACCTTGGTGTAGTGAAAAGTGTCATATATCCGACAATTTGGAAGTCTCTGCAACGAAAAATGTCATACTTGACTTCATTGACAATTATTCATTTCGTTGGTGCAACAACTTACTTGTTGTTCCTGCAACAATTCTATTTAATTTGAATTTTGTAGAAAAATGGGTTGAAAATTAAAAAAAATAAAGGCATGAGTTATAAACTATTGATATTTGGTTTATCTCTTACTTTTTATAGTTTATATTTATTATTCATTTATTTTGGAGGTTTGTCAACATTTTTAGTTGACGAAACAATTTCGTTGTTGTAATGAAACTAATTTTTGTGAAAGTATAGAAAGAGAAGCAGTCGAAAAAATGAGCGAGCGTAAAATAAAGGCTAGCAAGAGAAAATGGTTAACGTGAGTGGTGGGTCACGTACACATCTTAAATCAGTTTCACTGCAACAACCGAAAGTGGCAAACGTATTTCGCCGCCGGAATAATTTAAATAAATTTGTTAAAACAGACTAATTAGTTATACAGGTTGGCGCCGAATGAGCTATATGGTTTAAATGGTTTATAACTTTTTTATTGATGCGATTATTATATTTTATTTTTTTTTAAATACAGTATATTATTGGGGAATTTTTTGCAATTAGCTTTGAGAAATGATATGATATGTCCATTTTCTGCTGCGCACATACGTGCTCTTTTTAGCATATTTTCAATAACTTTTCGCAGAATTTCGGGTGTAATGGCCATGATTTCATTTCGCATGTTGGTTTTTAGTTGAAGAATGGTTCTTGGTTTGTTAACGTACACTCTTTCTTTCAAATATCCCCAAAGAAAACTGTCAGGAGCTGATAAATCTGGTGAACGTGGAGGCCAGTTAAAATCGCTTGTGCGCGAAATAATGCGTTCGCCGAATACGTCCCTTAACAAAGCCATTGAGGCACGTGCAGTATGTGAAACCACAAGTTTGGATGGTTTTCCACAGCTGTCCTAATAAAATTTTCCAACATCGTCCGATATGCAGCACGGTTGATAGAGATTGAGACACCACTTTCATTTTCACAACAATATGGGCCAATTATCCTTTCGGAGGATACACCGCACCAAAGAGTACACTTAAGTGGGTGTAATTCTCGCTGATACACTGCTCTTGGATTTTCCGTAGCCCAAATCCTGCAGTTTTGCTTGTTGACATACCCATTTAACATTAAATGGGCTTCATCGCTTATTCCCAAATTGTGAATAAAGTCTGGATTTGCCTCCGTTTTTCAATTCAATTATTTGTGGACGTTGTTCGATCGTGTAATGATTCATAATTAATTCCCCAAGTCTTCTTCACAAATTTCTGAAAAAAAAAATTAAAAAGTAATAATTAAAACCGTTATAAAGAATTCAAACCAAGTAGCTCATTCGGCGCCACCCTGTACTTAGTAATAATCTTTTATTGTGAAAACTACATTGTGGGAATTTATGTGTTTGCTGTGATCGATTGTGCAACTTCAGAATCTATAAATCAAATAGATAAATATACAGAATGCAAGGAGCAACACAACAGCAAAGTAAGTGACGCACCGATTGCAGAAAAACTACCCCGAAATATGTAATTGAACATTTGTGTGTGTGTGTATGCGCGTGACGTGTTTTGTTCGTGGTTTTGTGTGTTTAACCATAATTCGGTCGCGCCTGTTTCGTTGGGATGGTTTTTGTGCGGGCAATCGAAGTCAATGAAAACGAAAAAGTCAAAGAAGCAAAGTGTTTCAAGTACGACGAACATAAAATAAAAAACTTCAAAGTACAATCAAATGAACCCAATCGAAAATTGCACACACTACGATCACTGGTTTAATGACGGGGAGATTTCGCGCTACAATTGAATGACAGAACCCTCAACACAACAACAATTGCATGATTTATCAAAACAATGATGTGGTTCTATGTTAAAGGAGTAGACCATAAGCGAGTGGTGAGTACAGACATAGATATGAATAAGAAACCTTAATAATAAATTCCTCATATTTGTTTTTAATTGCAGGACCTGAATATGACGGCCACAATAATACTCAACCTCTCGACTACCTCAATATTCTCCAGACGAGTGTTTCAACATGGAATGAATATAATCTATTTAGTAAACTGAGATCATTTTCGAAACAAAAATTCAAAAAGTTGTTATCAAAACACGTGCACTGTAATACTAACAGTGTATTTATGTACAATTGTCAATACATAATTTCGAACACACTTCAAAACATTCATTGAAGCAATGAAACAAAATCATTGTAGTAATGAACTAAATTTGTTGCAATAATGAAGCAAATTCAATGCAGCAACAACCATACTTTCACCACATTAACGATCAACTTGCAGTTGATGAACACATTTTCATATCGAGAATGAAACGTTACGTTAGCTCACTTTCGATGACAAAAGTTGTTGGGGTGATGAACATTTTCATCCCTGTGACGATGCTTTTCCGCTCAGTGTAAAGATTCTTAACTTTTTTCGAGCAATTATAAAAAAAGTCAAAAAATGTGCCATTGTTTTTGGTTCACTTGAATAAAGGCCCTTTAGTTAATTTTAATGAAAAACTGTTTTTCTTATTTTTTTAATTTATTTTACTTTATATAAGAACTATTAGTAATGGGTACAACCCCCTTGGTTTTTAATAACTTCAAATATAAACTTTGATTCCAAGCATCCTTAATGGCCTGAATTAGTGACTGCTTGTCATCAAATTGTCTACGTCCTTCATAGACCTTATGAGATAACCAAACCCAGATATTTTCGATAATGTTTAGATCTGACGAATAAGGTGGCCAGTCAAGAATATTAACATTTTGGCTTGCAATGAGCTCCTTTGCTACTCTGGCGTAGTGTATAGGGGCATTATCCTCTTGCAATATCCAAGATATGGGACCAAATAGTTCACTGAACTTCGGAAAAGCCGATTGCAATAACGATTTATAGCTTACACTAATCATTTTTGTAATTTGAAATTCAAGATCAGTGGTGCTATAGTAAGTAATAGCACCCCACACCATAACGCCGCCCTCTCGGCTGTGATGTCGGTTAGAAAAACGCTTTTCTTTGTGCAGATCATGGAACTAATAGTTGTAGCCATCAGGCCCATCCAAATTAAACTTCTTCTCATACGTAAATACAACGGTTCTCCAGTCATTTACATGACCTCTTGCTAATTGAAGTCGCTTTTCCTTAGGAGGAGCATTAATTGGCGGCTTTTTTGTAATTTCAGGTATTTAAGATACTCACAGCTCTTGATTTCTCTGTGCACTGATCACTTGCTCGCTTCCACTCCAGCTTGAGCTCTTATTTTTGACAAGGGTACGGCAGAATTAGAAGCAATTCTGATGGTTTTTCTTTTCTCATACGTAGATAAAGACAATGAAACCCTTACTTTTAATTTTTTTTTTAAAAATTGCTCAAAAAATTATTGTCGTGATTTTTTTATATCTCAAGATATCCAGCTTCCATTTCCATTTTAAAATTCTGCAATCGGTTGCAAATTGCAATAGATACAGGCTGCTGAATATGGAAATTTTAGTGCCTTTAAATATGTGAACCGGAGTGTACTTGTTAGAAATTTGCAAAAAAAATGCATTTATCATAAAAAATTCGAAAATATGCACTAACAACTCAATGCGATTTTCCTGGAAATGGTGTGATTCGTCAAGATAATTATTTTGTATTAATTTTAGCCTTTTCAGGAAAAATATGCATTAGCATGGAAATCACACGTGTCCAACTCCCTGGTTTTATAAGTGAGATAGATTGCAAATTGAACCAATTTCGCGTACTGTATGGGTAGTGCCATCTTGTGGAAACCACATCACGACCACACCGCAAGACCCACCAAACAGTGAATTTTACTGAACGCATTATTGACAGCTTTGTAATGCCGTTGGTTGCTTCTCAGACCTAGTCTGATTACTTTGCTTCGCGAGATACCCATTCAGTCATAAGATTCGTCACTGATCACATTGAATGGTCAAAAATTTGAAAGCGTTGTTTGGGTGGAAGGCTATCATGATGACTATTATCAAGCGGCAACGCTAGCGGACTATGCTTGGCTTTGACACATACCACAAATCCCTAAGGAACTCTCAAAAATTATACACTAAAAAACTAAACAGAGAAAATATCGCTTGTTCTATTCGTTTACTATAAAATCATTAGAAATATTTTTAAAAAAAACCGTTTTCCCATTACATCCCATGAAGAGATTGGGGAAGATTCTCACAACCAATGAGCGGTGGTGCTTTGTCTAATTTTTCAGTCGCTGATTGGTATCTACAGTTATATACCGGTCACGAAAGGCATTTTGAGAAGCCTGGCTTAGAAATATTTATTAATTTTAAAGATGTCACTGAATGTGATTTCCGAGTTTATAAAAATGTATGCAATAAGCTTCTTCTTGTAACGCCCGGATTAAAAAAAAATAAAAAGGAGCATTTCGGATTAACCTTTAGCGATGAGGTTGGCTGCTCCTACAAAAGCGGTGGTGCCATTGTCCGAATACATGGCCTCCGGAGTTCCTCGACGTGAGAAAAATCTTGCAAACGGGGTTATGAAAGCATGAGTAGATATCTCTGACGTAACGTCCAGGTGTATGGCTTTGGTAGTAAAGCACACTAGTACTAGGACGTATCCTATGATTGGAGTTCAAAAGGACCTGCAAAATCGACACAATTGTTTGTCGTTTCGGGTGGTATTTGTTGGTTTTGACGGTGTTTACAGTTAAAAATTGTTGTTTTTATTAAAGTTTTAAAATTTGGCACCCAGAATTCGCTACGAATAATAAGTCTCAACATATGGGAGTTTTTTTCATGCATGTAGTATTTATGAACCGATTCAAGGTATGCGCGCGTAAATTTGCCAGAATACGGAAGTATCTTCGGAAGTCGTTCCTCAAGGTTCAAGATTGGAGATTTAGACAGTCGTCCATTTATTCGTAGAAACCCGTGGTGGTCAATACAGGGTGATTCAGGAAGTTCCGCACAAATTTCTCCTGCGTATTCCGTGGCTTATTTCATGAAGAAAACTCCACTAAGACCATGTCCGAAAGGGTGCGAAACGGCAGCGAGTTCAAAATTTTCGGATTGGCGATCGGAGGGTAGTAGGGTAAAGTTGCTAACTTCTGAGCCAGTGGTCGGATTTTTAGTTTTTGGGCTGGTTGGAAAGGACTTTAAGAGGCCTTTCAGAAAAGTAGAAAAAAGTCAAATCGCCGAGATACAGAGCTTTAGGAACAAAAATTTAAAATAAAATTCACATAACCTCAATTTGCTCAGCCAGATGGCAGGTAACTTATGTTTTTTTTTGAAAAAAAGCCATACCTCTTACCTTTCCAAAATGACCTAAATTAAGCACAGAGGTCTTACCGTTCCCAAGTTATCACCATTTTACTGAAATGCAAAAATGTTTGTTTTTGTTTTTGGAAGCGAAATAACAGCACACATTTATTTGTTTTTGTAAATTACCACGTTTAGGATTTTATTTTATTGACATTTTTGGCTGAAGAATCAAACACATAAGGAAAAAAAACATTTGATGTTAAAGGAAGTTTTCAATGTGGTTCCCATTTTCTACTAAACACAATTGCAGCCGTTTGCGAACCACATCCGCCACGTTTAGTTCACTCAACTTTTCACGAACTTTCACCGCAGCTTCCTCAATGCGTGCAAGTAACTGCTCACGATTGTGGATCTGCACAGAATACACAAATCTTTCATGTAGCCCCACTAAAAGAAATGAAGTGGTGTGAGATCTGGAGATCGTGGCCGCCAGGCGATTGGTCCAGCTCGTCCAAACCAACGTTGAGGGAAATTGGTGTTAAGCCAATCCCGCACAATAATCCCGTAATGCGCTGGAGCACCATTTTGTTGGTAGAAAACATGATTACGAACCCCAAGAGGTACTTCCTCTCGGATTTCTGGCATGACTTCTTGCAAAAAAAGCCAAATAATTTTGCGAATTTAACCTGGGCGGAAGTACTTTCGGCCCAATCAAGGTGTTGCGATGATGCGATGTGGGGATTGTCATGGGCCCATTCGTGCAAATTATGGAAATTAATTATGCCGTCTCTCGTTCGTAGACACTTGATGACTGACAAAATTCTATCAATGAATACCTATAAATACTACTTACTTTTTTAGGCACTGATGAATGGACTAGAAAATAAAATCTTAAACGTGTTAATTTACAAAAATAAATAAATGTGTGCTGTTATTTCGCTTCCAAAAACAAAAACAAACGTTTTTGCATTTCAATAAAATGGTCATAACTTTGGAACGGTAAGACCTCATTTTGGAAAGGTAACATAGGTTATCTGGCTGAGCAAATTGAGGTTATGTGAATTTTTGTTTCCATTTTTCCAAGCTCTGTATCTCGGCGATTTGACTTTTTTTATTGATTTTGAAAGGCCTCTTAAAGGACTTTCCAGCAAGCTTAAAAACAAAAAAATCCGACCACTGGCTAAGAAGTTAGCAACTTTACCCTACTACCCTCCGACCACCAATCCGAAAATTTTGAACCCGCTGCCATTTCGCACCCTTGCATTTTCGTACATGGTCCTAGTGGACTTTTCTTCATGAAATGAGCCAAGGAATACGCTGGAGAAATTTGTCCGGAACTTCCTGAATCACCCTGTAAGGGGTTAAATGTAAGCAAATTGCCCTTGCGTGGTAATTCTAGGCCTTGAGAAAGTAGAGAATATTCGGGAAAGTGTAGTTTTTGACACTGTATAATAAGGCGGGACTTTATAAAGTTTATCTTCGCTTGGCTTAATTCGACACAAGTATGTCCACTGATTTTCGGTGTTCAGGGAGGGCTAAATAAAAGAAGCGAAAGATATAAGCTATGACTCTGAGAGCCCTAGAGAGATCAGAGAATTGTGTCAGAATATCAGGTTCTAATATGGGATTCAAGTAGGATCTGATAGGTCGAATATCTTCATTAGTTTCTGGAATAAGTGAACTTGATGGCAAGTTGGAGCGTGGGCGTTTCAACCACGATGGTCCCTTCTACCACAGATCGTTCTCAATAAGTTCCTTTGCCGTGATTCCACGTGATGCAAAATTAGCAGGATTGTCTTCCCACATTATCCAGGCAAGGCAACTCTATTCGCAACAAATGTGCTCCAATGCCAAGGAGTCTTTTGCAACCATGCCAGAACGATGACCAAGTCGGTCCACAAGAATAGTTTATTGTTGTCCAGGTTTAGCTAAACTTGTAGTGAACTTATCATTTGTGCCATTAAACATGCGCCACAAATATCGTTTCGGGGGAGTGTCACAAACTTGACGGAGGCTACCTTTGATTTGGCGGCTAACAGGTGTGTTTTGACGTCACCATTGGGGGTTTCCACGCTTTTATAGTCAACATATCGTGGTATTCTGATATGTGCTATATATGGGTTATAATCGAGGAACTGTTGCCACTGTCCCAGCGTTTTAGACTCTACAGCTTCAACCCAATCGGGCTTATCCTTCCAAATTTGCTGCATTATCATGTTTGCGACGATAATTTTGGGGGCCAACCAGCCAGCGGGGTCGAAAAGCTTAGCTATTTCGGAAAAAGGACTCGTTTGGACTCTATTGGGGTTGAAATAGAATCATTCTTTGCCTGGGTTCTATCTCAAACCTAAGTCTTTGGTGGTACTCTGGTCAGATAGTTTAAGAAAATCTGCTCTAGTGGATGTTGGGGGGGTAAATCTGGTAAAATTGTTACCTGGTTTGCTGTCCATTTTCTAAGAGAAAATCCAGCTGATTCTAAGACCGCAATAAGGTCTTTTCGTGTGTCAATTATTTGAGCGAGATCATGTGATCCCTACAGGATGCCATCAACGTACATATGTTTTCTGATTATTTCAGAAACTATGGAGTTTGTTGTCTAACATTGCTTAGCCAGTTCCAGCAATCTTCTTATGGCTAAATTAGGGATACAATTCTCACCGAATGTGACTGTAAATTGATAATTCATCGTGGTGGTTTGAACGATGTAATATTCGTTGGAATGGCGTGTGATCGGGATTGACAAGAATTTGTCGATACATCTTCTCAATATCGGCATTGAAGACATGTCGAAATAAGCGCCGTCGCAGAAGTAAGGTTGTTAAATCAGCCTCAAGAACTGGCCCTGGATACAGAATACCGTTAAGACTTGTAGCATGGGAGGAGGAATTTGACACACTGAAGACAATTCTGAACTTCGTGGTGATACTCTCTGCTTTCAATACAGCGTGATGGGGTAAATAGTAGCATTTGCTATTATTTTCGGGGTTAACTTCGGTCATATGCCCAAGAGACAGGTATTCTACGATAACCTTGTCATATTTTTCTTTTTCTGGGAGTTTTTGGTAAGGCGTGCTTCGTTTCGAAGAAATTGCGACACAGTAATATTTACTTTGGCATTTGTACATCAATTCTGGGCAATTTCTACATCGTTTCTGGGCTTTTACTGTAGTAAAACGTTCGTTGACTGACATGCTAAGGAACTGAGTACGCAAATGGCATAAGGCTTTGCATTTGTCGCAACTTTGGTGTGGTAAATGTTCAACGGTTTCGGTTCCCGATATTGTGGTATTTTGGAGGCTATATTAGCATTCATATTTGAATTTGTCCGAATGACAGCAACAGATTCTAAAGTATAGAACCGGGAGGTTAAGAAGGAATCCAACTCATTCCACGTTGGTAGCTCCGAATTATTTCGAACCGATTGCACCCATAGGTTTAGCGTTAGGCTTGAAAGGCAAGTCGAGCAGATGTACACGAATATGATGTCGCACTTATCTGTGTTGGTCTTAAATAACTTAAGATTAGCAATACAATCGTTTATTGAGCGCTGCAAACTCTTAAGGCACACAAGGGTTAAGTTAAAGAGAGGCTTAAGTTGCGCGTTTACTAGGACACGTTTGTTATTGAAACTTTCAACCGGGTTTTTCCAAGCCATATCAAAACTGTCGTTTGTAAGAGGACATGTGGCCAATATTGCTCGCATTTCCCCTTGTGTCTTTTTAAGTAAATGACAAAGTCTCTCCAGACCTGTTAAACGTCGGTTGTCCTTGTATAAGGTCTCTAAATGAAGCCCAAGAGGCATAGTCAGCGACAAATATTTCAGTATCACAGGGTGGCAGAGAGATACTTGGATTCAAAAAGGACTGAAAGTCTTCGTTTGCACTCGCATTTTTAGAACTAAATTTATCAACTAATTCGTTAGCCTTAAACAAACAAGTTAGATGAGCATTGCAGGCAACAACAAATTTTAATTTAATGCTTTCTAAATCCACTTCTTCTTCGGATGACTCTATTGTAGAAAGAAGAACGTCGCAGCGATTCCTAAAAGAATCCCAAAGATGAACGATTTCATCCTTTTGACACGATCAGAAGATCTTATAAAGGTTTGCAAATTAGACATGGCGTACACTGAAAGAAAAACGCTTGGTCGCATGGATGAAATATTTTCGTTAATGTTTTTACGTTGTTATAGTGAAAAGTGGCGTATATCCGACAATTTGGTGGGCGGTGCAACGAAAAATATCATACTTGACTTCTTTGACAATTTTTCATTTATTTGTTGCAGCAACTTACTTGTTGTTCCTGCAACAATTTTATTTAATTTGAATTTTATAGATAAATGGGTTGAAAATTAAAAAAAATAAGGGCATGGGTTATAAACTATTGATATTTGGTTTATCTCTTACTTTTTATAGTTTATATTTATTATTTATTTATTTTGGAGGTTTGTCAACATTTGCAGTTGACGAAACAATTTCGTTATTGTAACAAAACTAATTTTTGTGAAAGTATAGAAAGAGAAGCAGTCGAAAAAATGAGCGAGCGTAAAATAAAGGCTAGCAAGAGAAAATGGTTAGCGTTAGTGGTGGGTTACGTACACATCTTAAATCAGTTTCATTGAAACAACCGAAAGTGGTAAACATATTTCTCCGCCGGAATAATTTAAATAAATTTGTTCAATCGGACTAATTAGTCATACTTAGTAATAATATTTTATTGTGAAAACTAAATTGTGTGAATTTATGTGTTTGCTGTGATCGTTTGTGTAACTTGCGAATTTATAATAAAATAGATAAATAAATATAAATAAACAGAATCCAAGGAGAAACACGACAGCAAAGAAAGAGACGCATCGAAAGCAGAAAAACTACCCCGAAGTATGTAACTGAACATTTGTGTGTGTGTATGCGCGTGACGGTACAACCCAGCGGACAAAAAACCGAGCCTTAGCGAGTGTTACGCTACATGCTCGCAAACGGGCTCAGAAGCGAGTATTCACCGGATCAAAACCGGGGGAGAAATTAAACTCGCCCAAATATTCGCAAACTGGTTAAAACCGGGTGCTAAACGGACGAAAAGAGAGAAACATTGATGTTGTTGTATCGTGCGCCAAACAGAGGCACACACGTGCAGGCACACGACACAACAACAAAGTTTTGGCAATTGCATTTTGTTTTATTTTTCGTGTTGTTCTCGCAAAAGATATTGCAAAAGTTTCGCAAACGAATCTCTTGCAAGACATCGTAAACGAAACTTTTACTGCCACAAACTGAGCGACTGATGATTCATTTTCCGATCGTTTTCGGATCTGTTTTCGAGAGTTTTACCCGCAAAAGTTTCGCGTAACTCTCGTATGCGATATCGTATACGAAGTTTTGGTCTGCTGGGAAATTACAACGAAATGTTCGTGTGTTTGTGTTTTTATCATAATTGTGTCGCCTCTGTTTTTTATGTTGGTATTTGGATTCAAAAAAAACGAAAGACATATTTAGATACATTTATTCAGGCAGTCGAAGTAAATGAAAACAAAGAAGTCAAAGAAACAAAGTGTTTCAAGTACGGCGAACATAAAAAATATCAATTAAATGTACAATCAAAGGAATCCAATTGAAATTGTAACAAATTTGGTTATTTCAAATAAAAGAGCAGTTGAAGAAAATGCTTGTAGAGCGATCACTGGCTTAATGACGCTTAGATTTGCAGCTACAATTAAATATCAGAACCATCAACACAGCAACAATTGCATGATTTAAGAAATCAATGATGTGGTACTATTTTAAAGGAGTAGAGCATAGGGGAGCAGTGATTATGTTCGTGGTAAATACAGACATAGATGTGTACATATTTTAATATGAAATCATAATAAATTCCTCATAAATAATTTCAAACACACTTCAAACCATTCATTGCAGCAATGAAATAAAATCATTGTAGTAATGAAACAAATTCATTGCAATAATGACTCAAATTCGTTGGACCAATGAAATAAATTCAGAGCAGCAATGAAGCAAATTCGTTGCTGTAATGAAACTAATTCATTGCAGAAATGAAACAAATTTCTTTGGAAGAACGATACTTATTAATTGCAACAATGAAAGAAATTCATTGCAATAATGAAGCAAATTCATTGCAGCAATAACCGTACTTTCACCATAGTAACGAACAATTTGCAGTTGATGAACACAATTTCATAGCAGGAATGAAACGTTACGTTAGCTCACTTTCTATGACAAAAGTCGTTGGGTTGATGAACATTTTCATCCATGTGACCATGCCTTTCCGTTCAGAGTAGGATGCAAAAACCGGTAGTTGAAAACGAAGCTACGAATTTAAAAACTGATATTATTATCACATGATACTCAAAAGCCTAAGAGGATCCACAACTTTTGATTGCCAATTCAAGTTTATAAGTATAGAAGTCAGTTGATTTTAGACGACCTAATTTTGGGTAGAAAGTTACATAGATGGGGTATACTGATGTTGAATGTTCTATTCTATTATTATTTATTATAATTTTATTATTATTTTTTTATTTTAGTTGTCATGCAATAGTATTTTCTATGAGTGTATGTTCACATGTAAATAAAATTAAAAACACAACTTTAAAAAAAAGTTTGGATAATTTAACCATTTATCTACAAATTGAGTGATTTATTACTGCGTCCAAAACAGCGATTGTTTCATTTAAAATTCAACAGTGAAAACAGCGGCACATTTTAATTTAATAATATTTGTGATGGAAATGGTGTAGCGTAAACCACACCAAAAATGACTATGTTACTATGTTATTATTAGAGCACTTAAAAGAGAAGAACAATAATTTATAATTATCACTGGGTTTAAGAGCCACAATATTTGTTTGTTTTATTTATATACTAGACACAAAGACACATTTCAAAGAGCATAAACAAGATTATTAACGTTGCGGCCCGATGGTAATATCACTATCGCCTATACCTCTTATGGTTTGGTACTAGTGTAGTAGTTATCACGAGAAGCAATATAAATAACGAAGTCAAGAGATATGTATTCTTATACATCACAGAGTCATCTCACTGATGTTCAATGTGGTAAAGATATTATAGGGGCGTTTTTTTCGTAACCTATATAAGTTAACATCAACTGTTTCGAAAAAAATGAGTAGACGTTGAGTATAATCAACTTGGATTCATCCGATAATTCTTCCCTTGTATTTGTCAATTCGTTAATTTAAAAGTCAAACACAAAATAAAATTCAAACAAAATCGAGGTAATATATGAGGTGGTCATACTGCATTCACATCGCAGCAGCATTCTTTCACTTGGTTAGTAGCAGTGCATTTTTGTATTGAAAAACAGAAGTTTTGGGTAAACGAAATCTCCAAACACGTGATTTAGATTGCAATGGATCAGGACTTTAATGCCAAATTGGGGTATCACCGAATTTAAAAACACACCAGCCATCGTAAACGAACACCTACAGGTCGATCGTCACGAGCCATAAAAAATATACGACTCGAGAGCAAGTGCGAAGAAGAAACAAAAAACCCAGGCATCCCCGAGCAACACCCGTGCATTTGCTTATATGCATTTTCGCACGCACTTTTTCAACTAAAACGAGAAGAGCAGTGAGGGTAAATGGCTCCAGCTGATGAACGTGGATCGGTGTCCTCATTTATTCGCCAAAATTTGCACGTAAAGTACATACAATTTACTATAATGTACATACAATGTACCAGAAAATACATACAACGTTAATTTACCATACCATGCATTTAAAAGTGCCGAAAATGTACCACAAAGTAGTACATATCATGGGGCATGACGTACATAAACTTAAACAGAAAGTACATAAATTTCGTCAACAATTTACAAAAAGTACATACCAGGAGCACTTTACCAAAAATACTTTAAGTGTACGTAAACAGCACCAAACAATTAAATAACTGTACAAAAATGTGTACCCAAAAAAACATTTCCCATTTCTAATTTTTAACTCAGATAAAGTGTATGAAAATAGTACATAAAGTGTACAAAAAAGTACACAAAGGTACCGAAAATTGCATAAAGTGTATCAAAGAAGAATACAAAGATCATCAAGCACACAGAACCGACGGCGTTCTTGCGAATCGAGTCATGGAAGAATATCGGTGAAAGTATCTGCTGGTGAATCGAGCTATTCCTCGGCTTTGTTCTTCAATTCACTACCATTTGTGTTTGCTTTAGTTGTTGTTTGTCTCCAGTATTGTCTTGGAATTCTGCTTGTGGAAGAAGAAAAAATCAATAATATTTTATACAACTTTTTAAATATTTTGTTAAAAAAAGTATCTACCCCTTACATTTACATCATATTTTTCAAAACGTCACACAAAAATCAAAATTTTCATGAGCGAATACAAAATTTTAAATAAGGAAACTTTTCAACGATCTCAAATATGCTACTATAAGTAATATCACGTTTTTAGTTTAGAAGACATAATCGTTCAAAGTTGAACGATTTTCGGTTTTCGAAAAATACACCATTTTTAGTTAATTTGGTGCGATTTCAGGTGTAATATCACGAAAACTAAGTAACGAATCATCTTTTTGTTTTACTTTTTTTAAGTCGTTGGCTACCTGAGAGCCTCTGGAAAAGACTGCTCCCAGTATTCTGTTACAGACACAGGATGCACAAAAATCTACTCATGGAAATTAGCAGGTACGCACCTCACTTAAAAATTACTTTGGCGTACAAATGGTCAAGAACAATATTGACTATTGAGGTAGGCACAAATCTTATTTGGACACGTGCATAATATCAAAACTGAATAATTAAGGCTAAATCCATATGTATGCAGGTAACAGGTACATTTTTACGCATGGTAGCATAAGCCTATATATTGCAAAATAAGCATAATGCCTCCATTAGGCTACGACTGAAAGTTGGCGCAACAAGTACTGAAAACATGGCGTTGAACAATTTAAAATTATTTGAACTGTTTAGAAAGTCATCAGACCAACGTTTTTCGCGGAAGCTGCTTTAGAAGAAGTCGATAGCTTATACGGAAATATTGAAAGAAGCAAAAGTATAAAAAATAATCTTTGTATGATATATGCAAAAATTAAGGCAAAATGGGTGAAATGCAATATAAGCATTCAGAACTTCAACTCCAAATACGAGGAGTGGCCTGATGAAAAAACCATTCTGAATATAGTGGCAGTAGATAAACCCACCACATGAACCAGAGGAGCAAAAGGAAGACTGTTAAATTTTCACAAGAAAGAGGAAACTTGCCGATGCCACCAATGACTTGACCACGAAGCATTTATCGGACGCGTTGTCTATTAAATATACAAAGGATAGTGAAAGACTTAGGTCGCAAATTACAAAATCTGTTGCTGATGCAAGCCCACTGCGACTAAAACGGATTAAGGAAAGCATTCCCTCGCCCACAAACGCACACATTAAAAAGTATGGTTCCGAAGAAGCCTTGGCCCTGTTTTTGGACTTTGAACTTTCCAAAGAGAAATATGAGAAGCTGCGGGCATCTTTAATGCGACACTGGGCTGACATTTTACACGGATACAAGCATATTACGCAAGCCAAAATAAATTCACGACCATTGCATACGGAGTATACGGAAGTCTCTGCGAAAGCCAATCTGCAGGATCTTATGGGCCATACAGCAAAACTGTTGTTGCAGAGTCTTCCTAAAAATAAGGTGGAAATTCTTCCTGAGAAACTGACATTGATCAGCAAATGGGGCAATCCGGATCATCCGGACAAAGCGTTTGTAGCAAAGGATATCTTCCGATGACGCTACAATATCGGACGGAAATATGTTTATGGCATCTGTTGTTCCTTTGCGGCTAAAATCTGATGTTTCCATTTACTGGGAAAATCCACGGCGGTCATCAGTGTATTATTGCCGACCAACAATGTTTGGGCTTGCAAGGGTATCGGCAGAACTCGTAAGGACCACGGTGATGAACACTGAAGAACAAATAAGCAAGATTAAGTCCACAAAACTGTAATTTGGAGGAATAAAATATATTGAATTGAGTTACGAGTTCCACCTGACCATGGTTGACGGAAAAGTCATAACCGAACTGACAAGAACAACCTCAACATTGTCATGTCCGATTTGCAAAAAGAGTCAGAAAAACTTTGGTAAATTGAACGATTCTAGAAACGAGGAGAATTACTAATATGGAATGTCACCATTGCACGCAAGGATAAGGTGTATGGCGTAAAGTTGGAGTTGCTAAAACTGGGGTATACCCTACCACAACAAGAGCTTTCGTAGAAGTATACACAATCAAATGGGGCAGGCCACACTAGCGTTTTTTTGTCGCGCGTTTTGAACTGCAACGCGCGTCGTAGAAAAACCCGACGTTGAGTTTGTAGAACGCTCGCGTTTTCAAAAGCTCTCACTCTCTCATCGTGTGTGTGTTTGTTTTGTTAGTGACGTTGTTGGTATTAACATATATTTTTCTGTAGCAGAGAAATTGTTTGTGTTGTTTTGTTCTGGGTACTGTTTGTTTTTATTTGTGCACAGTAATTTAGTTGTAACATGGAAGCAGAACTGATAATAAGCGAAGTAGAGAAGAGAAGAATTCTATGGGATTCAAGCGTCATAGAGTATAAAGACAAAATTAAAAAAAATAATGCCTGGATGGAAGTAACGTCGTGCATTATTCAGAATTTTGCTCTTTTATCAGAAGACGAAAAGAAAATACGTGGTAAGTACATACCTATGTAGTTGTTTTTTTTTTGTAATTTCTTATATGTAGATGTTTTTATTATGTAATTTCTTATATGTAGATGTTTTTATTTTGTTATTATTATAAATTAAGATAATGTAATGTAATGCGCATAGGCTGGAAAATAATTCTTTTTAATAGTTTCAATACATTTAGCAAATTAAAAATCTTTTTCAGTTAAATACTTAGGAATTATTTGTATGAATTAAATTCTTTAATTCTGCCACGATAATTTACCTTCATTGCTAATAAAATAGTTTGTTAATAGATTTCGGTAATAATTGATATTTCGATTTGTATGCAAATGCTGTTGTACTGGAATGCACACAACGACATCCTTTGCTTCCATTGTTTTTCAAGCAACTAAAAATTAAGCACAATGTATCCCTCACATGAACCACAGTACCAAAACAACAAAGAGCTTTTCAAAACGCGCGTTAACAAAACGCTAGTGTGGCACGCCACAAACGTACTCGACGTTGAGCTTCTTTTTGGCGTTAGAGCTTTTGAAAACGCGCGTTAACAAAACGCTAGTGTGGCCCCAGCCTAAGGATAAGGAAAAGATCACAGAGAACCAAATGCACGATGCTCTTTATAAACAGGTTAGACTAAAAGTAGATTGTCCCAAGTGCGGATACGGTAACTCAAACGATGGACACACTTCTAGGAGATTTTTTGAAATGATCTAGAATCACTGGAATTGACAATCAAATCGTTGAAAAGATTGGTCGCGATCTTGAATGTTTTAAACTGCAAAGAAAGTATTAAACTGCAAAAAACTGCATCTCTTTTAGCAGAAATGTACCCACAGAAGAAGTTGACCCCGACCGTCCATATAATATTGGTGCATGGCAAAGATATAATTGAGTACCAGTCGTTGCCAATTGGTGAGTTTTCTGTAGACGCACAGGAGTCTCTTAACAAATTTTATAAAAAATAGATTGCAGAACACATTCAAACCATCAAGGGTAAGACAAAATGAGGACCTCTTCAACATGTTGGCAGCATCTTCCGATCCACTTATTTCGTCCCTGCGGCATGTGAACTCACGAATAGAGTTAGAAAATAATTATACTTTAGAAATGATTAGTCTTTTAGATATACCTTCTGTTACGAATTTTGATGAATATTTTACAGAAAATTTAAAAAATGAATTAAAGAAAAATAATTTTTTTTTTAAATTGTTGGGTAATAATGTAAAACATAAACCCCTAAACAAATAAAAACAATCTAAAAATGTAAAAAATAATTTTTTTTTTTACTTACCATAAAATTGATTTTTCTACAAATTTTAACTTTGATAACCCAGAAGTAAGCACCTATAAAGCCTAGCACCCTTTCCAAACGGCGAACGGTCATGACGCCCAACGGTCACAACGCCCAAATTTGTTTGGGACTTATGACTTATGACTGACCTCAGAGCGGTCATAAGGCCCAACAACAAATTTGGGCGTTATGACCATTTTTTGCTTCTTTTTAAATTATAAGGAGTAGTAATTCAATATAAGCAATGGTTAGTAATTCAATATTTATTATTGATATTTTAAAAATATGGTACAAGACCTATAAGCATCCTGCTTACATATGTCAAACCCGTTAATTATTTTGTCCGCCGGAAGGATTACTTACTTACTTATCCGGTCTCGGACAATCCTTACCTTACAAAACGAAGATACCATATTTCGCGAACCAGTTCGATATTTTGCTTTATCTCTAAAGTTGGCAAAACCAAGTGTACGCAGGGATTCGTCAACCTGATCCCTCCAGCGGAGTCTTGGTCTTCCTATTTTTCGCCTTCCTTCGAGGTTTCGAAAACCCTTCGCGCTGGTTCATCTTCATCCATTCTACTGACTTGGCCTAGCCAGCGCAATCGCGTTATCTTGATCCGCTTAACTATGTGAATGTCAGGATAAAGCTCATACAGCTAATGATTCATGCGTCGCCGATACTCGCCGTTGTGCACTATAGGGCCATACATTTTTCGGAGTATTTTTCTCTCGAAGACTCCTACAGATGTTTCGTCTGCTTGCGATAGGACCCAGGATTCTGCGCCATAAAGCAAGACAGGTTGAATGAGGGTCTGGTACAGCTGGACTTTTGTTACTCGAGAGAGGCCCTTATCTCTAAAGTGCTTACTTAGCCCAAAATAATATCTATTCGCAAGCACAATTCTCCGTTTGATCTCAAGGCTGACGTTGTTGTTTTCGCCCACGGCAGATCCGAGGTATATAAATTCGTCCACTACCTCGAAGTTATAACGGTTATCAACGTTCATGCTTTGGTCTAATCGCGTGGAGGCCCTGTTCGTTGAAACCATTAATTTTGTCTTGCCATTTACCGTCAGACCCACTTTTGCTGACTCCTTCTCAATTCTCGAAAAAACCGCAGTAACTTCTCTAATTGTGCGCCCAATGATATCTATATTATCAGCATACGCGAGCAGCATGTGACTTTTGCTGCTGTTGGTTTTATTCATGTTTACTGCAGCTTTCCTCATAATGATCTCCATTCAGATGTTAAAGAGATCGCACGATAGGGTGTCGCCTTGCCTGAGGCCTCGCTTAGTTTCGAAAGGTTCGGTAAGATCCTTACCAACTTTCACTGCGGATTTGGTGTTCGTCAAGGTCATCCTGCAAAGGCATATGAGTTTTGCAGGAATACCAAGCTCAGACATTGCTTCATAGAGTTTCTCCCGTATCGGACTATCGAAGGCCGCTTTATAATCGATAGATAGATGATAGGTGTCGATTTGTTTTTCGTGTGTCTTCTCCAGGATTTGGCGTAGCTTGAAAATCTGGTCAGTTGTCGATTTTCCAGGCCTAAAGCCACACTGGTATGGTCCAATTTAATCTTTCGCACATTATACTTGATAGAACCTTATATGCTATGGATAAAAGGCTTATTCCACGGTAGTTGGCACAGATACCCGGGTCACCTTTTTTAAATATAGGACATAGTACACTGAGACTCCAATCGCCGGGCATGCATTCATCTAACCAAATTTTGCTAATGAGCTGATGCATGCACCTTATCAGCTCATCGCCGCCAGCCTTAAACAGCTCCGCCGGTAATCCATCGGCTCCTGCGGCTTTGTTGTTCCTAAGCCGGGCAATAGCTGTTCTGACCTCGTCATGGTTAGGAGGGGGCAATCGACGTCGTAGTCCATATTGTGATCGATTGTCCCATCGTCATCGGATATCTCTGGTACTAGTAGCGCGGAGAAATGCTCTCTCCATATTCCCAACATGCTCTGCACATCTGCGACGAGATTTCCGTCCTTGTCTTTACAGAAGGGGGGCCCTGAACCATGTCCACTAGTTCCGTCTTCAACTTTTCGGTAGAATTTTCGGGCTTCGTTCTTCCTTCTGTATGTCTCAATTTTCTCACTCTCCCCACTGCCGTTTCTTACGCCTAAAGAGACGGTTTACCTCCTTTCCCTTCTCCCTATACCGCTCAGTTGCAGCTCGCGTTGCAATTGACTGAAGCATTACCATACGTGCAGCGTTCTTTTCGTCATTTGCTATGCGACACTCTTCATCGTACCACGGTTCATTGCGAAGCGGTTTTCCGAAACCAAGTACGGTTGTTGCGGCAGTTTCCATAGAGTCGGAAATGGGTTTCCACTGCGCATCAGGATCCTCATCGCGAGGGGGTGGGTTCTGTTCCAAAAGTTGCGAGAGCTTCCTTGAGTAGGCTGTGGCTACCTCTGGTAATTGCAGCTTTCCCATGTCCAGCTTCCCCTGCGTCTGGATTCGTACGATTTTCGCCCTACTTAATCCTGTGCGAAGCTTTGCCGCCACCTGGTAGTGATCAGAATTGATGTTAGCTCCTCTGATCACTCGTACGTCCATTACACTGGATGAGTGCCTTCCATCAATTACCACGTGATCAATTTGGTTCCCAGTTCTTTGATCAGGGGATACCCAAGTAGCCTTGTGGATGTCTTTATGCTGGAATCTTGTACCACTAATGACCATGTTTTTTGCCGCGGCAAAGTCAATCAGTCGGAACTGTCAGCATGTAGACTGAAATTGCCAATAGTTGGATTAAACACATTCTCCCTTCCTACTTTGGCATTAAAATCTCCTAGTACAATCTTAATGTCATGGCCAGGGCAGCGGTCATACGTTTCCTCTAGGAGCTCATTGAATATGTCTTTGGCATCATCATCTTTCTCTTCTGTCGGGGCATGCACACAAATTATGGAAATATAAAAATATTTCGCTTTTATGCGGATTGTGGCTATTCGATCACTCACAGGATTGAACCTAGAGACTAGATGTCGCAGTCTTTTGCCAACTACAAATCCGCAACCAAATTCATGTTTTTTCTCATGGCAACTGTAGTATATATCGCAGTTTCCTTTTCCCGTGCAGCCATGTCCTGTCCATCGCATTTCCTGGATAGCGGTAATGTCAGCCTTATAACTTTCGAGGACATCTGCCAGTTGGATACTTGCACCGGATCTATATAGAGTTCTTACATTACAAGTGCATATCCGTAAATCGTGGTCATTATAACGTTTGCGGGGGTCGTCAACAAATAGGGGTTGTTTATGTTTTCTGTTTCAGAAGGATTAGTAAATCTAATATCATTTTAAATATTCGCCTTACGTCCGCGATTGATTTTACGGCTCAGGCTAGTTCACTCATCTTTGCCAATTTCCGTCTCAGTGCGTGACAGTAATGGAACCAGCATCCCTTCAGGTGCACTTTTGGAAAAACTTTTAAAATAGCATTTCGAAGCACTTTTTCGAAGTCGCTAGTAAAAGTCGTAGGCTTAAGTTGAAAAATATTGACACTAATAAACTGCCGAATGTGTTCATATGCCTTTTGAGATTTATTGGACATCAAGACAAATGCGAAAGGGAGACCCTAAATACACAAAAATTGTCATTACTATTCCAAAGTGAATGGGGAATGCAATTTCTCCTCATCTCATTCTCCTCATCACCAGCTCCATAATTTCTCCCTTTTCCAAATTACATTCCCCATTCACTTTGGAAATTCTAATCGTCACCAGCTCCATAATTTCTTCCTTTTCCAAATTGTATTCCCCATTCACTTTTTAAATGTTAGTATTAAGTAGTACAACAATAAGTGAACTGATGAAAGGAATCGCAAAATAGACCGTGTGATTCTTCTTAGAATTTCACACACTCTAATGATCTGCAGTTTGTTAATAATTTTTATAGATAGATGCCTTACAATTTTCTTGGTAACAAATGTATCTCTGTATACAATCTTTTTCTTTATTTACATATTTAGATTTCACTTTATAAAGTTGTTTGTTGTTTATAAAGTTGTTTGTTGTTTCCTCCAACAAATTGAAATTCAACATTGTCACCCATTCTTCGCACTGGTTCATAAACAACTGAATGAATGTTACAATTACATCTATCATCAAACAATTCTACTTTTCAGTCTTAAGAAACTATTATACAGTTTCTTTTCGCACAGTACCAACACTTTTTTCCAAAAACATTCAAATTTGCTCATAAGTGGAGAAAAAATATCAAATGACCCCTAGCGCGGTCATAATGCCCAAAAATTTTGGGCTTTGTGTCCTTCCATCTGTTGGTCAGAGCGATTATAAGGCCAAAACGAAAAAAATTTGGGCGTTATGACCGGTCGCCTTTCCAAACACTTATTTCACAAGCTCAACAGTTATTAATCGTATGCCGTTTAAATTGTTCAATTTTCTTATTCGGTTGAAAATATATGATTTTGCATCGAAATAACTCAAATAGCGCCGCTGTTCGTCGGGGAAATATAAAAAATGGAATGACATACATTTTATATTTCTCATACAACAAAATCAAACTTGGTAACACCTTTATCGGAGTTATTCTCAACTTCTAAAATTGTACATGTTAACGTGCAGGTTTTCATTTTGTATGAATGAGTTAACGTGTATAAGTTACAAAAAAAGGGGCGTTTTTTCTACATTTATGCACGATATATTATTACAAGAGTTTGAAAAGAATATGACACTCTCTTATTCCAATGTTCACCAAACAGTCGTTAACAGGAATGTCAGATTCTGCAATATTTGACAGCAGTGTGTTAAAATCTGGACAGGTCTGGCGTTGCTTGTCAATGTTGCTTATATGAGGGCGGATACTATGTTAAAAATAATGTTGTGTTAAGAATTGCGAATGTTATTTTTTAAATGCGGATTCTTAACGAGGGATAGTTTGTTTTTGTAGGTAGATGGCAAATTAACATTATCGTTTCTTTTCTCTGTTTTATAGGAAGCAACAGAAACATTTAGAATTTGTTTTTGTGCAATTTGTTTTTCTCCTTTTTGTTCGAAATCAAGGTTATTACAAAAGTAGCTGATCGAACCTTTTAGCAAATAAGTCACCTGTGTTTCTTTCCTTAGCGTTTTCGTACAGTGTCGCCAATTTCACACACAATCGGTTTGAATTTGGTGTCGCAAATTAATTCGCTCCAAATATTGGGTACCAAAGTCATCCGGTTCGAAGGACCAAACATCAAGGATGTTTGTGCCGGCAAGTGTGATTCGTTATGGCGAATATTTTTTTCGAAAAAGACGGGATAAAGAAAGAGTAAAATATCGGGTGTTGTATAATTTTGCAAATTCTTCGGTTTATTCAGTTATAATAGTTGCAATTCTATTACACCTCAATTGTATTGTACCAATAAAAACTGGATAGCTTTGCGATTGTGGAAGACACTAAATAACAGCAGATAACAGCTTTGACCAGAGAGTCAACACTGAAGCTCAGCGAGACTTATGTTGGTTGAAGCACTGCTAGAATGGTTTTGAGTGGTTTTCCATTGCAATGTCCCTATGAACGCTGTAGAGGAAATTAATATGGTTAAAGCTAAGTTAAATTCGAAGTAGGGGTTTAGCATAAACATTTAAAAGTCAATTTCTTATCGTTTTAAAAATTAATCCATCAACTTAAATAAATTCGAATGTAATTTACCTAAAGCAAGCCATACATTTACACAGATTGACGTGACTTGACTGCAACTGTACGATTTTGAGATTTTAAATGATGCTACGCTCGAACTTACACTTTAGTGTGTATGGAGTTCTGATCAACATTTTCCATTTCGACGCGATATTTCAATATAAAATGGTAAAAATTTATCTTGTTTTTGTTTCAATTTAAGAAAATGTAAAAAATATTGAACTGAAATTACAAAAAAAATTTGAAAATACGATTATTTTTGCAGTTCAAACTGCACCGCTCTCATCGTCTTCCACATTGACAACTAGAAATATGCTTATGTTGGTCGGACTTTTCGTAGTGCAAGGCAAGGGAAGGGAAGTCGAACAAACTTGTTGTCTGTCATGCTGGTCTGCTAGTCAAAAATTCGTAGTCACATAGGCAATATTGACCTATGAAAACCTTAATCTCAACCACAATAACAATTCTTCCAAGCAGAATTATAAATCAACGAAAATCAACTGCTTAAACTCACGTCAACTCATACAATATCACTCATACAATAAAAAACTGAAGATTATTTTTTAGCCCCATTTTAAATACCATAACTAAATATTTTCCCATTACATCCCATGAAGGGATAGTGGAGAGTTTCTTACAATCACTGAGCTGTGCGCTTTCCAGTTTTCGCTCACTGATTGGGACCTACAGTTTTACCCCGGTTCCGAACGGTTTTTTGAGAAGCTATTTCGTTTCTTGGTACTCGATAGTGTCGCCGTCACTAAGCGAGGAGGCAGTCGTCGAAAGAAGTGTAAGATGGTCAGAACAGGGATCAGCGCACACCAACCGTTGCACCACCGATGGCCCTATTTTAATGTGGCGCAATTTGATGCAACACTATAAAAGTAAAAAAAAATTAATGAGTGTTCGAACTAACAGGCGATGTGTTAACACCTTTTTGTTACATGGTACCTGTTCGATTTCTATGAACACATTAGTAAATGGTACATGGGAAAATAAAAAGAGAATATTTTTGTGCTTAAGGCTCTTTTGCAGCTGCACTTCCTTTTTTCTTACATCTACTTTAGCATTAGATGTAATATTGCTAAAATATATAAAGCAATATTTAGCTCAATGAAATAATTGTTTTTATTTTGTCATAAACAGAGCGACGACAAAAAGTATTGAATAGTATAGAGAACTTATTGCACCCTTTTTCCGCTCTCAAGTGTAGCGTCTGAGTAAAAGAGCATAAACGAGTCTTATTCTCTTTATAGAATATTTCAATATAATTGCACCATTTCGACAATGTTATTACATAAAACAATGCAGAAAGCATAAATGTTTCAAAAGACATCAATGTTTCACATCAAAATAATGAATGGACCAAGTTTTAACAAAATGAGAGTAATACGCTATGAATCATTCGCCAGATGTCCCCATTGCTTTTGAGTCATACATTTCGTTGCATGAGTTGTCTATACTATTCTATACTCTTTGGTGACGACGATCTGCTTGTTTGTTCGCTGCCGCTACATCAATACCATTATAATTATTTTCAGGCAGACTATTGTTCTACAACAACCACGTATGTGATGCTAACCCCGTGTGTTGTTTGCATGTGTTCACTTTGATAGATTTACCTACCCGCGCCTATAGATGTTAACTTTCGTTGGGCTTGTTGGAATTGTAGGGATTATGATGTTGATTTTTATAAATTGTTTTCACTAGCTATTTCCTAAATTTAAACAGATGGATGAAATGTTTAACAAGTTTATATGGCCGGAGAATTTGTTTTCGTCTCCCAAAAGAAAAATGCTTCTGGGAAACGCATTGTGGACTGTCGTGTAGATGATATTCCACCCACACCTAACTTTGATAACATTGGAAACATGTTTTTATCACCCTAGCCGTCATCTATTTCTCCTGCTAGGGTTGCTGCTTTAAATGCTGCTACTGGCTGACTACCAGTTACTGTTTCTTCTATCGATTTTCAGTCTAGTTCGAATGGTATTCCGTCTTTAAGTTCGAACTATAGCGCAAAGACTGATTATTTTCCAGAGTCTGATTTTGTGCCTGGACCCGCTTTGCCGCCTGGAGACTTAACTGCACAGAAAAAAGCGAATGCTCAAACCAGTTACGATATTTGTCAATTCAATTATTTTTATACTTGGATTTCCGCCAATGACGATTTTTGTAAATTCAATTACTCGAATTGTAAGATCGTAATTGAAAAGTTTTCAATTAAAGCAAATATTTATTTGAGCACAGATTTAATCAAAATTTCTTAATATTGTTGATTAAATAAGTTATTGAGTTAAGTATGACTTTAATCAATTTTTTATGGAAAATTTTAATTACGCGTGTAATCAAGTTGAGTGAGTGCTTAATCAAAATTACATAATGTTTTGATTACGCGCGTAATCAAGTTGAGTGAGCGTTTAATCAAACTTATATAATGTTTTGATTACTAGCGTACTCAACTTGAGTATTCTGGTAATCAAAAGTCGGTGTTCGCTTTCAATCGAAATCGGTAATTTTTAATGATTAACATTAACACCCAAAATAACAAAAACCAACATCTCATATTTTTTGAACATTTTATTTTTTTTTCGCAATAATTTTGTAGGACATGTGTTGTTGCTGTAATTGTGTTGACGAGTGCCGATTGCAATAACAAAACACCGTTTGTAACGGATTTTTGGTGATGCGCATCTTCCACTTGTTCTCCCTGACAACAACAAAAATTCGCCTTAAAAATCGAACAAAAAAACGTCAAATAACATATATAGAATGTTGTAATTTCAAGTACACAAGTACTTGATTCCAGTGAAATTTTAATTGATCTTCTTCGCTTTATAAAATGTAAAATTGTTGAACCAAGTATTCAAATGATTGAGTCAAATAATGAAATAATTGAATTTTATCTCTGTTTTCAAGCAAATCGGTAATTGAAATTAATTCGGGAATATTTTTTTCTGTGTGGTATTGTTACTGTACCAATCGTTCCAGCTCCCCATGAGGTGCATAGGGATGATGATTTGAGTGTTGTGCCCCCTCTAAGAACTGTTTTTGTGTCTCGTCTCTCTCTTGATAGAATTGGAAAATATATAAAGTCACACTCGCCTAACTTTAATGACAATGATTGTAGGATGCTTAAGTTTAGTAACTTTCAGAATAAAGACATATTGTCGTTTAAAATTTTAATTCTTGAAAAGATGTTTCATATTTTAGAAGACCAATCTTTTTGGCCAATGGGTGTTCTCTCTCGTGAGAGTCTACTCATCTTGTCGAAACTCGTCATTCTGTTCTTGTTAATGTACAATCTTCAAAAAACTAGTGAATAGTTTTAGTTTCCTTTATCAAAATGTTCGGGGAATTAATTCGAAATTGTCTAATTTATATCTGAAGAGCTTTTTTTGTGATTATTCTGTAATTGGTTTTACTGAGTCATGGTTAAAACCAACCACCTTTGACTTAGAGGTATTTTACGACAAATATCAGTTTTATAGAACGGATCATTTATACGTAGAGGAGGTGGTGTTTTAGTTGCAGTTCATTCTTCAATTCCATCTTTACTGATTTCAGTCTCGCATGATCCAAGTGTAGAATTCTTGTGTGTTCGGTTGTCTATTGCAGGTAATCAAATTTTTATAACGTGCTCTTATATTCCCCCGAATTCTAATAGTGATGTGTACTTTGAGCATGCACGTATTATTGACAATGTAATGGAAATGAAGTCTATACGAGACATAATTCTGGTGTGTGGTGACTTTAATATTCCAGATGTATCATGGCTTTTTTGTTTGGAAAGAGGATTTATGGTTCCTGCGAACTTTGGTCAGAATAATAATTTCTTCGATGCATTATCTAAACTGGATCTTATGCAATTGAATCATTCTTTTAATATTTTTAATAGACTTCTTGACCTAGTATACTCTAATGTTTCTGATTTGGCTGTAATGAGAACAGAATCTTTTGTCACCCCAGAGGACGGACATTATTCGACATTACGGATAGATGTTGACCTGGGTGATGATTATTCTCATAGGGGATCATCTGGACCAATTTTGAAATCTTATAACTTTACGCGTGCAAATTTTTTAGTTTTGCAAGACTCTCTTTTGAGCGTTAGATGGGCATTATTTGAAGGTTACTTCTTTTCCGACTATTCGACTGTTGCTTTATTTTTGAGAAAAACGGACTCTTCCTCTTCTCCGTGGTCGACAAAAGAGGTACGTGGCCTGAGAAACCGCAGAAATAGATTATATAAGAGGTTTAAGAGAACTGGAAATAGTATAGACTTCATTAATTACTCTATTGTCATGCGTAAATGTGATGTAGTAAACCGTCGAAGCTATGCTAATTATATTGTAAGGATAAAGGCTAAAATAAACTTTGATTCGAAATGTTTTTACGAGTTTGTTAATTCGAAGAGAAATGTGAGAGGATATCCTAACTCACTTACATATAGAGGTGTGTCGAAATCGGTTGATGGTGAAATTGCTCACCTTTTTGCTGATTTCTTTCAGTTTAGTAACGTTAAAGGAGTTTCCGCATCGACTGACTATTCTTACTGTATTCCTCGTTTTGATTTACTGTGTGATTTTACTTTTTCTTTAACGAAGTGTATGTGGGAGTTCTATCCCTTAAGTACAATTATTCCCCTGGCCCTGATGCAGTACCGTCGATTGTTCTTAAGCATTGCGCTGAGGCATTGTATATTCCCTTGGCGAGAATGTTTAATCGCTCACTTTCTCTGGTGTGTTTCCTTCTTTTGGAAGCGAAGCTTCATTACTCCGTTGCATAAAAATGTTTCTAGGTCAAATGTCGAAAACTATAGGGACATTGCTAAGTTGAGTGCAATTCCTAAGCTTTTTGAAAAATTAGTTGTTCATTTGCTAAAGACTATTATTCCCCCTCAACAACATGGGTTTATGAAAGGTAGATCCACTGTTACTAATTTGTTAGAATTTGTTTCACATGTTTTTTCATCATTGTCTTCGACACTTCAGACGGATGTGATACATACAGATTTTAGTAAAGCTTTTGATAAGTTTATTCATAATCTTCTTCTCTTGAGGCTTGATATGATGGGTTTCTCATCAAAATTTTTGCATTGGTTGTCTTCTTATTTAATTGACAGAACCCAGTTAGTGTTATTTAAAGGGTGTTTATCGCGAGTTCCTCAGGGCAGTAATTTACGGCCGCTTCTTTTTAACTTGGTTTTAAATGACCTGCCGTGGGTTATTAATCATTCAAAGACTCTAATGTCCGCAGATGATGTCAAATAGAATTTGTCTATGAAGGGGATTTGATAAGTTTTGTTAAAAGGTGTGATTGTAATTGTATGCTTCCTAACTTGAGTAAATGTAAAAAAATGTCGTTTAACAGAAGGATGTGTTGGGAAACTTTTTACAAGAGTGGTGATAAGGTGTTTGATAATGTGTCGCAGTTTTGGGACTTAGGTGTGACTCTTGATAGTAAACATACTTTTTCGTCACATATTGATACTTGCATAGGTAGGGCATCTTGACTGTTAGGATTTATAAAACGTTGGTCCACGGATTTTGTCCATCCTTATTTGTCAAAGCGACTGTATACTAGCCTTGAAAGTCCGATTCTTCAGTACGGTTCAATAGTTTGGTTTCCACATTATAGGTGCCATATTGATATAATCGAATCTGTTCAGAAGAAGATTTTACGTTTTGCTTTACGCAATCTTTGTTGGAGTTCAGCTTCCAACCTATATTCATAGATTACAGCTCATTGATTTACTTACTTTAGAGCATAGTAAGGCAATGTTGTTTGTATGTTTTATGGTTAAACATATCAATGGAGAAATTAATTCATCATATTTTTTTCGAAAAAGACGGGATAAAGAAAGAGTAAAATATCGGGTGTTGTATAATTTTGCAAATTCTTCGGTTTATTCAGTTATAATAGTTGCAATTCTATTACACCTCAATTGTATTGTACCAATAAAAACTGGATAGCTTTGCGATTGTGGAAGACACTAAATAACAGCAGATAACAGCTTTGACCAGAGAGTCAACACTGAAGCTCAGCGAGACTTATGTTGGTTGAAGCACTGCTAGAATGGTTTTGAGTGGTTTTCCATTGCAATGTCCCTATGAACGCTGTAGAGGAAATTAATATGGTTAAAGCTAAGTTAAATTCGAAGTAGGGGTTTAGCATAAACATTTAAAAGTCAATTTCTTATCGTTTTAAAAATTAATCCATCAACTTAAATAAATTCGAATGTAATTTACCTAAAGCAAGCCATACATTTACACAGATTGACGTGACTTGACTGCAACTGTACGATTTTGAGATTTTAAATGATGCTACGCTCGAACTTACACTTTAGTGTGTATGGAGTTCTGATCAACATTTTCCATTTCGACGCGATATTTCAATATAAAATGGTAAAAATTTATCTTGTTTTTGTTTCAATTTAAGAAAATGTAAAAAATATTGAACTGAAATTACAAAAAAAATTTGAAAATACGATTATTTTTGCAGTTCAAACTGCACCGCTCTCATCGTCTTCCACATTGACAACTAGAAATATGCTTATGTTGGTCGGACTTTTCGTAGTGCAAGGCAAGGGAAGGGAAGTCGAACAAACTTGTTGTCTGTCATGCTGGTCTGCTAGTCAAAAATTCGTAGTCACATAGGCAATATTGACCTATGAAAACCTTAATCTCAACCACAATAACAATTCTTCCAAGCAGAATTATAAATCAACGAAAATCAACTGCTTAAACTCACGTCAACTCATACAATATCACTCATACAATAAAAAACTGAAGATTATTTTTTAGCCCCATTTTAAATACCATAACTAAATATTTTCCCATTACATCCCATGAAGGGATAGTGGAGAGTTTCTTACAATCACTGAGCTGTGCGCTTTCCAGTTTTCGCTCACTGATTGGGACCTACAGTTTTACCCCGGTTCCGAACGGTTTTTTGAGAAGCTATTTCGTTTCTTGGTACTCGATAGTGTCGCCGTCACTAAGCGAGGAGGCAGTCGTCGAAAGAAGTGTAAGATGGTCAGAACAGGGATCAGCGCACACCAACCGTTGCACCACCGATGGCCCTATTTTAATGTGGCGCAATTTGATGCAACACTATAAAAGTAAAAAAAAATTAATGAGTGTTCGAACTAACAGGCGATGTGTTAACACCTTTTTGTTACATGGTACCTGTTCGATTTCTATGAACACATTAGTAAATGGTACAAAAGAGAATATTTTTGTGCTTAAGGCTCTTTTGCAGCTGCACTTCCTTTTTTCTTACATCTACTTTAGCATTAGATGTAATATTGCTAAAATATATAAAGCAATATTTAGCTCAATGAAATAATTGTTTTTATTTTGTCATAAACAGAGCGACGACAAAAAGTATTGAATAGTATAGAGAACTTATTGCACCCTTTTTCCGCTCTCAAGTGTAGCGTCTGAGTAAAAGAGCATAAACGAGTCTTATTCTCTTTATAGAATATTTCAATATAATTGCACCATTTCGACAATGTTATTACATAAAACAATGCAGAAAGCATAAATGTTTCAAAAGACATCAATGTTTCACATCAAAATAATGAATGGACCAAGTTTTAACAAAATGAGAGTAATACGCTATGAATCATTCGCCAGATGTCCCCATTGCTTTTGAGTCATACATTTCGTTGCATGAGTTGTCTATACTATTCTATACTCTTTGGTGACGACGATCTGCTTGTTTGTTCGCTGCCGCTACATCAATACCATTATAATTATTTTCAGGCAGACTATTGTTCTACAACAACCACGTATGTGATGCTAACCCCGTGTGTTGTTTGCATGTGTTCACTTTGATAGATTTACCTACCCGCGCCTATAGATGTTAACTTTCGTTGGGCTTGTTGGAATTGTAGGGATTATGATGTTGATTTTTATAAATTGTTTTCACTAGCTATTTCCTAAATTTAAACAGATGGATGAAATGTTTAACAAGTTTATATGGCCGGAGAATTTGTTTTCGTCTCCCAAAAGAAAAATGCTTCTGGGAAACGCATTGTGGACTGTCGTGTAGATGATATTCCACCCACACCTAACTTTGATAACATTGGAAACATGTTTTTATCACCCTAGCCGTCATCTATTTCTCCTGCTAGGGTTGCTGCTTTAAATGCTGCTACTGGCTGACTACCAGTTACTGTTTCTTCTATCGATTTTCAGTCTAGTTCGAATGGTATTCCGTCTTTAAGTTCGAACTATAGCGCAAAGACTGATTATTTTCCAGAGTCTGATTTTGTGCCTGGACCCGCTTTGCCGCCTGGAGACTTAACTGCACAGAAAAAAGCGAATGCTCAAACCAGTTACGATATTTGTCAATTCAATTATTTTTATACTTGGATTTCCGCCAATGACGATTTTTGTAAATTCAATTACTCGAATTGTAAGATCGTAATTGAAAAGTTTTCAATTAAAGCAAATATTTATTTGAGCACAGATTTAATCAAAATTTCTTAATATTGTTGATTAAATAAGTTATTGAGTTAAGTATGACTTTAATCAATTTTTTATGGAAAATTTTAATTACGCGTGTAATCAAGTTGAGTGAGTGCTTAATCAAAATTACATAATGTTTTGATTACGCGCGTAATCAAGTTGAGTGAGCGTTTAATCAAACTTATATAATGTTTTGATTACTAGCGTACTCAACTTGAGTATTCTGGTAATCAAAAGTCGGTGTTCGCTTTCAATCGAAATCGGTAATTTTTAATGATTAACATTAACACCCAAAATAACAAAAACCAACATCTCATATTTTTTGAACATTTTATTTTTTTTTCGCAATAATTTTGTAGGACATGTGTTGTTGCTGTAATTGTGTTGACGAGTGCCGATTGCAATAACAAAACACCGTTTGTAACGGATTTTTGGTGATGCGCATCTTCCACTTGTTCTCCCTGACAACAACAAAAATTCGCCTTAAAAATCGAACAAAAAAACGTCAAATAACATATATAGAATGTTGTAATTTCAAGTACACAAGTACTTGATTCCAGTGAAATTTTAATTGATCTTCTTCGCTTTATAAAATGTAAAATTGTTGAACCAAGTATTCAAATGATTGAGTCAAATAATGAAATAATTGAATTTTATCTCTGTTTTCAAGCAAATCGGTAATTGAAATTAATTCGGGAATATTTTTTTCTGTGTGGTATTGTTACTGTACCAATCGTTCCAGCTCCCCATGAGGTGCATAGGGATGATGATTTGAGTGTTGTGCCCCCTCTAAGAACTGTTTTTGTGTCTCGTCTCTCTCTTGATAGAATTGGAAAATATATAAAGTCACACTCGCCTAACTTTAATGACAATGATTGTAGGATGCTTAAGTTTAGTAACTTTCAGAATAAAGACATATTGTCGTTTAAAATTTTAATTCTTGAAAAGATGTTTCATATTTTAGAAGACCAATCTTTTTGGCCAATGGGTGTTCTCTCTAGTGAGAGTCTACTCATCTTGTCGAAACTCGTCATTCTGTTCTTGTTAATGTACAATCTTCAAAAAACTAGTGAATAGTTTTAGTTTCCTTTATCAAAATGTTCGGGGAATTAATTCGAAATTGTCTAATTTATATCTGAAGAGCTTTTTTTGTGATTATTCTGTAATTGGTTTTACTGAGTCATGGTTAAAACCAACCACCTTTGACTTAGAGGTATTTTACGACAAATATCAGTTTTATAGAACGGATCATTTATACGTAGAGGAGGTGGTGTTTTAGTTGCAGTTCATTCTTCAATTCCATCTTTACTGATTTCAGTCTCGCATGATCCAAGTGTAGAATTCTTGTGTGTTCGGTTGTCTATTGCAGGTAATCAAATTTTTATAACGTGCTCTTATATTCCCCCGAATTCTAATAGTGATGTGTACTTTGAGCATGCACGTATTATTGACAATGTAATGGAAATGAAGTCTATACGAGACATAATTCTGGTGTGTGGTGACTTTAATATTCCAGATGTATCATGGCTTTTTTGTTTGGAAAGAGGATTTATGGTTCCTGCGAACTTTGGTCAGAATAATAATTTCTTCGATGCATTATCTAAACTGGATCTTATGCAATTGAATCATTCTTTTAATATTTTTAATAGACTTCTTGACCTAGTATACTCTAATGTTTCTGATTTGGCTGTAATGAGAACAGAATCTTTTGTCACCCCAGAGGACGGACATTATTCGACATTACGGATAGATGTTGACCTGGGTGATGATTATTCTCATAGGGGATCATCTGGACCAATTTTGAAATCTTATAACTTTACGCGTGCAAATTTTTTAGTTTTGCAAGACTCTCTTTTGAGCGTTAGATGGGCATTATTTGAAGGTTACTTCTTTTCCGACTATTCGACTGTTGCTTTATTTTTGAGAAAAACGGACTCTTCCTCTTCTCCGTGGTCGACAAAAGAGGTACGTGGCCTGAGAAACCGCAGAAATAGATTATATAAGAGGTTTAAGAGAACTGGAAATAGTATAGACTTCATTAATTACTCTATTGTCATGCGTAAATGTGATGTAGTAAACCGTCGAAGCTATGCTAATTATATTGTAAGGATAAAGGCTAAAATAAACTTTGATTCGAAATGTTTTTACGAGTTTGTTAATTCGAAGAGAAATGTGAGAGGATATCCTAACTCACTTACATATAGAGGTGTGTCGAAATCGGTTGATGGTGAAATTGCTCACCTTTTTGCTGATTTCTTTCAGTTTAGTAACGTTAAAGGAGTTTCCGCATCGACTGACTATTCTTACTGTATTCCTCGTTTTGATTTACTGTGTGATTTTACTTTTTCTTTAACGAAGTGTATGTGGGAGTTCTATCCCTTAAGTACAATTATTCCCCTGGCCCTGATGCAGTACCGTCGATTGTTCTTAAGCATTGCGCTGAGGCATTGTATATTCCCTTGGCGAGAATGTTTAATCGCTCACTTTCTCTGGTGTGTTTCCTTCTTTTGGAAGCGAAGCTTCATTACTCCGTTGCATAAAAATGTTTCTAGGTCAAATGTCGAAAACTATAGGGACATTGCTAAGTTGAGTGCAATTCCTAAGCTTTTTGAAAAATTAGTTGTTCATTTGCTAAAGACTATTATTCCCCCTCAACAACATGGGTTTATGAAAGGTAGATCCACTGTTACTAATTTGTTAGAATTTGTTTCACATGTTTTTTCATCATTGTCTTCGACACTTCAGACGGATGTGATACATACAGATTTTAGTAAAGCTTTTGATAAGTTTATTCATAATCTTCTTCTCTTGAGGCTTGATATGATGGGTTTCTCATCAAAATTTTTGCATTGGTTGTCTTCTTATTTAATTGACAGAACCCAGTTAGTGTTATTTAAAGGGTGTTTATCGCGAGTTCCTCAGGGCAGTAATTTACGGCCGCTTCTTTTTAACTTGGTTTTAAATGACCTGCCGTGGGTTATTAATCATTCAAAGACTCTAATGTCCGCAGATGATGTCAAATAGAATTTGTCTATGAAGGGGATTTGATAAGTTTTGTTAAAAGGTGTGATTGTAATTGTATGCTTCCTAACTTGAGTAAATGTAAAAAAATGTCGTTTAACAGAAGGATGTGTTGGGAAACTTTTTACAAGAGTGGTGATAAGGTGTTTGATAATGTGTCGCAGTTTTGGGACTTAGGTGTGACTCTTGATAGTAAACATACTTTTTCGTCACATATTGATACTTGCATAGGTAGGGCATCTTGACTGTTAGGATTTATAAAACGTTGGTCCACGGATTTTGTCCATCCTTATTTGTCAAAGCGACTGTATACTAGCCTTGAAAGTCCGATTCTTCAGTACGGTTCAATAGTTTGGTTTCCACATTATAGGTGCCATATTGATATAATCGAATCTGTTCAGAAGAAGATTTTACGTTTTGCTTTACGCAATCTTTGTTGGAGTTCAGCTTCCAACCTATATTCATAGATTACAGCTCATTGATTTACTTACTTGATTTACGTAGGGCAATGTTGTTTGTATGTTTTATGGTTAAACATATCAATGGAGAAATTAATTCATCATATTTGGTCTCATCAGTGAATTTTAATGTTCCTTTCAGAGCTTCTAGACAATATGTTCAATTTTTTTTTACACGCGTTCAAATATAACTACGAATCCTTTAATCGCGTTTTTACTCTTTGCACTACTTTTAATTAGATCCACCATATTCTCTCTATATCGGATTCGATTGAAGGAATTAAACGTGCGATTATTTTTTTCATGACTGATAATGCTCAGAAATGCCAGATTTAAGACTTCATTCCAGAAATCATGTGAATGAATTTTGGTTCCGTTTCGCCGAACTAAATTTCCTGCTTCATATGTCCTGCTTCATCTGTTCCTGCTTCATTCTCATCCTGCTGTATCTGTTTGTGCTTCATCTGTTCCAGTGACACCTGTTCCTGCATCTTTCGTTCACCAGTACTTCACCAGTTCCTGATTTTTCGATCCTGCTGCATCTGTTGCATTTTTATTTGTTCCTGTTTTATCAATCCTATTCCATTCGTATTATTCTTATCTTCAAATTAGTCTTTTTGTACTTATATAATAATTCTGTTAATATCATCCATGTTCAATCTGTTATCTCCTGTTTGAATTTATTACTATTTGTTGTTTAATTTTATTCCTGATTACTGTTTTACCACTGTTCCTGTTCTTTCAATTATATACTTTAATTTTGTATTTACTTTGTATCTGAAGGTATGTAAAATTATATTTTGAAGATTTTTTTAGCTGAGTAAATATATAAAAAAATCCCCACATATTTACGCCCTGCGACAATATGTGTCTCATCGGAAAGCTTATGAAAATACTTTCAAAGCTAAATAAAAATGTTAAGATCGATTAACTCCTTGCGAGCTTATCTCCAATAATTCTTCTTCTTTTTTTTGAGAGAGATATAAGAAATTATTTTAAATAATCGGGCGAATTTTTGGTAATAATTTTCCGCAACAAAGAAATAATAAATTATGTTAAAAAATCGGCAGGTTTTTTAAAATCAATTTTGGCAACAAAGATATTTCAACATTTGACTGAAAAAACACTTCCATTTTCCACACCACTCCGATCAGTCTAATGTACAATGTCTATACCCAAACTGTTAATCGGAAATACCTCATTAGATCCCGTAGATCTATCTCGTGTATCTCAGTGAGGTTGTGTAGGGAGGGACGAATTATAGTCTTTAGGTGTCTATTTATTAGAACCGGACAGCTGCAGAGGAGATGTTCCACCGGCTCCTCTTCTGCATCTTCGCAGGCACGACAGTGGTCATTGTATGTAAGATTCAGCCGTCTTGCGTGATTACCAATTGGTCATTGCCGGGCAGCACGGTAATTAGCCTTCATAAGTTCCCCCGATTTTGGCTAATCAGGGAGTTAGTCCCGTGAATGTTATATTCTGGCCGTGTGTTTCTGGATATGCGACACGTTTCCGTTTTATTCCATCTGTCATTTGCCCGTTCAAGCTAATGCAGGAAAATACCTTTTTTGACCTACCATATAGGCGTCGTTGCGACTGACACCATACGGAGTTCGGTTCGGCCCTGGTTAGTTCGTCTGCCCTTTCGTTGCCAAGGAGAGCCTTGTGGACCTAGCTCGACAAGTTTTTCCCTACATTCACCAACGAGTTTAGATGCAGTGTTGTTAGATATAAGTTATAGGAGAGCCACCACAAATATTCCAATGCGCTCTATTCTCCGTTGTAGTATAAGTTCTGCGCAGGCTTCATTAATGGCCAGTACCTCCGCTTGGAATACGCTGCACTTGTCTGGGAGTTTGAATGATAAATTCAGGCTAGCCTCTTCGAAAAAGACACCCGAGCCGGTTTCACATTCCATTTTGGATCAGTCCGTAAATACTTTGGTGTCAAAACTTGTCAGTGGTTCTCCTTTTTCCCATTCCAGTGGCCCATTCGTTAAGTGATTTCAAGGCCCCACCATTATTACCACGTCTTCCGCATACACCACGGTTTTGATCTTCATATTGTCCCGTTGGATTAGTATTTTGTTGATCACGAGTAACCAAAGTAGGGGAAAGATGACTCCACCTGGAGCAGTAATAACGAAGATAGTTATCGAAAAATTTTATTTTGGTTTCTTATCCCTCTTTTGATTTTTGTTAGAAAAAAAATATATTTTCCCATTTATTTTTGGATTTTCTATCAAGACCCATATCCATTCATTCCATGAGAAAACGCCACAAATCTGACCGAAGGTCTTCCGATTTTCTTCAAATTTTGCACGGAGAGACTCTATGGAGCCAAATATACATTTGCGTTTTTAGATTTTTAAAATTGTTAAAGATCGCGATTTTATTAGCGTTTTTCATTTTTCAAAAAGTTAAAAAAATGGAAAAAGTAGTGAACTTTGAAGAGCCACATTTCCATAAGTGGACCGAATTTTTCAAAGATTTAAAAAGTTTCTGAAAGCTGTTTTTGTCTATTTTATGATTTGCAGTTTAAAAGTTACCACTATAAAAAAAAAAAAATTGTATGCAAATGCAGTTTTAAAGCGCATTTTGCAGTGCGTTTTCCCCCTTCGATTTTCAAAAAAAAACATTTTTGTAAAATTTAGAATAGTATTTACTAAATAAATGTTCTCTTTTTCTCGGACAAAGAATTTTTCTATTTTTAATTATTTTTCATCTCGCTCCAACAAATAGTTTGATTCGATCTTTGCTACTTTTGCTTGTCACAGAATTGTACACACATATGTACAAATGTGTACATAGGTGTGTATACATGCTGAACACAATACATGATGAAATAGGGAAGAAGTATTTCATCATCCAATTCTAGTAGCATGTAGTTTCCAAGGAATAAGTATTTGGCATCAAAAAGTAAGCCTACTTACAAAAAAATCAAAAGAAAAACAATTTTTTTTCTGTACATTAGAATTTTTTGCAAAGTGCATCCAAAAATGGCATTTATATTACAAGTAATTGCATTCTCATTATTCTCAATCAGCATTATTGTAGAAAAACACACTTTAAATGACAACAATACCTTACAGTAACTTTTTAAATAATAGTAATGCGACAAAAACTGTTTAAAATATAGCAATTCAAAGTTACAAACCAAATAAATTTTTTTTTCATATTTTGTACAAACATTTTCAAAATCCTAAAAAAAATTAAATTTTATTTTTTTTTATATGAAAAATCAAGTAAGTCTTTTTTTAAAAAATCATTACAAATAGTAAGCTGCCTTGTCCCAAAAAAAGATTACTTGTCTTTTTTATAAAAAATTCTTAATTTTGCAATGATGTTAAATTTTTTAAAATCATAGGGGGAGAAAGAAGTGGAAAATGCATTCAAAAAGGGCAGTTGCTATAAAAATGCATTTCTGAAATCAAGCCCTCATTTTTAGAGTACGGATTCTACAAATAGACAACCGTATCATTCAGAAACTTTTTAAATTTTTGAAATAGTCTATCTACTTAAAAAAATATAGCTCTCCAAACTTCACAACTTTTTTCATTTCTTTAGGTTTTTCAAAAATGAAAAACGCGAATAAAATCGCGAGTTTTTTCATTTTCAAATATCTGATAATGGGATTCTCTTAATGGCTCCATAGAGTCTCTCTGTTGTCAATATAAACAAAATCGGAGGATGTGAATTCAGAAAATCACTTATTTTCAACTTTCTTTCCTGGAACGAATGATATATTTTTCAATGAAAATTTTGGAAATATCAACATTTGGTAAAAAGGCACCATTTGATATCTCGATAACTACGACAGTTGTTTTTGCTTATTTTTGAGTTTTTATTAAAATTGATATTTTTTCTTCCCTACTCTTGAAAGAAATATAGGTTTTTTAAAAATTAATTATTCGATATCTCGATAACTATCACAGTTATCGATTTAATATTAATACTTATACTTCTTTTCCTAACAATGTGGAAAAGAGACAGTTATCGCAAATGTATTAAATACAAATCTTATGTTGATATATAATAATTATTACTAAAACGTTTTTTAAACGTCCATTGCAAAAACATGAAAACGCTTTGATTATAAACATGACCTCACGCTGCTGCCGGACATTTCCTTAACTGACGCCGTTAGAAATATTTTAATCAACTTGATTATATGAATTGTCAAAACATATGTTTTGATGTTTTGATTAAGTATAAATTTGTGAAGTGGCGTAGACAAGTGTATTTGCGCGCACAATCAAAATAATTTTAATAAACAAAATAAAAGACAACAAAAAGCAAGTGAGTAGTATGTGTGTGTACGTCTATGTGAAATAGTGTTAATAAACAAAGTAAAAAAGGCAATCTTTGGGGAAAAATGGGGGAGCAGTCAGCGATATATTCCAAGACTAATCAAGCAACGAAAAACTGAATATGTAGCTCGGTTAAATAATAGAGTGGTTAAGGAACTTGCGATTAATTTCGGTACAAGCTCCAAAGAAGATGTGGCAGAATGTTTTGCTGAAGAAAGTGGAGATAGCATTATATTGGCAAATGGTTGTTCACTAAATTATCACAAGTCCGTATGGGAAAAATTAAGAGCTTGGTACATTAGGAAAATACCCACAAGACAAATTGCCGATGAGTTGTTGACTATACTATGGGAAGAAAATCTAGATGTTCCCCGAAATATAAGAGTCTTGGTTCCAAATAACGAAAAAGCTTTAATTAAGAACGTGTCGCCAAGGTTTTGCATCAGAAATCAATTGGAGAAAGTTCAGAATTGGATTTTAGAGTTAGACTTAGTTATAGTGGACGTGATGATTTGCCTCTTTTCAAAAGTTCTCGAGCGGAGCCATGGCCGATTCTGTTACGAATTGTTAGTATCACAACACACGTGATTTATTTTATAACACTGTTTCATGTTATTTTTTAATGCAGAAGCTGTGAGGGCTAATGCCGACTTGGATGATATTGAAGGGTATATACGAAAGGCCAGGCATTTAATAAAAAACGGCATTTAAGAAAGTCATAAAAAATTCAATACAGATATCAGCGCACAGTTGTTGCTAAATCCGAAAACATCGTTCATTGCAATGATTTCCATTTTCTGTAATTTCTATAATAAATTCTTCAGCTCTTAATTTTTTTTATATGTTTTGTGTTTTTATATTTTATATAACAATAATCTCATTTAAATGAAATACAAATATACCAAATAACTAGTTGCAGGGAGACCATTTCTGTGTCTGGTATATTTTGCACATAGTACGTGTGACGTGTTATTTGGTGGCGAGTTATACGACTGCACCCTCAAAAATCTGTTGTGTGGATGTAAATATAAAGTGCTTTTAATCTTGTATATAATAGTATATAATATAATATAATTGTGTCCAAACACATTGTGTTTCCTATTCAATATTTGAGACAAAATGTGTTATAATATATGTGTTTGCATCCCAAATATATCTACATTTGCGATATGAATACTCCTGTGTTTGTTGAACTCTCTATGCTCTCTCGAGAGCAAGAGAATTAAATGGGCACAAATAGAGCGTCCGTCTTGAAAGTGTGTATCTGTATTTTTGGATTATTTTCTCAGTCAGTGAGGTGTGCGAAGTTAGCCCCCCATTTTTAGAAATAAATATTTTTGAAGATTGTTCTGAATTGTTCTAGGATTGTTCTACAATGTTCCAAAACGATGATTTTCTAAAATATAATTCGTACCGGTAAATCGAAAAAACCAATATTAAACTTTGCGCCCCATTTTTGGAAAAACGAAATTTTTGCGGTTGTTCTGGGTTGTTCTAAACATTGTTCCAAAACGATGATTTTCTAAAATATAATTTGTACCGGTAAATCGAAAAAAACCAATTTTAAAGTTGCACCCCATTTTCGGAAAAAAAATTTTTTTTGCGGTTGTTCTAAACATTGTTCCAAAACAATGATTTTCTAAAATATAATTTGTACCGGTAAATCGAAAAAAACCAGTTTTAAATTTGCATCCCACTTTTGTAAAAAAAAATTTTTTGCGGTTGTTCTAAACATTGTTCCAAAACTATGATTTTCTAAAATATAATTTGTACCGGTAAATCGAAAAAAAACCAATTTTAAAGTTGCACCCCATTTTTGGAAAAAAATTTTTTTTGCGGTTGTTCTAGTTGTTCTAAACATTGTTCCAAAACAATGATTTTCTAAAATATAATTTGTACCGGTAAATCGAAAAAAAACAATTTTAAATTTGCACCTCGCTTTTGGAAAAAATTTTTTTTGCGGTTGTTCTAAACATTGTTCCAAAACAATGATTTTTCTAAAATATAATTTGTACCGGTAAATCGAAAAAAAACGAATTTTAAATCTTGGAACATAATTTGATATCACTCGAATAAAAATTTCCAGCCGAGTTTATTCTTCATTCAATGTTTTTTCAACTTTCAACGTATTCGTGACCAACCGATTCTAATACAAATCTAGTACAATCGTCAATAAACCAAGAACAACCAACGACGTCCATTTTTGTTTCCAGCAAAAGTTCGAAAAGACAAATTTGATCGACATTTTCTGTTCCGGCCATATAAAGCTTGGTTTCGGGTTGTTCTAGTTCAGTGATGGTGAACTTTTGCCATAAGTGTGTCAAAAAATCTTTTGAAAATTTTTAAACAAAGTTCGCTTGTCACCCACCTATAAATTATAAAAAGTTGAAAATAAAATTTCTTTCGTACTTTTTATTAAATAATTTTTAATTTAATGTGAAATTTGTTGTTGTTGCTCCGATGCCAATGTAGTAATTCTTGGTGAATATTTTGTAACTTTTAATGCCACACAAGCGGCAGATATATCATTTCCAAGACGATTTCTTGTAATGGACTTAATAAAATTCATTGCGGAAAATAACTGCTCACAATTATAAGTTGATCCAAACAGAGCGCTGTAGCAATTTTCATTGATGTGAATGAACTGGGAATTGAGTTCCATACTGTTAAAATTAAATTTTCTATTCTTTCTTCTGGTAATGATGATGATTTATCGGTATACTCATAACCAGGCCAACCAAAAATAAGCAAGTGCATATATTTCTTTTTAAAAGATATCACAATTGGAACAAAATACAAATCCTGTTCATGCCAAAATATGAATTTTAAGCCTTATTTGTTAGAGCTTTTTTTTGCTTATGATAGCCATAAACGCTTGTTTTTACATATTTTAATAATATTGGCTTATTTTACAAATAATTGCTTATTTTTTAAAATATTTTTTTAAAAAACCTTTTGACCATAAGTGAAAGTTTGGCTGTATATTAAAATTTCTTTAATGTACTGATTCAGAGACTACATCTTGTACATCACCTGTATGCAGAGTTGTTAGAATTATCTTTATACTTTATACTCACTTTTACCCAGATCCGTTAGATTTTATGCAGAGTTGTTATAATTATCTTTACACTTTATACTCTATAAACATATGACACAGACAAAGAGTATAGGTAGAGAAAAACATGTTAAGCCTCTCTCTATTATGTGTGCGAAATTGAATATTTGTGAAGTAATAACAGATTTTCGCTCCTCAAATAAACACATTTAAGATTTATTGTAAAAAAATAATAAACTTTTCTATACTTTTATTATTTTTACGAATTTTATATCCTCTAAGAATAGTAAATCCTTAGCTGGGAATAACGACGTTAATATGCCAGAGGGGTGTAACACTCCTTTATCCATGTATAGTCTTTGTGGATAGTAAACAAAAACCAACACTGGATTAAAAAAGGCTGTCACAAGTGCATTTGTAAAGTGTTTTTACTGAATTGTTGAACTCGTTTAAGTGGAAGCTTACATTCTATTCTCAGCTATTAAAGTATAATAAATTTCAGTAATTATTGATTTTGTGTTGCCCAAGTTAGTATTATTGTGACAATTTTAAAAAATTCCATATTTAAGTGTGTTCTACCTTTTAGAAAATGCCCAAATGTAAGGAAAGAAGATCAACTCTATTGCATAGACTCGTTAAAGAATATCCAGATCTGAAAACAGATGGATCTGTTTTAATTTGCAATATATGTTCTAAACATATTTGTGCCGATAAAACCTCAAATATAAAACAACATTTGGATACAAAAAAACACAAAGATCTAAAGAAAAGGGAATCCACAAAGAAATTGCAACAGTCATTCATAGACAACTCTACAGTTATATCGGCTGCCGATAAACATTGCATGGATCTTTGTGAAACTTTTGTATCAGCAGGTATTCCTTTGTACAACTGTCATAACTTTCCTCTAATTTACAATTTAATTCCACGAATTTGTTTCTCCATATTACACTATTCCTGAACTCAACTAGTTCCATTTCTAAATTTTCGATATTAGTGTGAGTGTGAAGTCACTTATATAGCTGGTTATTACAAATGTGTGAAAACCAAGGTTTATAAATATGTGACTACGTACAAATGTGTAAAAGTAACAAAAAAGTAAAAATTTCCGAAAATATTCAAAAAAATCAACAAATTTCAAAAATTATATGTCCTGAAAACCCGAAAAGTGCGTGTCACGTAAATTCTGTCATTGGTTCGCATCACTGTTCTAGGTCTACTGATGATTGTTCCAAATTTTTATAACGATCGGTTAGCTACAAGTAGGTCAAAAATTTAAAGAAAAAAACAAAATATTACAGTCCGGAGACGTAAAGAACCCAAAGTCCCCCAGAACTTTTCAGGTCTCTAGACTTCGAATCGAAAGTTCTCGTTTGCTTCCAAGTCATTCTTCATAATTGATGACATGTCATGTCGTGAAGTTTTTCATATCGTTGACATTAGTTACGCTGTATAGATATGTTCAGTATGAGCGCATGCAGGAAGTACCACGTGCAGGTTGTCAACAAACTCCCTTTTTTTATATTTTTTATTTTTTTATATATATATATATTTTTATTTTTTTTTGTATATTTTTTTTTGGTTTTTTTTTTAATAACGTTATATTTTTATATACATTTTATATATGTGCTTGCAGGTATTTTAGAAAATGATTGTTTTTGGAACAATGTTTAGAACAACTAGAACAACAGCAAAAATTTTTTTTTCCAAAAGTGAGGTGCAAATTTAAAATTGTTTTTTTTCGATTTGCCGGTACAAATTATATTTTAGAAAAATCATTGTTTTGGAACAATGTTTAGAACAACTAGAACAACAGCAAAATTTTTTTTTTCCAAAAGTGAGGTGCAAATTTAAAATTGTTTTTTTTCGATTTGCCGGTACAAATTATATTTTAGAAAAATCATTGTTTTGGAACAATGTTTAGAACAACTAGAACAACCTAGAACAACCGCAAAAAAATTTTTTTTCCAAAAGTGAGGTGCAAATTTAAAATTGGTTTTTTTGATTTACCGGTACAAATTATATTTTAGAAAATCACTGTTTTGGAACAATGTTTAGAACACTATAACAACCGCAAAAAAATTTTTTTCCAAAAGTGAGGTGCAAATTTAAAATTGGTTTTTTTCGATTTACCGGTACAAATTATATTTTAGAAAATCATCGTTTTGGAACAATGTTTAGAACAACTAGAACAACCCAGAACAATCGCAAAAATTTCGTTTTTCCAAAAATGGGGCGCAAAGTTTAATATTGTTTTTTTTCGATTTACCGGTACGAATTATATTTTAGAAAATCAGCGTTTTGGAACATTGTAGAACAATCCTAGAACAATTCAGAACAATCTTCAAAAATATTTATTTCTAAAAATGGGGGGCTAACTTCGTACACCTCAGTCAGTGATTTATAAACATTCGTGAATGTGCGCTCGAGTACAAAATGCAGATGAAGTCAGTGATTCTTATTTTGGCTGATGCATTGCGTTTTAGTTTCAGTCGTCAATGTTTCATCGGACAGATGATATCAAAAGCGCTTGATAAGTGAATAAACAAAGACTCGGTCGGTAAAATGGGTTGAGGTGTTGCTTTGGTTTTTTCGTATGTGTTTTGTATGTATGTATGTGTGCTACCAAAGTGAGAATCGATTTCGAGGAAAGAAACTGGAAAGGGCAACAACGTGAAGCCCTTTGTCTGTCCGAGCCTTGTCTGTCTGAAATCGGAACGGCGAGCCATTTGTGGAATTTAATAAACAAAAACACAGGTAATTAATCGACGCTTGATTTGCATGAACAAGATTTGTATATAAATATATTGTTTGTGTACCAACGCATAGTGATAACCAACGCATATTTGAAACTTTTTGAAAACAAAACGTGAATTACAACAAGGAAGTAGAAGCAAAAGAACAGCAGATTCTCAGTTCATGAAAAACAAAACATATAATGCATTCAATGCAAGTGAATGTACAAAAGCGCCGTTTTAAATATTTTAATTCTTTTTATTAATTACACTAGGTCACAAATAACAAAATTTTCTCTGTGATTTGTTTCTAGCATACTTTTTCTCATTGATTTTGACCTACTAAACACGAAAATGAGTTTTAAAAATTTTTCTGTTGATTGGTTTTCGAGATACAAATTTTTGAACTTTTTTTTTTAAATTTTTGGAGGTACACTTACAATTTTGAGCATATCTTTCGTCTTCTTTGACGTATTTGATCCTACTACTACTCAAATTAAAGCAAATTGAGCCGTCTACAACTCATTCTCAGAAAATTTTCAAATCGGGTGAGTAGTTTTGATGTTGGCGGCTTAAAAAGGTTAAAAAACTGCGTTTTTTTAGTAAAAATGTGGCAGAAAAATTCATATAAAAATTCATATAAAATATAAAACGCGATGCTAACAGCGATTTTGGTTTTTTTACGTATAGCTGGCATTTTTCCAAAGAAAATAAGCACTTACTTAACAAAATCTGACAACAAATGGCGGACTTATAATTTTTTTGGTAAAACACCGAAATTCCGCTATTTCACGATATTTTGATTTTCATTATTTGCACAGCTTACCTACCCAACGCAAACGAATAAATACATTTGAACTTAATTTAAAATAAACAAATTAGTCTTAGTATATTATTTTTTAATTTATTTAGAGCACTACATACTCAATGTATGGCACAATTAGAATTGCATGTGCCAGGTTAGCTAAACTAACGAAATTAACCAAATCAACGCCCATAAAACATGAGTAGAAACAAAGATATAACTGTACATTTTATGCCATGTGGAAAAACAGCTGACTTCTTCTTTGTTTTTTGTATTCGCTGCACTTTCACTTCTTTACTTTCACTTCTGAATCCGCAAATCCACACTGTACCATCCGAGACGCAAAAAGTTCGGATTTCTCCTTAGTGAGACCAAAATCGCGCACCCAATCGTTTAGTTCGGCCTGCGACAGTAATTTTCGCTTTCTGCACGCCCCAAATTCGCTTGCACTTGACTCGGACTCTTGATCTGACGATTCTGCTTTTTGAAGAGATGCACCAGGGCACACTGGATATGGTACATCATTCGAATGTGGTACTGGAAGTGCAAACGATCCCACTTGAGCGTAGTTCCATTTTAAAAATCTCCCTACCCCACTGTTTGTGGTGAGGCAAAAATAACAGTCTGTGGAATGGCATAGCGGCTTTTTCCACATCATTGGTGTATCGAATTTCATATGGCGCCTAAAATTAAAATAAATTACTATATTTGCTTTGCTTAATGTGTTTAAATAAAAATTCTTACCTTCCGCCAGCTGCCCAGTTGGTTAGGATTATATAGCAAAGATCACATAGCGACTTAGGTGTCCATGATTCGGTGATATTTGGTGAAATACCAAAATAATTCAAATAGTGCAATTGCACTGCTGGAGTAAACGTGTGTGCGTGATTATTCTTTATAAACTCGCCACAAACATTGCAGAAATTGTCTGGATTGTTCAAACACTCGAACACACGTAGTCTTTTACTCATTGTCGCGTTCGTAGACACTTGTTGAATGACAAAAAACGATAAATGAACACCTATAAATAACACCAAATAATGACTACTCACAAATGTGGGGGGAATTTCTGTAAAAAAATCCGATACAGGTAGCCATCGGGAAAACACACATCAATAAAAAAGTGTAATTCCCTTTAATTGACTGTGAACGGAGTAGCAGTCATAAAGGAACACGAAGAGCGTCCACGCACATTCAGAAGCGTATATTACTCTGCAACCACAATCATAAAAATTAAATAACTATTTATGTATTACTTATTTTTTTTAATTCTGAGAATCATAAAAATTACGTAAACGTTTTTTCCAAACAATTTTGTACATGTAAAGTGGGTTTGCCAAAATTCGTATCGTAAAATGCACCTGTGTTTCTATGTTCTGCATTTTCATTATACCATTTTCTTAAAAACATCGACGAAACGTCCCTACGGTATTGTAAATAGGTTTTTTACAATTATGAAGTATTTGTGTTATTAATATTAATTTAAAAATTTTATCAAAACTGCTAAGTGCTGTGACATTTGAAAAAAATTTCCAAAAAAAAAAAATTGCTGATTTCACTAAATTTTTGAAATTTCACGTCCCTTGCCAGAACAGAAGACATTAACCCAGGGTGGTGAAATTTTGAACAGAAGTAACTTATGTATAGGAGCAACTGTTCCGTTCTATTCCAAAAGGATTATAAAAAACTTGCTTTTTCGATCCCTCCTAGTAGGTTAGCTGTGCAAATAATGAAAATCAAAATATCGTGAAATAGCGGAATTTCGGTGTTTTACCAAAAAAATTATAAGTCCGCCATTTGTTGTCAGATTTTGTTAAGTAAGTGCTTATTTTCTTTGGAAAAATGCCAGCTATACGTAAAAAAACCAAAATCGCTGTTAGCATCGCGTTTTATATTTTATATGAATTTTTATATGAATTTTTCTGCCACATTTTTACTAAAAAAACGCAGTTTTTTAACCTTTTTAAGCCGCCAACATCAAAACTACTCACCCGATTTGAAAATTTTCTGAGAATGAGTTGTAGACGGCTCAATTTGCTTTAATTTGAGTAGTAGTAGGATCAAATACGTCAAAGAAGACGAAAGATATGCTCAAAATTGTAAGTGTACCTCAAAAATTTAAAAAAAAAAGTTCAAAAATTTGTATCTCGAAAACCAATCAACAGAAAAATTTTTAAAACTCATTTTCGTGTTTAGTAGGTCAAAATCAATGAGAAAAAGTATGCTAGAAACAAATCACAAAACGACTGTTGGCTAGTGTTATTTATAGATGTGGATTTATATTGATAAAATTAATTTTAATAAATAACACATATATGTATATTGAAATCAAAGAATAATTCGTTTCTAAATATTAGTATGTTTGGGAGGAATACGCATATGTTTCCACGTAAGTATTTGGTGATTTGGGGGAAACACGCGAATGCTTCCACGTAAGTTTATGGATGTTTGGGGTGAAGAACTCATATGTGTCCACCTAAAAGCATACATGTTTTCCAGTAAACACGCTAGCTACTGTTTACATTTAAATACAAGTGAGTTTGGGACTTGCAAACATATGCATCTTTGAAGTGTGTTGCTAACATATACATGGTTCCTGTAGAATATGTTCTTTGAGACTAGTTCTGCGACTTCTCATATGGTATCTATGGGTTGCCATATTGGTTTCAATGGGGTGCCAATTTACACCAAAGAGGACAAACCATAGCAAAGGTGATAGGTTCTCTCCATATAAAGGTATAAGAACTACGACCGGTCACAATCCGTAATAGACCTATCACGCGACTTGTGCAATTCCGGTTCTTTATCCCGTAGGGATATTTCGAAATCAGATGTTTGGATCAATGTTTCCCTCCGAACGCAGATACATGAATTTTATGGAAATGCAAATTTATTGTTTGAACACAGGACATGTTCTGACGAGTGAAATTACACAAAAATATCATTATACATAATTTATCTGAAAAGTTTGAAATTTACCCATTTTTGCATAATTATCCAGAGAGTTGAAACACTGCTTTCCACTCAAGACAAATTCGTGACTTTCTGTCAGACTTAGATTGTGTAGTTTTGGCTTTAGTACATCGTCTGAAAGTGTTTACACCGATGAAGCAGAATACGAGGCGGATCAATAAGTCCATGACTTTTTGAATGAAAGGAAAGGAAAAATTTATTTTTCAACATAATCTCCTTTTAGCTCAATACACTTAGTCCATCCTATCCTTTTCCAAAAATAGAATTTTTCAAAGTCCATAAAATAAGCATTTGTTTGATCAATAATTTCATCGTTGAAGCTAAATCTTAATCTCTTTCCACCGAGCCACTGCTTTAGGCTTGGACATAGGAAATAGTCACTGGGGGCTAAATCCGGAGAATATGCCGGATGAGGTACCAATTCGTAACCCAGATCATGGAATTTTGTCATTGAGACTACACTCACAGAAAAATTCGGTTGAGACAACCGAATTAGCCGTAACCGAATTAAGAGATTGTCTCAACCGAATCAGAGGTTGACACAACCTCATTAGAGGTTGAAACAACTTCACTAGAGGTTGACACAACCTCATTAGAGGTTGTCACTGCCCAATTAGAGGTTGTTATAACCGAATTTAGATACTGTCACAAATGAATTATTAAAGTTTTTTTTATTTTTATTTTCTTGTATTTTTATAAATGAATTAAAAGCGAGAAAATAAATTCATATACATATATGCGGGAATCTCTATAAGTACAGTAATAAATTTGATTTACATGCCTCTTCCTACCTATATTGAAGTCCCGGCCATCATGGGACACCGCACTAATTCTGACGTCTTGTATCGGTTGATCTTGGTACTAAGCGGTTTTCTATACAGACTACTGTATATACATCTCCTGTTGATATCTACTTAAATAACTTCTGAAAAATAAGACGTTTTAATACAAAACATATTTTACTTACCTTTCCACAAAACCACAAAAATTCTTGCCATTCTTTAATTCCTTTTAAAATAATATTCTATTATAGAATTTTAAACGTCAGATTTGAAATACATAGAACTATGTTGCGGTAACCGAATTTAAAATGAATTCGGTTGTACCTATATAATTCATGCGAAATCCGGTTACAGCAACCGAATTGACGCCAAATTCGGTCTCTGCCACCCAAGTAAGGCTAGATTCGGTTATTGCGACCGAATTGATACCAAATTCGATAGTTACAACCGAATTGATGTGAAATTCTGCTACTACAACAGAACTGAAGCCAGACTCGGTTACTCCAACCGAATTAGGTACCAATTTTGGTTGTTGCATCCGAATTAATTTTAAATTCGGTTGCTCCAACCGAAATTTTAAAAAATTTGGTTGACTGAACGAATATAATTGAAGATGCAGTTGTCACAACCGAATCAATTATGAAACGAGGTTGCTTCAACCAAATTTCGGTTGTGGGGACTAAATTCGGTCGTAACAACCTCAATCCGGTTGTGGCAACCTCAATTCGGTTGTGGCAACCTCAATTCGGAGGTAATAGCCGAATTTACGATTGCTACGACCTGTTTTTAAACAATTAGTTCTCTAGGTATACACACGTGTGCACACATGCGTTATCTTGATGAAAAAGTTGGCATAATATTCGCCGTTTTGCCATCACTTTATTGACCGACAAACTTACCTTGGCCTTCTTCGGAGCCGGTTAACCCTGATAAGCCCATTGTTTAGATCCATGATCCATGTTTCATCCACTGTTACAAAACGGAGCAAAAACTCCTTCGAATTGTGGTTAAACTACTCCAAACAATCCTTTGAAGTTGTCACACGATTACGTTTATGGCTTTCTTAAACCCAACTGATCATTTAAAAACGAAACCACACTGCCATATGAAATGCCTTTGACAGCAACAATCTAACGCACTTTTACTCTTCGATCGGCCAACATCATATCGTGGATTTTTTCGAAATTTTTCAATTTACCATTGAAATATATGGTGGAGAGTTCCCATACTATTTATCAAGCTTTTCCTTGGATTGATTGACGGTTTTTTTTTTTTCAAAAATAATGTTTAATGAGAACTCGAAATTCACTTTTTCTATTTTTAAAAAAAATCACGAGGTTGTATATTTTGGACAGCTGTTAAATGCAAAGTAAATGACGGATCTTGCTCAAAATTTGACAGTAGTCTATTAACAGGAGGTGCTTGATGGAAGTAGTGTTGCATTTCACATAACTACGAGGGAAGTTCGGAAAGTCACAGACTTATTGATCCGCCAGTAGCATGCAATAAGTTCGGCGGTAGTAAAATATATCGTAGCGTTGATGTCCTTGTCATAAAGGTTGGCGAATTTGAAAGGCTAACAACAAAGACAATCTGATAATTAATAAATTCCATGAGAGCGCGTTTTATATACATACATTTAGATGCAAGTTCAATAAACGATAGGGTTGCACAAATAAGTAGTAACAACTTGTTACAGTTCCATCTGTTAGCTTAGAAACGTTTTCTTATGTCTATGCCAAAATCACCGGTGCATAAGTCGTCAAAATTAGTCGTTTTAGAAGCACATCCAAAACTATAGCTGAAGACTTACCTTCGTCGTGTGCGCTTCATTTCATTAGAGAAAGAAAAACCACAACGTTACTTTTTTAATATTATTAAATTCATTTATTAAACATTTCTGTTAATTTTTCTTAAAATTCAGTCTAACCAATGTTTAGGCTTTAGCTGGACAGTTGACATCCTATACATTTGTTAAAAAACAAAAAGACAACGAACCGAAAAATGGTAACCAATTCATTAACTCAATACTTAATTTAAAAAAAAAAGAAAAAAAATAAATTGTTACACTTTTGGTTGTTAATTTTGTTGTTTTTTTTTTGTTATTTTCTTTATAATTAATTCTATTATTATTAGTTTTTTTGTTTAATTACAATTACATAAATAAGTATTGTTTTTTTTTGTTTGTTTTACGAAATATGATTTAGTAATAAAACTTTTAATTTGTTTGTTTTTTTTTATTTTTGTTAAACAAAACACACGTTCTTTGGTAAATATAACAATATATAATTAAAATCATGTCTGTTGTTATTGTAATTGTTGTTGTTGTTGTTTTTCTGTTATTTTTCATTTCAATTATATTCATATTTTACATATTTTATTTGCTGTTGTTGTAGTTCGCATTAATTAAGGCTGGTATTTGGTAAATGATTAATTCAAATAAAATTCAAATCAAGATAATAATTCGTAATTATGAGTTAGTATATATGTGTATGTGTGTGTTCGTGTATGGGTGTGTTTGTTTATTTGAGTATCTAAAACTAATTACAATGAAAACAAGACGCAAATAACTTAAGTAGTTAGTTAATTAAGTAATCAATAAAATATTTATTCAAAATAGAGGGAAGACACTGAACTAAGATCTAAATAAAATTTCAAATAGAATATGGACAATCGTCGAGGACGAGTGGACTCCAATTCATTTCATTCGCTTGGTTACATTCGAGAGACTTAACTACGATTACATTTGCATTTGGGAATCCCAAATGGGTGACTATTAATATTTCATATTCTTCTAATATATAAACGCAAACGGGACAAGATTACAAACATAAACATTAATTCATTATACAATTCAATTATTGACTAAAATTGGCATCTTTCAAATATTTTCGATACAGATTATCGTTATTTGTATTTAAGGATATTCAAGGAGCTTCGTTATTATCGCTTGTGTGTCCTTTATAAGTTAGTATGAAGATAAAAAGTGATTTCACATCGTTTTCCTTCTTCTTAAATATGTACATCATCATAATACATTATGTACGAATTACTAGTACACATGTGTGTGTGTGTGAGTGTGTGTCTGTGTTACTACACACACATATTCACTTGCTATCATTACGAATACCATACATACATAGATACAATTATCATAAACTATTTATGGGATGACAGTGGAAAAATTACACCACAAATCGTACGCATAAATCCCTCCAAAAAGGACGAAATTAAGAATTAGAAAAATGAGAACAAAGTACTGACATTGATAATTTGCTCATGCCAAGTAAGTGTACACACAAACTGCTGTCGCTGTGTGTGTGTGTGTGTGTATGGGTGTATATACCTATGAGTTTGTAAATATGTATATGTATTTATATATATGTATATGTATAAAGGTTCTATATGAATACAGTATGTTCTGTGTACTTACAAAGACAAGTATATGTAGATCTAGTTACGAGAGCAAGAGATATATAAAATGTGAGAGGGATAGACATTAAAGTCGTTTCATTTTAAGCCAAAGATTCTATACAAGGACTAATGTTAGTTTCTTCAACGTCATCATCAACTTCTTCCTTTCTTTTTATTAAATCTTACGACAAAACACGGATACGCATGTATGTATATGTGTGCGTTAGCATCCTAGCCTTGTGTATTAGAGTATATGTGTTGTGTGTGTGTGTGTGTGTGTGTGTGGTAATTTATATAGATGTAGGCGAGTCTTCTGTGTGTAGAGTAAAGGTCCATCCTACCATTATTAGGTTCTTTCATGTTTTTTTATTTTATTTTTGTTTTTTTTTTTGCAATAACATTCGTTTGTTTGAAATTTCTTTTTGTTGTGTTCGCTTTAAATTAGTTTCGATTATTTATTCATTTGTATTTGCCAAGTTATCGTTCTTTTTGTATTTTAATTTTCATTGGTAATAAAGGTAGATACTTCTGTTGTCGGTGATTCCTTGCATTTGTTTTATTACACGGAGAAAATAGCATGTACACAAAATAAATGTTTGCGTTGAGCAGTGTTTACAGTGTGGCACAGAAATAATAAGACATTTTTTTAAATGTGAAAAAGCCACTAGTATGGGAAACGTGAGATGGGCATGATCTAGCTTTAGAATGGCTTATGCCAGTAGTGGATGGCAATAAAGACAAAAGGTAGAATGAGTCATGACTTATTATCAAGTAAACGTTATCGATTGCTAAGTATTACCAAACCCAGAGTCGTTGGTTCTGATTCTTGCACCAATAAATTTCAAAATAGTAAATCATACAGATTACATTTGTTGTTGTAACTTTATTGTTATGGCCATTGTTTTGCACTTGAATTCAATAAGCTGGTAATATTTTACCAAATGAGGTATAGTTTTTCTTTATATCAGTCCATTTTTAAAAAAATTTCACAATGAACGGTTTTTTCAAATGAATAGTTTGATTTTATACATTAGCTTTGTCTGTTTACTTTTCCAGTAAGATTTATCCAGTAACTTTTTGCAGAGAGTAAAAAAATGTTACGCTCTTTTTTTTCTCTATTCCAAAAAGTAAACAGACAACATTTTGTGAAATATTGCAAGAAAACAGCTGATCGGTGTGTAAACAATTGAAATAACAAAGCAAAAGAATTTTAGCATATGTGTCGCACGGTCGCACTGAGTATGTGCACGTTTCTAGCATGAAGTAAAATGTTTTGTTTCTTATAATTTGTTATAAACGTTAAAAATCAACACAATTCTAACTACTTACCTCTGCCATTGTTAAATTTCAACTTTATTCTTCTTTTTCACACAAAAATATTGCAATCAAAATGTAAATAAAAAACAGCCGATCGAACTTGCAAAATCTTAATAGAAGAAATTCCTCCAGTAACATTTTGCAAGTTCTCTATCATCCAACTGTCAAAAAATTCTCTCTTTGGCTCTCTCGTTGCAAAAGTTTTGCAGTAAACAGACAACATTTTGTACAATATTGCAGTAAACAGACAGACCTATTGTGTGTTTGAAAATGTTTTTACACAAAGGATCGTTAATAATCTGGTTATACAGAAAACAGTTCTTTTAGAAATACAATCTTCTCGAAAAACTATTCGTTCCATTTTCTTATATTTCTGCATTCCATAAATTTTTAAATATATGACCTGCACCGATGTTCTGTAACTCTCACATCGAGAAAATTCTCGTATGGAACAGGTGAAATGAAACAGTAACATGGTGAATTAGCACAAAATCCCGGTTCTCACATTGAACTGTGTCTGTAACTTTATTTTGTGAGAACTTTCTATCATCTGTCAATTTTTGCCGCCTCACTGGAAAAATGCGAGAAAATCTGTTTCTGTAAAGTACTCGATCGAGAAACAAATATTTTCAACTGTCAAATTTACTCCCAAATCAAAACATTGTGAGAACGACAAAATCAAGATGTATCTATTACAGGTGGCAGCGTTAGAACGGCTGATTTAAATTTTTTCTAGTCATTGTGGTCCGACCTTGTTAAATATTGTTTATATCAATTCTAAGATGTATCTAGTACAGGTGGTAGCAATAAAACAGCAGATTACATTTTTTCTTGTCCCTGTGGTTGTTGCCGAAGATTACAACAATTTCTCCTGATATAACCTGAAATAAATACATCTTGACAATTTGATCGGGTGAATTTGACAATGTCGGCTCCCGAAATGCATTCAATTGCGACTGCGTCTACCTTACTTATTTTGCCATGAACAAAATGTATTAAACCACAATTGAAAAACATTGTTTAGTTTTTCGGTTTTATATACAGAAAAGGAAATATAGTCATATAATTTTAACTTTATGTGTAGAAAATAAGAGTTAATTGGCTTTTACCTATTATAGGTCCCCTCGCGAGAATAAAGAATTTTGTTGGGAGGGTATAGAACACACGATTTTAAGCACAAAATGTTAGATACCCATATTTGGGGAAAATCATATTTTGGGAGTCATGGACTTCCAAAGTTCGGATACAATTAATAACCGTGTAAAAAGACTTGTCTGGAAACACTTTTGTACAATATGATACAAAATAAATGAAAATTTTCGATATCTCGCTTAGATATCGAAACATGGGCCGTTGAAATTTTCAAAGGTTATCGAAAACATTTTTTTACATTTAAATAAAATATTTTGTACATTTACATTTAAAATAATTGTTAGCCACAAAAAATACCAGAAATTTTATATCACAAAAAAAAAACGCCGAAGCCGATGTTGGACCTAACCCAGAGGATAAAACGCAAAGGCCAATCACGCGGAAAACTTTATATCACAAAAATAACCCAGTGTTTGACCTACCGCAGGAAGATTGTTTTCGTTAATTTATTGAAAAAAAGTGATGTTTGAGTTATCGAAAGAAGCTATTTAATTTTACATGTTTATCCTCTGATTAACTTTCAGAAAAAAAATTACTTTGTGAAAATGAAAAAAATATATTCAATATTCTGTCAACAGCTGATATTTCGATATCTAAGCGAGTTATCGAAAATTCTCATTACACGGTTTTTAATACATAGCAGCCGCCGTACATGCGAAATTTGGAGGCCCATATCTCCTACAATATGATTTGTTTTAAATATGTATGTTTATTATTTTGTGCTTAAAATCGTGTGTTCTACTTCCTCCACAATTTTTTTTCGCGAAATAGGCGTACCGTCGGACCACAAAGACAAGGACAAAATTAAATCAGTTGTTCTAACGCTTCCACCTGTACTAGTTACATCTTGGCTTGATGGTTTGATTGGTTACTTTGATTTTTGGCATGTGACTGGAATATTCCAATATCAAACGAAATCAGTGGTGTTGTTTCCCGCTTTGAGTTACAGAGACAGTTTTTACTAATTTTTTGAAAAACGGTGGATTTCTTTGTTTCACGATGTGAGACGTTTTGACATAAGTTACAGAACTACGGAAATGGGTTTTTTGATTTTTGAACTATTTTTATAGAAATTTCAACGATCTTTTCAATGAAACAAACCGCAGACTCCTAACTACATTTATTTTTCTTCGAGTTGGAAAGAGATTATATGTACATGGTGCAAAAAAAGCTCATAACCAAAAAAAGGGGTTTTTTTTAAATTGTGTATTATTTTTTGGCTACTTTTGGACCTTTTCTTCCATGGTGCTGATATTGCATTTGGTTTTTCAACGGTCTGATTTCTGTTTTATTTTGGAACTCGTAATCTTTAACAGCTGTTTTCTGGAAAAGTTGTTTTCTGATTATATATACTTTTTCGTAGACCAGGTCATATATAATTTTAATATTAAAAAAATATTCATTACCGAACATCCATTGTCTCCTCCAATTGTATAAATTTTTGTGTGAGTTTGTTTTATGAAACCCCTTACGTCGAAAACTATGCTTTCGGAACAATCCGAAGAAAAAGTCGATGCGATACAATTTGTTTTATGAGAAAGAATAGAAGATTTAGAAAATGCAATTCATAATTTTACGAAATTTTTGTATAAACTTACACCACGGCGTGAAGCCAAACTTGAAGGATTTGAAGCAAGAAACAAATGTGATTAACAATTTGTCAATATATATATTTATAACGACCCTATTTTGACGAAATCCGCGACAACTGTTCTTCACCAAAATGCCAACTATTCAAATACAAGATTGAATTTTCATTTAGATTTGCCTACATATTTTTTGTCCATATAATTTTGTCCATCAACTTTTTCGTCAGATTGTAAATGCGTTTGCAGGTTTTGGATCTATTTGCCTGGTTTGTTATTCATATTTACCTTTTGCATTTTCTTTCTGTTATTTCCATGTTTTTGTTTGCATGGGTATGAGTGTTTTCTGATGTTTACAGGTAAAATTGTTGTTCTCCATAAATATTAAAACTTAATAGAAATGATGATTTGTGTTTTTTTTTTATCAATGTTGAAATTTTGTGTTGCATGAATTTTTCCTTTTTCTTTTTGGAAGATTTAATTGTTTTATAATTTGTATTTACTTCTCGTTTTAAGGTTTTGTTTCAGTAATTAATTAAATTTGTTTTTCTTTACTTTTTTTCTTGTTGTTTTTCGTGTAAGGTGAATTTGAAAAATCGAAAAAAGATTTAATTTACAATTTATTTACATTATACGTATGTCCTTTATGTAAAAGTATAGGGATGAACACTACATTTTTAAATTGTATCTACTTATTTAAATCTATTTGTCGAATTATTTTAAATCTAAAAACTTAACAATTTCGTATTTTAAGTTTGGTTGGCTGCTTCACTACCACTGAATTGTATTTATTATAATTTACTAAATATTATTTCTACAATGAATTGAAATCACTTCTCTGCATAAAATTACACTAGAATTATATACATTTGTCACTATTTGCTTTCAGATACAACTCATGCATATCAGTTAGGGCGGGAGAGGCTTTATGTGTTGGTGTCTGCAAGTGTGTGCTTTCACTATTGAAATTGCATTTCTATAACGAATTTCCCACGTCCATATCGTGAAAGTAACACTTGTATTTATCCAGTTCACTCGTAATTTATTATTAGTTTGTCTTCTTCTTGCTTATACCTAGTTATTTTATTCTCTCATATTATTGTAGCTGATGTTTTCATAAATTGTTCCTGCACTATAGTTTCTATATCTCTATATACACATGCATGTATGAATGTACGTACGTATGATGTTCGTCCTTAGCCCAAACGATGCGAGGGATGTGCGTGTATACAATTGTATGTACGTGGATAAGTAATTATTTTTGAGTGGAGTTTGATTCTTTTGCGCTTTAGTTCAGTTTCTAGTCTGTTCATTTGTATTATCTTTTTCCTATTTTCCTGTTCGTTTAACATTTATCTCTTACCAGCAATCGCAATCTGAATCGCAATTATTCAATAACAGATATCCGCTGCCACCTCATACTGTGATCGTACCCGCACAGTGGAGTGTAACAACCAAAATTTGGTCACAAACCAGTATTGGGATGTTTTGATGTTAAATAATTGGCATGCGAAAATGTTTGAATTGTCGGGCAATGCTGGGCCTATCGATGAAACAGCTGTTCGACTTGTTACTTGAAGTACTGATAGAGAATAGAGTGAAATGCGGGAATAAGCCAGAAGTGACTGGAAGGAAACGACAGTCTAAACACATTTAAATGATGTTTATGGGCATTTGATTTTAAATTACCTTTGATTATTGGTAATGGCTTTTAAATTATGTTTGATATTTGGTTTGCCATCTAAAATTCGAACTCTATGAGAACTCAAACTACTCTACTGACTATCAAAGGTTTCCGGTCCAAGAAACACAGCAGTTGCAGACTCTTGGTGTGTTACTCTATGGGACACTGCAAATACGTGGTTGCGGAATCGGATGTTAGTTGTAATAATCGGCGCTGTTCTGCATGCAGCATCATTTTGAATCAGAATTTTCTTTCAGAATAAAAAGTCTAAAATTTTGATGTTCTTAAAACATGAAATATTTTTGTTCTGAATTGTTCGTTTTTAAAATCACACGACATTAGCAATTGAATTCAAAACTGATATTTTTCTTCTGAATTGTTTTTCAGAAACCCAAATATTGTGCAACGTTTTATGTTTGTCTGGATTCAGTTTAGAGAACAGGGCCGAATATATTGGGATTAATTCTGAATTTAAATTTCTTGTAATTTGTTTGATTGTAGCAGTTCCATAATTTTGGCAGAGATGATTTAATAATTGATTTTACACCGAAATTCTGTAAATTTTTAAATTGTCACAATTCATAAAATTTCAATACAAAATTTTGGAATTTTATCATTTTAACTACCGATTTCTGTCGTTCAAAAGTAGCAGAATTCCGGTGAATGCTTTCACTCGGAAAATCAAATTTGAATTATTATTGTTTAATTTGGAAAGAAAATTGAATCACAAGAAATAACAGACAGTTTCCAGCCAAGTCATAAACCCAGAATTGCCATCAATACAAAAAAGTAATATTATATTGACATCATTGTCATATATCTATCACAGATAATGATTTCGCTTGTGGGCATGTAGAATATTGTTGTGGAAGGCGACACTGTGAGATTAACAATAATGAAGAGGAAACACAACTCAGCCGAATGCGTGGCTAAATGTTGAACTCCTTAAGTGGAATTAAACCAATTATATAATCTGTGAACTTTTAAAAAATTCGTATTCAGTTATTCAGGAATATTAAAATCGATTTTTATAAATATATTGTGGTTTAATTTGAAATTTTAAAAAATTTAAAAACCTTTGGCAATTCTTATTATTTGAAAGGCTTTAGTTTGATATCTGACATATTAGTTTGATATCTGACATGTTACATTTTCAGGTCTATAATAAAATAATTGTTCTATGGGTCAAGTAGAATACACACGCTAAATTTCAGAAAAAACCAGTATTGTACTTGAACTTAAACAAGTACATGAAGTATAATCGAGATGTAATTTTATATTTCGGAAAATTTGAAAATGTATCATATGGCAGGTAAGATGAGTGTGCACAAAATGATTTTGTGAAAAACCTTTGAAGTAAACTGCATTCATTTCATAGGTAATATGGAAATATTCGGTCTATTTTTATAATATTAAATGCATTAGATTCCACATGTAGATACCACACGATTAGACCAAAGCGTGAACGTTGATAACCATTATAATTTCGAGGTGATGGACGCTTTTTTTGGATCGGATCTGTGATTAACTAAAACAGCAACGTTAGCCCCGAGATTAAGCGGAGACTTGTGTGTTATTTTGGGCTAAGAATGCACTTTAGAGATACAGCTCTCTCTCTCGATTAACAAAACTCCAGCTATACCAGACTCTTGTACTACATTTCTTGCTTTAAATCGCAGAGTCCTGGGCCTTACCCGAAGTATACGTAATATCACCATGAGTCTTCGAGAGAAAAATACTCCGAAAAAGTTATGGCCCTTTGGTGCACAATAGAGAGTATCGGCGACGCATGACCCATGAGCTGTATCAGCTATATCCCGACATTGACATAGTTAAGAGGATCAAAATAGCGCGATTTCGCTGGCTAGGGCTTGCTAGTAGAATGGATGAAGACGAACCAGCACGAAGGGTTTTCGAAACCAAACTCGAAGGACGACGAAAAATAGGAAGACCAAGACTCCGCTGGACTGATCAGGTTAAGGAATCCCTGCGTAACATCGAACTGGTTGGCCAAATATGTTGCCTTCGTTTTATAAGGTCGCTGACCGTCCGGATACATAAGTAAGTAAACAATAAATATGTTACCGCTTCTCACATACGTTACACCTGCACGCTGAAAAATAACGGCAGCAGTAACATAGTGCAGACACTATGTACATGTTCGTAATCACTGTTTTCGTGAATTGAAGATCTGCTACTGTTTTCTTTTTTAATTGTCTGTCATGTTTTTGCTTTCAGTAATTTTTCACAAACAAAGCCATATTAGGGTCTCAATTATATTTAGTAAGCGTGTTTTGGTTACACCGCTTGCTTATGTATTCGCTTGTTTTGTATGAAGCACTTAGCGAGAATTTAGCGACGCGAATCATTTTCGCTAAGTTTAAACAAATTTTTTTTTGACATCGTTTACGGTTATCGACCCTTTTTCATATTTTTGAATAAAATCACTTATCGCTAAATATCCGTTTTCTTTGCAACTTAGCAATTGCTTGTAACCAAAACACGACTATTATAACCTATTACTCATTGTGTCCCAACCATGTTATATTGAATAGCAAACATAATGTGTTTGGGTACAAGTATACTATATTTGCGACGAGCTACAAACACGTTATATTTGCATCCAAACTATAAAAAAAGAAAACGGAAAGTACCTATGGTCAGAAATAAACCTTCGAGAAAACTGCTGTTATCAACTACGAGTCGCGTTCGTGCATTGGGTCTCTTGATTTTTTTGCTTGCCCCTATGTATAGTTTTGCTTTTACAAGAAAAATTCTAAATCGAGTGAAATTCGTCCACAGATGCAATTTTTGAACGCCAAAAAAGTTGGAATGCATTTTGTTTGTTGTTATTTTAGTTTGCGTTCGTGGTAATCATGTAAAATGGATTTAGAATAGCCAGTTAAAGCAGTGGAGAAATAATACTTCGGGGAATATGACGAAGGCGACAAAGAGCAAGGTACGGATGTCAGTGACATGGATGATAATGTACCAGACGCGTTCCTAGAGTTATCTCTTCATGATAGCGATGACATAGAAGCGGTATAGAAGTTATTTCAACAAGTTTGTTGTATCAAGGAATATAATAAATTCAAATCCAAAGATACGATCGCAGAATCTCGGGACAATTCCGTAGACTTGGAAAAAGATCAGCAAGACATCATTATCTTAAGTAAAATTGAAATTGGTACAGCAAGTCAAAAATTAAACAAAGCTTATGAAGGTGAGTTGCATCAAATATCATATGGAAAGTGAAAGTTTCTGCCTGGAAATAAGGATAATACTATTTACACTTATCGCGGCAGATAAGCGGCTGCCGTAAAATGTTACTATTTTTGCATGTTTGTGGACTGTAACGTTTTTTTTTTGCAGAAAGCGACGTAACAACCAACTTTAAATTATTAGTACATCCGGTGGATGATGTTATGCTAACCGTTATCATTCCACAGGGTACCTTCAAACTTCAAGTATAATTTGAAGTAAAATAAATGAAGTTAGGAGTCTCCGGTGTGTTTAATTGGAAAGAGCCTTGCATTTTCTATAAAATTTGTTCAAAAAACTAAAATCCAATTTTCCGACCATGGGTACGGTACGTACGTAACTTTCCGTTCCTATGTGTATTAAATAGAATAAATAAATTCGAAAACTTTAATATATTAAAGTTGAATTGAGTTTTGTTAATTTAATTTTATTTTGAAAAGTATGCCTGTATTTGGACCACCCTGTACAATCACTAAATTTTAGTTTTAAAGAATCACTCTCTCATTTCCTGAGAGTTCAACTTTGGAAAATGTATTCACTAATTATTCACTAGAATAAGGTTGAGGAACTCTGGTTTAAGAGGATAGTTTAAGACAAGTCGGAAGTACAAAATTTGATTTTTCGTAGCAACCTAAAGGTTCACCTTGTATTCTTGTTTACTCTGTGATGCCATTTGGAGTCCCGTTTCCCATCCCATAGAGTTGAGAATTAGTAATTTTTTGTTAATGAACCATTTCTGTGTTCGATTACAATTATAAAATTCTGAATGGTCACCTTTCCTACAAATATAACAACAATTAATTTGTTATAGTGAAAATGTAACTAGTATTAATAACCATAAATAATGATATATCGTACGTTGGAATTGGACTTTGTTATACAGCGATAAAATATCTATTCCGAGAATATTGTGCTCCAAAATAATAAAAATTGCATCTTTGGTTCTGAATTTGTCCCTACCTATCCTTCAAAACTTGCGTCTGAATGCCTGGCGGTGAGCGAACTTGTTCGTTATACTCGTTGGTCTGAATTGTTTTTGACTGACAATGAACCATACTTTTTAATTATATACTTCACATTGCCATAAACATATTTCCATTAGACAATTGTACACCACTCTGCCTTTCCAGTTCATAACCAGTTCTATTCCCCTCTCTCATTTAAAATCCACAAGTGGTGACTACATTCGTTATCCTTAAGTAGAGTAGCTAGCAATTCTATTGGCCGTTTGTTTCTGGCAACTTTTGGCAACATCGAGAATGTGTAATCCTGACTTAAAGACATGGCTGGTTCGGTAACAATGCCACCATAATTCTTGCACTCCGGCTAAACCCACAGTACTCGCATTTATCTTAAGGATAACACACACGCGCCGTAATGCAAATGCATGTGTGTGCGTGAGTGCAATAAAAGATATATGTGAATGAGTCTATGTGTGTGATAATTGCCAATGGCAGCAGTATTCGTTGAATGTACGAGTACGAGTGATGGTATTAGAAGTGCTGCAACTCGTGCGAAGAGTGGTAGAGTTCATGATTGTTAGTGGTAATTACATTTAAATGCATATTAAAATGCTTACTTCTGTTGATTATACACACACACACACACTAACAAATACATACATACATGTGCACTAATACACAAGCCAAATTGCGAAACTGCAAGAATTTAAAAGACATTAATATTTGAATTTCGGTTATGCGGCAGAATGAATGAGTTTGTGAGTGAGTGTGGGGTGTTGTAACTGTTGTGAGTGCGAGAGAGTGTTGGAATCCTTAGACCTTTTTACCATTCTGACCTTATAACTAGTAAAATTTAAATTTGTTTTATCCCTGTTGCAAATGTCCATGGGAGAGTGTGAGCGAGCATTCGTCTGTCTGGTTGGGTGTTAAGTTTTTCATGTTTAAATGATAATAACATGTAAATTAAAACATTTTTGTGTCTCTGGAATGCCATTCCCCTCCGAGAGTCCCGCAGTTTATCTTTCGTAACATAAATGTCCAATCTCCCACATCTGTCTAAGTGTGCCTGTGTGCGAGAAAGGATTTACCAAAAGCATTTTATGTCCTTGGTAAATTCTTCAGTTTTTTGTATCCCTCTTGTTCTCGTTGTCTATCTGCTCGCATTGCCGTTTGCATTTGAAAAGGAAATTATTACAAGTTTGTATAAAATATCATCTGATCTTTGGTAATTGCTGGCTTGTAGCAAAACTGTGTACTACTCCACCGAACCACCTGCACAGTTATGTCTTCCAGTAAGTGAACTAACAATTTTCCAAACACGTAGGTACATCAAGTGTTGCAGTGTTGGTAAAAGGGACATGACATCGCCAATGTTCCATTAAACAAATCCACATAAATGTATATGTATGTGTGTGTTGCTGCTGTAAAAGTTTTCAACATGTATATGTATATGTTTGGGAAAATTAAATGTGAAAATTGTAATTACCTATTGCCGAAGAAGAATATATAAATGAGGAGCTGAATAAACAAACTTGAATTCACAAAGACGGAACTCTGGTTGCGACTAGGTACTGCTGCCATTACTACTAATAACATTTGCTGGATGTGATATGTGTAGCCAATGCTGGTATTTGGACCCGTGATGCCTTTGAGTCATTTGTGACCACACGCATCTAAGGAGCAACAGTAGTTACCTGTTTCTCGATATTGTTTTACGGCTAAAATTAATAATTGTTTCTCCTTCCACTAAAATTGGTCCGTCTTGAATACATTTCTAGTCACATAAAGGAGTGTAATCATTTGCCGTAGGGTTTTAATTTAATACAGATCACTGAAGATATTGAAGATCGTTCCTAATCAATTTAAGACGTAGTTTGGTTACAACCCTTGCTTAACTTTGATATTGTTTTGAAAGGAGAGCTAAGCGCTTTTAAATGTCATTTGAAATTCTCGCTTCAGTTGCTGCCTTAAGCGACCCCTAGTCTAGTTCGAGCGAATTACCCAAGCATGAACGTTGTTGGAATCTTAAAGAAATGCACCGGAACTACACAGCTACTGTGTTAAGAGTAACAAAGTGAGAAGATATAATTTTCCCATCAAACGATAGACGTATTTTTCAAAAATTGTTTCGTGTTTCTATCAGCTCCAGTAAAATTCGAAAAACTCCTTTTAAACGACTGTTTAACAACAGGACCTGTTTACTCAGTTGTGTTTGTGTACTTCTGTGGTTTGTTTATTCGAAAGTTCGACTAAAGCGCACTCACACGTAAGTCGAAGCAAGCAAACATTGTTGCAGTCTGAAAATATGAAGAAATTCCAACACACTGTTATACTTTTGTGTCGCTCTATCCTTTTGTGTCCATATTGCAAGAGAGTCCTTGAATTACATTGTATCCATATATATTTTCATTCACAACTACAAAAAGAGCAAAAGGAATTCATTTTACAAATATGCAATATCAACAAATTCATTTGCAACATGCATCTATTTGAAATAAGTACTGGCCATCTTAATACCTAAGCAAGTGGATATGTAGTTATGGCCCCATTACCGTACTTGCACTTTTTGCAGTTGTATCTTCATTCTCCTGGGAGTGCAGAGGCGATGCTGGTATTTGTTGAAGCTACTAATAAATTCGTAAAAGGAAATTGATATGTTCGCAGTAGTTCGAATCGAGTGCCCTTGTTTCTGTAATTTGCCTCTTAGATTGCAACTGCACAAACATTTGTAATCACACAAAAAGTGCACTGGTTCTGAAATCACAACCATAATTTGCGTAAATGAAAGTTGTGCATATTTCTCCTTACAACTGTTGCTATCGAAGAGTTTGGGCCAACACATACAATCAATGTCTCTTAACATATATCTGGTCAAGTTCTGGATAACTGTCAATATATATTGTGAAGTTTAACTATTGAATATTTTTGAAAATACCTTCCCAGGAATCGATGCAATACAGTTTTACAAAATGTATTTAAAAATGTTAGCAAACAGCACAAACCCAAGTATTCAACAGAATTTGAAAACGAATCAAGTCGAATGCAGTTGACTTAGACCAGATGATCCAAAAACACAGAAGTGTTCCCCTCAGAATTATCAAGTCGTTGTGCTGGGTTATGGAGCAAAAATTAGAATACAAAACATTTAAATACATATTTCGACAAAATTCAGTTTATTCGTGTGTAGAAGAAAAAAATCAAACAGATACTGACAATAGGTAGAAGAAGAAAACACCAGTGACAGCAAGATTTTCTGGATCAATTTGTTTTCATTCTAAATAATAAATAAATATTCATGTAAGCTTGAATGTCTTTTGAAGTGCATAACATAATTTAATAATTTTTGATCGTCCTATACCCGCGCCAATTTGTGTAACACCTATCCTGCGCGCGGTCTTACAGACCCATATTTTGAAACCCTGTCTCATGGGTTTTCCTAAAAAAAAACTATTTAGATAATATTTTATTTTAAAAGTAAGAGATATAATAAAAACAATTATGTCAGGCAGTAACTTTGCTTTTATTTGTTTCATAGTTTATTTTATTGTCTGTTTAAAAACATTCTTCAAAATGATTGGTTTTTAGGTACATACGGTCGGGCTCGCAGATCGACGCCTGGGTGTAGTAAGGTTAAGTAGTTTTACATTTATCCTTTAATATGATATATAACTCAATTATGTCCAATGAAAAGTCAAAGGTAATTTCCTGTGTTACTGAAGATAGAATTCAGTTATTGTTAAATATATACCGGGTAGGTCAACTTCGGCTGACTGATTTCAAATGCTTATAACTTTTTTATTTTTGTGCAGTTAATAAACATTTGAATAATTGTTCAATTTTGTTATGTTTCCGGACGATCAATTGTTACAACACAAAGAAAATTCCCTCAACATTTTAATACTGCAACAGCTCCCAGTGTAAACATGATGAGGAGACAACCAGAGTTTTGAGGTAATGAATCACGGTGAACTACTGCTCGACTTGTTCGCACTGAAGACGCTGTGGGTGCTGTACGAGAAGGTGTTCACACGGATCTATCAGAGTCTACTCGTTAACGTGCTTCTGGGGGTGTTGATCTGGGGATGTTTCGATTTAAATTTCAATTGGTTCAAAAATTATTACCTAGGAATGCATCACAGTAGATTAGTTTCACTTGCGAGAGAAAACGACAACGTTTTGAACAATCTTGATATGAGCGGTGAAGCACATTTTCATAAACTTTAAATAAATATCCAAAATCCTAGAGCAGTGCATCAGCGAAAATTACACCCTCTCAGAGGCTCGGCTTAGTGTGGAATTATGGCAGATAGAGGAACCAGAGTGGAACCAGAAACCGTCTCCGGGGAGCTATATCGGACCTTGTTGGACAATTTTTTACGGGTGGTAGTTCTCAATAATCCTAACCTATGGTTCAAGCAGGATGGAGCTACAGCTAGAGTGCCCGTCCAAAACCGAAACCGAAAAACCGGTGAAACCTGTAACCTGTAACCTTGTGCTGGTTTTTTAAAAAACCTAATTTTCGAACAAACCGAAAACCGATATGTATTAATATCATTAAAAAATCAATAACACATTATATTATTGTCGAAATTTTGGATAGAGAAATATGATTTATATTTTCAAATATGATTTTATTCTTCAATAAGTTTTAAATGTCATTTCCAACCTACTTTTTTCAAATTTCAAAATGATTATATGACTTGAATAAGAATTTTTAATTTTTTTTTAAATTTCATAATTTAAATTATTTTATAACAAATGTTTTGAACTTAAGAAGATTTTCATACAAGTTCATACACTTGATAATTGGTAATTTCAAATTTGGTAATTTTAACTTGATTTTGGAATTAAAGTCAGTATAATTTGAATTTGATTAAAACTTTTAAATTTTATATTAAACTCGCATTCCAAATTGGAATATGATTTAAATTTTAGTTTAAAATTATAAATTTATTTTAAAATAAATTTAAATAGAGTTGTAAAATTTTCAGTTTTAAACACAAGTGTATAAAAGGGTTGCTAAACAAATGTATTGAAAGGCTACATGTGCAATATAATTTAAATCAAAAAACCGAAATAAATCGGTATCACCTATTTTTTTTGGTAGAATTGAAAACCGAAAACAGGTTTCATGAAAACTGATTTTTCGAGCAAACCGAAAAAATATGTCGGTTTATAGACACTTTAGCTACAGCTCATACTGCAAGAGACATAATGACGATTCTGCGAAACTTTTTTTTTTACCGAATAACGCAATGCAAAACGTCTTCAATAGAGCCATTAACTGCCAGCTGGAAAATGGGTGCCATTTAATGAATGTAGTTTTTCATATTTAGCTTGTAAATTATGATAAACAAATATTAATAAGCAGGGTTTTGCTGTGTTCGATTTTCAAGGGAAGTTAGCAAGAACCATTGGCCCTTGACCTTACGTTCGACTTAATCGATATACATGCGATTTAAAATGAATTTTCAATATATATATAAAACTTCATGAAAACTGTGAAATTCTGGTAGGCACTTCAAAAACAACTCTAATTACTTTGAGTACGGTTTAGCCAATTGAGTGATTTATTAAAGCGGCAGCTAGGTGAAAGGAAGTATTTGAGCTTCAGACGTTAAACCAAAGACGTTGCGAGAAGAAATTGAAAACTTCTAATACGGGCAATAGTGTGGTTCCAAAATTATCCTGGTGCAATCTTCAAAACAAGGTTTCGAACACCTCAAGATTTTTTTTTCACCCAATCCAATAGAAGCGTCCTTATTCGATTGGAAATACTCTAATTTATTTTTTTGCTGAGAAGATCCAGGGGTGAGACTTTTGAGAATTTGTAAAATTATTTGAGTTTAGTTCACAAAATATCACTACACTATAATTGGAGTCGCAGTGCATGATATTCTGAAAATAATGTTACTACTTCTGTGACACTGCATTTTGCTAGATAATAGCAGAACATATATGGATGTTTAAAGGAGGTTTCTTACTCCAACCGGCTAAGATGATGAAACACAAACTAAACTCTAATTTTCCTACAGAATTGTCATTTTATGATATATTTTATTTTATCAAGGTGGCCATAACGACTCAGATCCTTTTTCGGGATATGAAGGTACATGTTTTATTTTTGCATTAGTTTGCTTGTGTATTGTAATTTCGTAACATCTGGCAACTCCCATTAAAAGCAATTTCAATTCATTCATTTTATGATACTGTTTTTGTAAGTTGTCAAAGAGAAAACTGCAAAAGAAAAGCCAAAAACTTTTCGAATTTTAATTATTGCAACCCATAAAAATGGGGGCGAGTGCATAAGAGAAATGCAATAACGTCGAGCTGTCATACGTAGTTGGGGCAAATGCTCAAGATTTCTTGCCATTAAAGTTGATGTTAATAAAATGCCGGGAAAACAAAAATTATCTAATGAAAATTTTTGAGAATTTAATAAAATAACATATCTAATGAATTCATTTGATGCACGTACAAAGTAGATACCTTTCCTTACATGCATTAAGCAATGTGGCAGGTTGCAAGGAATAAATTTAGTTCAGCTCGGTAAAAAGGGGGTATCTCTTCAACTCACACGCAAGCAGTAACACACATGCGACGGAGCACTCGAAGAAAATGCAGAAATGGTTTATCACTGTGACTTAAGGTTTTAAGGACTCGGTTATCGTTATATGTATGTATGTGGAAGTCTTTGCTGTGTTTAGTTGTTTGTTTGTTGACTTAGGTAACAGATGTTGCCTTTTTCAAGTTGCTTGAGTGTTAGGATTGATAACGTTTTCATCATTTCAGCACTGCACCCAGTCATCCATCCATCCAGCCAGCAATCGTTCTTTTGTTCGTCTTTAAATTCTCATCTCTTTACTCAAAGTTCCCCTTGTAATGCTGCATGAAAATAGATAAATAATGTGCTAACCAACAAAATAAAAGGAGTAACTTTAGTCGTCTTCTGTTCATTTGTGCTTGGTAAGTACTCCGGCGCAAGGATTTTGGTTACAATTTTGTGGCACAGCCACCATCGGAGGAGACGGCCGGAATCTTCTTTAATATTTTCTCTTCTTCACTACTTTGTCGACAGTTTGACAACGATTTCCAAGCTCTCAATCTTTTCTGATGAACAAAGTGATGATTTGGCAGTTTTCAAATGATAATCCTGCTATTGAAAATGTTTGGAGTTCAATTCGTTCACTCACTCATCAATAATGAGATATTCATTAAAAGGAAAGAGAAAATTCATTAAAATCTTCATTCGTTATCTTTTGTAAGAAACTGTCTTAAAAGTACTTTGGTATTTTAGGGAACGGGATGCGTTTTTGAATGCTATGAAGCTGGAAGATCATTACGCCCAGTAGGTGCATATTTATGAGATTTGAATATCACTAAAAACATATTCAATCTTAACATTGATTTTATGCTTTTAATGAAGAGACAGGTGTATTGTATTGGCGCTAAATATTATATAAGTCATATTAATCAATAATATGCTAAACGTTGAAACAAAAAATTCAAACAAAATTTATAAACTTGTTGCTAACTGTCGCATGTCTTCATTAAGATTTCGCTAAATGCTTCTTCCAACACAAGCGATAACACTGCGCAACACCAATTTTGGTGGTGGACGATTCCTGCGCCAAATGAACATACTAGGTGACTATAATCAAACCCTAAAAATTTTGACAGCTGTGTAGCTACATTTTTTTTTATGGGTTGGCAAGTTGGAATCCGATACTGTCCGTGATAAATTTAAAAATCGAGTATTAATATTGAATTGAGCGAATTCTAGTGATAACATGTCTGCAGTAAAATTTGACAAGGATTATTTTCGTAAAATATTTGACTGCTTTATTTAAAAGTTTGAAGAGTTCTTTTCATACTTTGTACAAAAAGTAACAAACCTGTACACTAAAATGAGCAGCTAGGGATTCAGAATATGCCACGAATTTATTCCTCATTAAATTCCATTATGGGTCGTCAAAGACCTAAATTCTCTATCTTTATTTTCAACCGGCCTTTCTGAAACAAGGTCAAGAACACTGCATCAAAATGACCGGCAAAATATCCAAATGTTCTATCACTTTATAGTGGAATAGATTTCAGTAGAGGAGTCCGCAGATGAAAATCCCTTTGTTACATAGTGCAATCTAAGCAAGCTGGTGTAACCACAACACGACTAATATCTCAATAGCTAAACGATTTTTTGACAACTTTTAATACATTTTCTATGTTACTTTGGGGCGTGATACCAAAAAGCATTAGTAGATCGAGGGGCTCGGCTATTTGTGCTTTGTTATCCGAGACCCTCGATCTAATAATGTTTTTCGGTATCACGCCCCAAAGTAAAATGGAAATGTATTACAATACATTGCTTAGTTATCGAGATATTAGGCGTGTTGTTGTTTTTACACCGCTTCCTTAGATTATCGCTTATTGTGGTTGTGCACTAATCGAAATCTTAATGAAGACATTGCGACACAAAAATTTCCGGGAAGTTTATAAATTTTTTGAATTCTTTTGTAAATGGTTATCAATTATTGATTAATATGAGTTATCACTAAAATCCGTTACCATGCAGCGGTTATCGCTTGCTTGTACCCAAAACGCGGCTATTGGTTTTTAAGATTTAGACAAGTCGATATGTTTTTTATGACACCGGAGATATAAAAGATACGGAAATACTATGCTGAAGTCGCGAATCAGGCGTAAGACTCCGCCCAGAGATAACAATTCCTAAGTCCGACCACGCATAAAGCTTTATTATACAAGAACTATGCCGGGGCCACATAGCCGGTATTGGATCTTCTCCAGAGGAGCAAATTTTCTGTTACAAATTATTTTTAATGGGGCAAAAATGATCTTGCACCAGAAAATGATTGAAAAATTTAAACTTTTAAAGATAGATAAAATGAAAAGAATATAGGATATAATAATTTATAAAAATTACAAGATGTGCATTACTCTATTTAAGTACTCACATAGTTTGTCAACAAAATTAGGTCTGTATCGCCGTGGAGAAATGCCAACGCGATACCAGGAATTTGAAACTACAGTTTTATTGAAATTAAGGAGAAAGTTCTGGAGTGTAAAAAACTTAGTCAAGCCTTGAACTAAACTGTATTTAAATATTATTAATTTATGGAGTTAAGTTCTAGTCTGTCCCGTACGTGACGCGATTTGTCTGTACGGACAAAATATAAAAACCTATTATTAGCGATAAATATGTGTTTTAATTAAAATATTTCTTTCCTCAGCGGCAATCTTGATTCCTATTTATAATTTAGTTCTATAACACTATTTCTCCATGTGTAATAGATGCGCTAAAATGTTGATTCAACTCTAATAATTTCGAATGTTGGTTGCCTGGAACTGTCCCATACGTGACAGAATTTGTGTACTACTTTTCTTCCGTATTTCATAAATTATCTAAAATGTCTCTATGCAGGATTAAGGACTAACGGTTTTATTCATAAATGTGTGTAGTGGAGGATTCTTGGAATACATTTATAGTGTTGATTTGTGCAAAAATATTTATTAATTTCGTAGAATGAATCATTTTTGCATTCACTTGCTTCTTCATAATTGGAATCATTAAAAAAAATAAAATACGTGTGCTCTATTTGTCGAGTCAAAGTTGGATACGGTGTAGGAGTCGGGGTTCAGAAGTTTAACATTGGGGAGTTGGAATTTTCAGCATGTTAGAAAACACCATACCCCTGGACAAAACCACCTGTGTTATGTCTACAAAAATAACAACTAAAGCTGACGATATTTTTGCGGTTTCAAGCCCAGATATCTCGGTAACTAATCCAGTTATCGATAATTTGTACTCACTTTGTTTGGCTTATTTTGACAAGGTCTACCATTGTGTGTAATGCCAATACATTTGCTCGCAATAACAGCCCAAAAACTTTTAATTTCCATATACTCAGACAGTGCAAATACAGTATTATGAAATCAGATGTCAACTATAATGTGTGGTTTTGATATCATCCCGTTGAGACCGTTTGATTGCTGGTAAATTTAGTTTTCTAAATGTTTTGTATACAAAGATACAACAATAAATTTAGTGCAAAAATTTCAGTCCAAATATTCATTGTGTGATGCTGCCGTGCCAGTGAGACAACGGGTTGGTCGAAGTGACGAAAATATCGCTGGCGTCCGTAGCAAACGATTCAAATCAGTCGATGCCGCGGGGTTCTCAAGAACTGGGCATCGCCAAGACCACTTTATGGCGAATTTTGCGTAAATAACTTGGCTTACACCCATACAAGATCAAGCTGACTCAAGAATTGAACTCGATGGACCATTTGTCGCGACGTACGTTCTCCAATTGGGATCTGGGGAAGATGCGCCAAGATGATGAATTTCATCGCAAATCATCTTCAGTGACGAAGCTCATTTTTGGCTCAATGTGTTCATCAATAAGCTAAATATGCGTTATTTGGTTTGGTGAAAATCCACATGTGCTTCATGAATCACCACTTCATCCACAAAAAATAACTGTTTCACCCAAAAAATAACGATCGTCACTTTACTGTGAATGGCGATCGTTATCGTGCCATGATTACAGATTATTTTTGGACCGAATTGAAAAACATGGACTTAAACGACATGTGGTTTCAACTGAACGGTGCCACAAGCCACACAGCACACGTTACAATCGATTTATTGAAGAGTAAGTTTGGTGAGCGTGTTATCTCAAGAAATGGGCCAGTCAATTGGTCGCCTCGTTCGTGCGATTTAACGCCTCTAGACTTTTTTCTTTGAGGCTACGTCAAGTCATTAGTATATGCCAACAAGCGGACGACGTTTGAAGAACTCAGGGCCAACGTTGAAATATGTGACCGAGTCACGTGCCCGCGGTGGCCATATGAACGAAGTCGAGTTCAATTCATAAATGTTTTGATTGTATTTCAAGTCGATCATAAAGTTTTGAAAATATCTCAAATGGTTTGCGTTTTATTTTAAAAACCAAGTTGTCAAGTCCTTATTGGAAAACCCGTTATATACTATAGTTGTAACGAAAATTGCCAGCGGTAAACATATTCAAAGAAGTGAATTTGCACTTCTTACTATTCCCATACGCTGAAAAATAATGGTCCCAGCAACATATTGCAGGAAACACGTACATGTTTGTAAGCATTGTTTTCATGAATTAAAGATCTGTAGACTTGCTGTCCCTTTGTTATCTGCCTCGTTTTGGGTTTTAGCGGGTTTCAACAAAAAATGCGACATTTGGGTTTCAAAAACATAAATTATAGCCTACTAATCGTGGTGTCTCAAACATGTCATATTAAATTGCAAACACAATGTGTTTGAGCACAAGTAGAGTATATTTGCAACAAGCTACAAACACGTTATATTTGCATCCAGACAACAAAAAACGACAGAATTTTCAGAGTGAATATGATTTATTTATCCCATGTGTTATCAAAAGCGAATCTGTTGCTTAACATCATTCTTAGTGAAACATTTGTTTATTAAATGGAATCCTTCACTATACGTATTTGAATATCACAGTTTTAATTCTTTGGAAATAGAACAGAACTTTGGTCACATCTCTGCGAAGATTAATATAATAAGTATTGTGAGTCATTTTATTATGTGTGGCGGCGGTTCTACTGGTATTTTTCTTTAAAATTTAACACTGATAGACAAAGAATCCTATACATATAACGTACATGATTACATTACATATATGATTATTCCATGTAATATTAATATTATTACTATTATTATTAATACCACTGTCATCATTATCATATCATATCATCATCATCGTCATCTTCAAGTTTTTTGTTTGAATGGGGTAGGGTGGTGTGATGATAACAAAGATGAAACAACCAACAATGGGGAGTACAAGATAGACAGTAAATAACCACCAACAACCTCATAATCATCATCTGTTGTATTTCATGCTTATATAAGCAAATGAAAAGTGTTTTTATTTAAATTTCATTTTATGGGCTTTTTTTTGCTTGGTTAGCATAATTTTCAATATTTCACCCAATCATACATATGCATGTATTGGCACAAATATAACCAAAATGTCCTTTATGTTTATAATAAAACCAATTTCCTTATTCGATTTTCTTGTTGCCCTCTTCATTGTTTTTGTATTAATCTCAATAGCAAACAAAAGATAGGCGGAAAGAGAGAAGGAATGAGTATAATTGTGTTTTTGTCCTCGCTGTTGCCAGAGTTGTTATCGCTTTGCTGTGAGCCATTTCATTAATATCTTACAAAGCGTCAAATAAAAAACGGAAACGATCGTAAATATGTATTTTGTTTCTAAGAGTGTATGCGCGCCGCACATATAAAAATGTGAAACACTGATAAGGATATTAATTTATTTCTCAATTTTCACAAGATAACAATTCAAGTCTAGTAGCGCCTGTCAGGATATGATATTAAGGTCTTTTGGATCAACGAGTTTTTATTACGATGATTTTTATCTCAATCATGGCGAAAAGTGAGTGTGTTCAATGGCACTCTTGTCTACGTCTTATCTTTCACAAAGCGTTCAACATAAGATTTAACTTTAATGGAAAGAAGGAACATCATTTTTTGGAGGTGATTTAATGACTTCGCTCTTATCGAAGGAGGATTTAAAGCTAAAGTTTTAAATTAAGTTACAGTGATTTGAAATTTAAACTTCGATTACTCAAGCAATCATTTGTTAATTTGTATACAACCGGAATTTTACAAATCAATGTTAATGGCGTAGGCAAAGCTTTATAAGGGAAATGAGGCATTCCGGCTCAATTTTCAGTATCTGTAAATATTAATGTTCCCATTATTTCCATTGATCTTTAAAATACAGATATCACGTGTTACAGACATTATCGTTTGCAATTTACCTGCACGCAACCGATGCACCCTGGAATTTCAAAGGGTTTTTAATCGCAAACTCTTTACATCGCCTGTGCGATACTCGTATGTTTGAAAAACAATTTGGGGGATTTTCACGTTTTTCACTTCAATTACATTTTAATTCGCACTTTTCACTTGCGAGCGCTTTAACTTCAACTGGTTTTAATGTTTAACGAAACAATAAAAAAAATTAACATTGTTGCTATATGTTCGAATTCAAAAGTTTATGAAAACGCAGGTTTGTTTAAAAGTTTTCGTGTACAGGTAAGTCACCGTTTCGTGTACAGGTAAGTCACCTTTGTTGTGACAACTACGCCCAACAAATTTATAGTAAACAAACTCTGTTTGCTACTACTTCTGAGTAGTCAGTATGTCTGCTATAACAGCAAATATACTGCCATAACAACAAACTGAATGTAGTTTTTATGAAATTGCGGGCAGTGTTGGTTAAAACAACAACGATACGTTTGATGAAATATCAAACATATGGCCTTCAGATTTTTAGTCCCCTTTTTCCTGTTGTTTGTGACATTGAGTGTAATTTCGATATACACTACTGTGGTGAATATTTTTGATCGGGAAATCATTTCACCCTTATCGAGATTGACTTTTTTCGTGGAATTTTTTCACTTTGCCCCATTGATTTTTTAGCTTTAGTGTTGGCGTCTATCAGAAAACTCGCATAATAGTGTCGATTTCATCTTTCAAATTGAATAAAAATACAATTGGTAAATATTTGTTTTAGGACAAAATCGGTAAACACGTTTTAAAGTTAATTTACTTTAAATCGAATGCAGGCCAACAGCTCCATTGCCGGTGGGTTTGTGGAGGACTCTAAAGAGTCAGTGGGTGAATTTTGGATTTCTTTAGTACACAAAGTACAATACGATGGTAACTCGTACAAAATTTAACTGAATGTTAAAGGGTATATAAATTGACTTTATTACTTACATTTTTGTTGTAAGTAAAGTTGACCTTTGTAGATATATTGGTTTTTAGTTATTTAGGCTTAAGGTCATAAGAATAAAATGTGTTCTCTATTTATTCTTATGACCTTCTTTTTATTCTTATGACCTTAACAACTAAAAACCAATATTACCTAAATTTTCATTTATATATCTTTGTACAGTCAACGCCCGGTATAACAACTACTCAGTTTAACGAATTCGGGATATAACGAATGAGCTAAATTTTTACATTGACTACCTTATATAATGAACGTTTTCCAATTTTTATACTCAGTATAACGAATGCTACAAAAGAAATGCGTTAGTCTAATAAAAAAATTTTAAACAATGAAAAAAAAAAAAACATCGTTATAATACCGTTGTTTTTTGTGTTTACATTCTACACACTTGTTCCCTTTAGCATAAAAAAAACGCAGTGTCTTTGTGTCTTCTGACCTTGATGGTTTAATAAATATCAAGTTTTAAATCATTCCAAAACAAGCATCTATTAATGATTATTTTAGACGATATTAATTTTAAATGTACATAAATGTTTTTTGTTATTGTGTTAGTTATTGTTTTATTTTTTTGTTAAAATCGCACAGAAATGTGATTTACCTGTTATTTTTCTATAATAAAATTTCAACTTAAAGAAACTTCGCGCTATAACGAATTTTTCGCTATAACTAATGCGCCTTAAAATATAACAAGCGTTATACCGAGCGTTGACTGTATGTGCTTTAAGCTATGGAAACACCAGACGCGATGCCATACCGAATAACAAGCGGGGGACGACAGATGTATCAGCAGTACGACTGAAAGGGTACGTAGATGGAGTGGAAAACTCGAGTGTGTTCGGTCTACGATGGCCTTTCGATGATAAACAAAAGAATAATGAACCACCCACACACTCAATGAACTTTAATATGTCATTGCGGAAGTTTTTCCTGAGCCCTTCACCTGCACGAAATAGATAACTACACCGCTAACACAGGAACGCATCTTCAATGAGGAACCCAAAGGCTTGAATAAAAATCATGTATTTGAGTTAAGCCAGCTGTTTAGGTAAAACGTTGACGATGCAAGAGAACTTGCGCTTCTAAATTTCTAAAATGTATTGTTCCGTTCGAAATTACAACACACACATGGTGGCCATCATGAAAAGTGTGTACCGGTCGCTGTTTTGACATATACAATGGATCGATTAACTCGAAAGAATTGGAAGCATCTCTCAAACGTCTCCGAACAGCCCGACGATGTTCAACTTCATTTTCTTCTAAAGAACAATTCTCTTCATTCAAAACATTTCACTATCCTATTTCTAACCTTGGCTTCAAAATCGAACATTTTCTTCTTCTTTTGTTAGACTCACATGAACTATTTAATTTTGAGCCGCTGTTCAGTTTGGAAATTCCAAGCGAATACGAATTCCGGTCGAAATTTGTGACGGCAATGCCCACTTGGAGGAAAATCCAAACTTCAAGGTAACAAAGATTTTCGTTCTTAATTCCATAAATTAATATTCTTAATTATAACTTCAGATAGAACAGGCTCGTATTTTTGGTATAGTATATGGGTTTCCCCATACACACATTGTGTATGTATAAATATGACAGCGAAACCCAAGATGGTGAAATATAAATGGTGGCTTTGAAGGTTAAGGTATATTTTCTAGATGACCCAGAAGTAGTGGAAATGGGTACGTTTCACTGAAAACAAAAACTATTGAAACAACTAACGGGTCCGCCATTTAACGTTTTTTTTTCAACTAGTGCTTATTTCGTGAATGGTAACACTTAGCTCATGTCTGATTTGACAGATAATTAGTTTTATCCTTCCGCTGAACGAATATGGTTGTGTATACGCTTAAACAACGCTGGGAAATATTGCGACATTACTGTGAAAAGTGGGCCTGCGATCGACTTACAGAAGATGCCGATTTTGCCAAAAAAAATCATCTTTTCAGATGAAGCTCATTTTGATCTTGGCGGGTATGTAAACAAGCAAAATTGTCGCATTTGGGGCACAGAAAACCCGGACGCATACATTGAAAAACCGAGGCACCGAAAACGAGTCACTGTTTGGTGCGGATTTTGGTCCAGAGGCATAATTGGGCCATATTTCTTCGAAAATGAGCAAGGAGTGGCCGTTACAGTCAATGGCGGTCGTTATCGGGCCATGTTGAACGAATTTTTGTTCACAAAAATTGAAGAGGAGGATATTGGCAACATTTGGTTTCAACAGGACGGCCGCGGCGCTACGTGCCACACAGCCGAAGCTACACTCGATGTTTTGCGCCCTGTTTTTGAAGATCGCATTATCAGCCGCAGAGCTGATGTCGTTTGGCCACCTCGGAGCTGCGATTTGACACCGTTGGACTATTATTTGTGGGGTGCCCTCAAAGATAAGTGTTACGCCGACAAGCCAGAGACAATTGACGCTTTAAAGAACAATATTCGTGAAGCCATTGGTGAAATACAGCTGCACACAATCGATAATGTGCTTAAAAATTGGACCGATCGTGTAGGCTACTGCATGGCCAGCCGAGGCAGCCATTTGAATGAAATTATTTTCCATTATTAACCGGAAGGATTGTACTTTCAAATAAAAAAAAAAAAAATTTGAGAAAATATTCAGTAGTTTTTTTTATACCATTTTCAAAAAAAAAAGTTATTTGGCGGACCCTTTACTTAACCATGAGTTTGTGCCTTTTGCACGGAAACCGCCTTTGCCATCTGGTGAATAATCAAATACACCACCTATGGTATTTCTATCACCTCTGTATGCATTACAATGGATAATTTTAACCTATAGGTGGAGTAGTGGATAGTAGGGATGTAAATTAAGATATGAACTTGGCAACATATTTTAGTTTCAATATTTGCAATTTTTCCTGAAACAATGTGGTTTTATATTCCAACACTTAAATACTTGGTATACGTCGCATTTTAACATGTTTGACATTTCCTAAGTATACAGGTTTTAGGAGGTTTTCGATGGATTTATGGAATTAATCTCAAGTTTTTCTATACTCAATAGAGTGTCCCATCAAAAAAAATTTGTTTTTGCTCAATCTTTATTTGGAAGCTTATAGGGTAAAGTATTTTTGAGATTTTGTTAAGGTTTTTTGGAAAGAGGTTTAGAGGTTGCGCAAGTCGAATTTCCCCCAAAAATCGGGACGATTTTTGGATTTTACTTAAAACTCGGGCAACAACCATGATTTTCTTAGTATATAAGTCAATATTCTTAAAACAAAACGTCCAAGGTTTTATTGTATATGGATAAACCACCAGTTTAGGCAATCATTTTGCTTAATAATGTACAATGTAATACATTGTTTTTTGTAAATTGTGGATAAATTTTGTAAATATCGCTTTATAACTTTTAAAATTTCTATAAAAGTTTAAACACCTAATGATGGATGCACTTTTAAAGATGGATAAATTACAAGCAATTTTCTAAAAAAAAAATTAATGTGCAGTTACTCTTCAAGAGTTATACCATTTTAAAGCTTTTTACCCATTGTATGAAATTACTAATACTATACGCTGTTAGCGATTATTGCATCGGATTTGATTTAAACATTACATTAATGAAAACATCTACATGATCTAACTATATATATGTTTGCAAGCGCTATAACGTTTGTTATCAGTCAGGTTTTTTCAGCAGTTTTCAACAAACAAAGCCATGTTTGGTGCAGAAACGCTTATATTATAGGCTGTTAATCAGTGTTTCTCCAACATGTAATATTGACTAGGTAAACACAATGTGTTTGTAAACAAGTGCACTATATTTTCGACAATCTACAAACACGTTATATTGGCATCCAAACAAAATACAGATTTTTCAGCGTGTAGCAAAAGAGAATACATGCTTCAAAATAAAGAAACCCAAAGTTTCATTTCAAAAGCTGGCCATACTTTTTTTTTGAAGCATCAACATCTCTATTGATTTTATACGAACAGATCCAGAAAAATGGGAAACCAACAAATAATTTCACGAAGCAACGCATAAAGTTCAATGATTGCATGTGGTAAATGATGTCACAACACATCAGTTACATCAACGTGACAACTTCTGACACAGATTTTCAGAATTTATTACAGGGCATAGAGCTGTATTGCAAGATCCCCAATAAGGGTTTTTTAAGCAAAACAAAATGTTTGTATTTTATTTTTTCTCTTGGGTATGAGTGTAAGTTGCCTAGAGTTTGGGAGGTATGAATTTATATTATAATTGGATAAATTTATTTGTAATTTTATATCTCATGTTAAGTGAATTCGTGGCCGTCTGTGGAGCAATTTATAGTGTGCGCGCCTCTTCTATATGATATCCAGTGTTCGATCCCTGCTCTGACCACCTTCCATTTCTTTCGGCGGCGGTCACCTCGCATAGTGACGGGGACACTATCGAGTATTTAGCCATGAAAAAGCTTCTCAAAATACCGTTCGGAATCGGTGTAAAACTGTAGGTCCCAATCAGTGAGTATAAACCTAGAAAGCGCACAGCTGACTGGTTGTGAGAAGCTCTACTCAATTCCTTTATGGGATGTAATGGGAAACCATTCATTCATTAGATGAAGTCTGCGAAAATGAAAAAATATCAGTCATATTGGATATTGGAAATAAAAACTAAACGCGGTAGTTTTTATTAATTCAATGTTTAAAGCAAATCCGATGCAAAAGTGGCAAAAGGTTATTATTAGTTTCATACAAACTTTAAAATGGTTTAACTCTGGAACAATAATTGGAAATTCATATTTTTTGTTACAAAAGTGCTTGGAATTTATCCCTGTTTTAAGCGCATCATTAGTTTTTTAATGTTTCAAAAAAATTGTAAAAATTATAAAGCATTGCTTACAAAATTTGTCCAAAATTTACGAAAAACTGTAAAATAATGTAAATGTATTGAGCAAAATCATAGCCAAAACTGGTGGTCTATGCACATACAACAAAACTTCGGACGTTTTGCTTTAAAAATATTGACCAACCAAGAACATCGTGGTTAGTGACCGAGTTTTAAGTAAAATTCAAAAAATACCCGATTTTTGGGGGCAATTCGATTTGCGCGACATCTAAACCTCTTCCGGAAAATGTGTAAAAAAATCTGAAAAATACTTCACCCTATAAGCTTTCCAACTAAGCTTAAACAACCATTAAAATCGAAAAAGACATTTTTTTTGGGACACCCTATTACTTAAATATTGTTTCGCCGCTTACAATTCCATGATAGCATGATGGGTAGCACACGCCACAAACAACCATGTGACCTCGTTTCGAGTCCTGGGTAGGTCGCTTTATTTATTTAATACTTTGTTATTAACTAAGATATTTTGAATGATTTTAATATTGTTGTTAAATGAGTTATATTAAAATATAGTACAATATATAACAAAAATAATATAATTTTCTGCCTCTTATGAGGTTTGAAAACACGTTCTATCTACTTGTGGGCAAATATGAATGCTCTAGTTCAGAAGCACTGACGCAGCTAAAGTGACAAATAAAGAAGCAAATTTGGTCGTGTCAAAGCTTTATTTTTTAAATTTTTCAACTGACAGGAATGATAATCGACAAAAATGCTAGCAAATTAATTTTGCTTAAATGGGATCCCAGTTGGAAATTTTGTCTTGAAGACATTGTCAGTAGTATTTCCTTAGAACTATGTCAGTAGGTGATGACAATTTATATAAGGTGTCAGTAGTTTTGACTTAGATGACATAGATTGAGAAGGGTCTGACAATCTATGTAAGACCGTCCTATTGATTAGTCAGCCCTTTGTCATGGCTGACTCTTTTTAAGACCAATGCTGAATGTCGATTGAGGATGTGTTCATCATTTGTCATGTGTGTGGATTTTAAAATCTTTCAAAAACTTCAACTGAATATTTTTATTTATTTGTAGTTATGAAATATATGCCATACATTTTCAGAATTTGTATCAAAATATTTTAAATTTGTTAGAAGAATATGCTAATTTTCAGAGCATTATTGTCATCTTATCTTTCAGATTTTATTTAATATCGTGCAACAGAACAGATACATACATATCGTCGTTCCGAAGTTATCTTCACGTATCTCCAAAAAATATTTTTTTTGGGAAATTGACTTTAAAGTTTCAACAATTTGTATAAAAAAATTGGTGTGATAAAAGTGGTCCAAAATTTTTGCCAGTAGTAGTGCCTGAAATTCTGCATCGATTGAAGTAAAAATATCCAAAGTCATTGATGAAATTTTCCGAGTTATGGCTATTTTTATCTCCAAACAAAATTCTACATTTTGTTGTATACGCCACCTCTTGGGAAATATTTTTTGTTTATGGCGCATACGTGATTAACTTTTAACTTTTAGTCCAAAATTATTTTCACGTATATGCACTATATATTAGGGTGGAGCGACAATGTATGCATTTCTTTTTTACTTTTTTGTATTGTTATTGACTTTATCCGGAGTTACTATTGAGATATAGAACGAAAAGAAACTGCATATATTAATACGTGAAGATAACTTAATTTTTTTTAATTCAAAATTTTCATATATTTTTTGTTGTATATCCACACTAATGATACGGTAACATAACATGTTAAATTTTTACCAAAAGTGGATATACAAGAAAATGACTACATAATATCTCTGAAACCATAAGAGATAGGCACCTGGGGATTAAACAGATGGATTAAACTGGGATGTGTTCACCCGTATACAGTTACAAAAAAACGAGCCTATTATAAAACCTTGCCACAACACACATAGTGTTATTTTAAAACGCTTGCAATTCTAGAAACAGCTTTGCGCGTTCTACCTGTGCTACCTGTCGATTAAAAGAAAAACACTACCTACCTCGAAATAAGTACCCACCAAGTCAAGTTGTTGTTTTTTAATTTTAAGAGAAATAAAAAAACCGCACAAGTATGTTCGTTTTGATGAAAAACATGTTCGAAAAAGAGGAAAAAAACAATGTGGAAGCTCGGAAAACGCCCTACGCACGATTTGGTATGAGATATATAATACATCAACTACATAAATCATTTAGTTAAAATCCGACTCACGTAGCACATGATGATGACCAAATATACCCTCAAGTTGAAAAGTAGCAATTTGACCATTTCGTCCAAAATTTTCTACATTATGGGAAGTTCAATGTGCATCTTGTTTAATTTAAATTTGTAGGTTTATAATGCAGCATTGTATTCGGTGATACTGCATTCAGGTACCGAGCGAAATCAATTTTTTCGATTTAAGACGGAATATCGAGACGGAATATCACAGAAATGCGAGACGGAATATCACAGTAAACCATCACTGTTTACTACTATTTTTTGCACCTCTGTAGGAAAGTAAATCAAAGAAGAGTATCAACACATGGTTGGAAAATTAAATATTAAAGTATATTTCTCGATCTATACAATCAATTTGTTTAGATTTGTGCCTCTGTATGCTGTAATAAGTGCATGTTTACCTGTCAGGTTTGTGTTGCAAGTTACTTTCTTAGTGTGGAATTTTTGCCTCGAACAATCAAAACAAAACGTGTGTGCATATTTGTTCAGTGTCAGTAAACATCCTTTTAAATGCGTTAATAGTTTCATGGCATTTTTTAACAGCGGGGAAACAATATATGTAACCCCAAATTAAGTGGATGTCTTACTCGGAAGTTCCCATGTTCACGAATATATTTCATAATAAAAGCATAACAATTTTAGCCGCCGCATGTGCCTGCTTTACCATGCATTCATTAAGGACTAATATACTACAAAGTTAACTTAAATAAATTTAAGAATTTAAAATTACAATGTTGCCTTTGAAGTTTTGTGCCAGCATTTAATTTTTTTGAACATGATTTTTGTTTTTACATTAGTGTTTTTACGCCTCCTTGAACGCTCATTGAAGCGAAGCTACAACTGTTGTTTTTATTGCTAGGCACCAAGGAAGCGAGAAAGCTCCCCAACACAACTATTAGGAAGGGCGTGCACCGGATGGGAAGGGGCTAATTGTTTCATATACGCATAAGGTTGTTATATGAGTTCTGGGGTTAAATTACATTGCCTGACTACTTAGTTGGTTATGGATATAGGAGGCCGGGAGCGATGGGTGGGTGTTGAGTGTGGATGTGAAAATGTCACAAAATCGCCTTGCCAAAGGAAAGGTAAACCCAACAATAACAGCAACATTAAGAAGAAAATGGTAACAAAAAAAAAAACAAGTAAAAACAGAGTAAACGATGTATGAACCAAATGCTTGAGTCTACAACTAGTTTTGTGTCGTCTTTGTTATAATAACGCTCCATGTTTCGGTCTTGACTTTGGCCTCGCAAGCATGTGGCTGCGAGTAGATTCGCTCGACGTGACTGCTACGACGTGCTATCGGCCCACTGCACAGTGTTTAGGGTGAGCTTGTTTAGTGGAGCGCTTAAAGGTACTATCCATAACAAACTGATGTTGTTTGCGGGGATATGAAGGGTCTAAGTGCGTAATTTTTCCTAAATCCCTTGGGAGCCAGTGTCATGGCGTTGGTGGGACAAGGAGGTAAGTGTTTAAAATTTGCTTCCTCAATAAAACTAAGGACAATCCACAATCTATGCCGGACGACAAGCAGTCGAAACAATGTAGGGCTGATATTGATGTTTGCTGTAGCAAGGCCGTTTATACGAGCATTTGCGCTAGCCGACAACGCTCCCAATGAACTTGTTGTTTCTGTAATTGGGGATATGTCGGTGTCCTTTTCTTATTTGTTCTGTTATCAATTTCGGTTGTTTCGTAGTCCTCGTTACAATCCAATTAGTGTTCAAATTTAAGCAAAATGTATCCCTCGCTGTTGCTGCTGTTGAAACTGTTGTATGTTACGCTATGTCGAGTGCGTCAAATTTGAATTTAAACGTGTTGTAGTTCTTGTGCCGCTTCGTTTCTTTGCCATTTGTTGTTGTGTGCCACAGAAAATTACGTTGCACGCATTAATTTAACTGTCGTTGTAAAGAGTCCTTTATTTCAAAATTTCGCATTTATTTTCATTTTGTAATAGGGCTGCTACGATACGCCAGTTTCTCGTATTTTCGTTTCTTTTGGGGCACGACTAGAACATAAATCTTTTCCACTTTGTTTCTTTTTGTTAAGTTGGTCATTCGTGAAACACTCAGTCACTCAATCGCTGTCTGGCAGTGCGCGGACGAAAGGACGAGCGGAAACGGAAGCAGTGCGACCGAGATGCGTTTATTGTTAAACAATTCTTATCAGAAGTATTTGAATTTTAATTTGTTCATTACCTCCCAGCGAGAGCCACTGCTACACCCACCACGCTGTAGGCACAAAACTTATTCTCTTTCCCAGCGGGTGAGGAACTGGAAGCAGTCGAGTGAGCAAGTGTACAAAATGTATTTACATAAAAACTAATTTGTAACTTATCAGCGCGCAGAGTACTCCGTGTACCAGTATCTGGGTTCGTGGAACTGTACTTATCAGCCGAGATGAATTACATAAAACGCTGTACCATCAATGTGATGTTGCCAGTGCTTACTTAATAATGTTGGCCATTAGAGAGAATGGATACGAACTGGGCAGAAGGGCGACCAATATTTATAAAATACTTATACATACCAGTTGATATTAACATTTGTTTTTAACATCTTACAGTGGCGCGATGAGTAGGAGGTGACCAATATAAGTAACTTGCTCGGTTGTCGTATTCATTGCAAGTTCCTAAGAGATCGATAACCTAGCATACTCGTAGTGCCATGAGATAGTCTACTTTACACTCAACAGGCATTTATATAGATTGAGGTATAATCAGGCAATTGTCTTGAAATATATGCGAGGTTTGCCAAGTTACATATAAACTTACTCTAATTTTTGCGCCTGCTGGCCTTCCCCTGGCCGCGACACATGAAAATAGTTTCAATATAAACTCACCCGTTGCGGGTGTGATAAGAACAGACCTGTTAAAGAAACCGCAACATCGAAAAGCGGAAGCAAACTCAGATACCCACACTTCAATATTTCAATTGTAGGTATTGCCTTTTGCCCGACTGTAAGAAGAAACGATGCGTCCTATCTAAAAGACTCATGTAGAACTGTGGGCAGCGACAGAGCTTGTCAACTATGAAACCATATTTGTACAAAATGTGGGAGAAATTAATGGTTATTACGAGGGCTAAGGATGAATGTAGAACGCGACCCACACATCCCTCTATGGGGGTCTTCGTTGTTTTTGTGACACTGATTTCGTTAATCAGAACAGTTGAAGCTGTCCCGATTCTCTTTGTATTTGTGTCTGCATTTTTGGTTTGGTTTCGTATCAATCTAAATAAGTACAGTTGCGTACTACGATACTTTGTAAGTTCGCTAAGAGTATTTTATACTTAACATTAAGTTTGTCTTAGATCCAAAGTTGAAATTCACATACGTTATGCCTCATTTTTAGTAGCGGGGCGGTGGCGGTGGTGTCTCCGTTATTAGCGTTAGTAGGGCCCCTTGTGAGGCATCCTACAGCTATACGAGGTGACCATCCGCATCGGTAAATGTGACCGTGGCGCCGGCCGCATTGAATGTAGTCAGACTGTGGGGATTTGTTGGGTCGTAGGCTGCACTTGCTGTCATCAGGAGATTATTGCTGATGCCGGCCGATGTGGGTATGTTCAGGACCTGCAAACTACCAGGAGGTCCTGGCATTGTCACAAGACCAGCGTTTATCAGTGCAGGTGTTTGTTGTAGCTGTTGCTTAATACGATTGGGATCCTTTAGTATACTCTGCGGCTGTTTTGGTAGGGAGCATGGCACCGACATTAGGCTTCCATTTCCCACACTCGAAGTTGTTGTCAAGGTCGACGAGGTAGATGATATATTCAGGGGATGTAGGTCATGTAGCAACTGCATTCCACCCATGTTGGACGTCGTGTGGTGAGTGACATCGGGCGGAGGTACATGCGAGACACCCTTCAGGATACCACGCCTCAACGTACCGCTACCACCGTTGCCCATGGATGGCGCTGCAGCCAATATTGTACCACTTATCATAGATGCCTGGGAAACGGGTTGCATGTGGCCGATTGACATGGGCTGGGTGAAATCGATTTGATGAGGATAATCCTGCGAAATAAACCAACAGAAATTGAATTAGAGACATGAGTACAACAATAACTTAAAGACAATATAAAGCCATTCTAAAGAAGGATTACTTTAAAATCATACTTCATCTGTGTTCCAACACTCTCTTTTATCGCAATGTACGGAATCATAAGAAAAAGTGTCGTAACACACACAGTTTCACTTGAAGTTGTATAGTTTTATGTCCTTTTTACTTAACAATCCATCCCAAGTCCTTTTTGTGCGTTATATTTTTAGGAAATTTATATAAACCGACATTTTAATGGGAAAACTTTTGCATGTGATGAGCTTTTCATTGTACTTTGGCGAAAGCCCGAAAAAATAGAAAAGCATACGAAAAGGGAAGCAGAACAAAGTGAAAAACAAAATGTCATATCAAATCTCCCGCAACCTCTAAATAGTTTATTTGTTGATGATGTAGCTGATGGTAAAGTTTGTTTCCTTTTCATCTTCTCCTCTTTTGCCAAGTTAAGCTGTCTCTTCTATTTACATTCAAACGTTTGTCCAAAGTTGATATAAAGAAATGAACAGTTTTGGCATGTCCTTAAGTCGTGTCTAAAATGTATGATAAACCAATCGTAACTCCCAAGGAAATTTATTAAAACAGGCAAGGACACTGACGTTGGCAATGTCTGATCACATGGGTCCTTATAGTTTTATATTCACTTCGATGTAATGAACTTTAGTGGTGGCATTTGTGCGCCTATCATATGATCATATGAAACTACTAGGATGTTCAGACAACCAAAATTTTCGAAAAACTGGTTTTAGATTTATTCGAAAAACCAAATGTTTGGAAATCCGGTTTTCGATGACACCAACTGGTAAAGCCCGACCACCAAGTATAATTTTGGGAGTTTCTCTCCTTGTCCTTGAAAGGGCTCAATATTATTCCGAAAATATAACTTTTCACTTAATTCCTTTTATTGAAAAAAAATACTGGCATCTGGTAATATTATTCCGTTAAAAAGTTTAACAATTAATTTGAATTGAGATGAAATTTTGGAATTGAATTAAAGTGAATTGAATTTATTTAAATTGAAATTAATTAAACGGAATTGAATTGAATTTTATAGAAGTGAATTGAATTCAACTGAATTGAATTGAACTGAACTGAATCGGATTAAACTGAACGGAACTGAATTGAACTGAATTGAATTGAATTGAATGGAATGGAATTGAACTGAACTGAATTGAATTGAATTGAATTAAATTAAATTAAATTAAATTGAATTGAAATGAATTGACTTGAATAGAGTTGAACCGAATTGAACTGTATTGAATTGAACTGAATTTAGCTGAATTCAACTGAACTTAATTGAATTGAGTTGAATTGAATTGAGCTGAATTTAATTTAACTGAATTGGATTGAATTGAATTGAATTAGATTGAGTTGATTTTAATTAAATTGATTTGAATTGAATTCAATAGAATAGAATTGAATTGAAATTATTTGAATTGAATTGACTTGAATTGCATGGAGTGGCATTGATTTGAATTGAATTCAATTCAATTGAATTCAATTCAATTGAATCCAATTCAATTAAATTAAATTGAATTGAAATGAATTGCATTGAATTTACATACGCGGAATCTCCAGTTTTTCATTTATTCGGAAAATGAGTGTTTTGAAACCCTGTAAACATTTCTTAGTGTTGAAACCGGTTAACACAAGTATTCCTAGAATTCATAATACTATGAATTCATGTGTGTCCGGATCCCTATAGATACATCATTTACGCTGGTTGAATTATGTTGTGCTGTCACCTATGTTGTATCGAGAGTAAATACCTATAAAAGACTCCTTCGGCAAGGGCTTTAAGTTATGTAAAATGTGTAGGTTTTAATTTAAATATCTTGTCAAAGATATTTACGTACGTTTTTTATCTCTTCCGGTTATTATATTAGACTGGTATTTTTATGCATTATCATACCAGTGTTTAGTGGATTAGAGAAACAGATTACAATAAACTTTTGCATTTAGATTAATTCTTGGAAAATTATATGCAATACAGTGTTTTTTATCGACATAGCCACGGGTGCAGAGGTGTTAGAATATACAAAGATATTTATATACATCAGCCGTAGCATGTACCTTACATGAGAGATTCAGATTCGTGTTGAAGGCGGTCACCTCGCTTAGGGGCGAGTACTTAACAATGAAAAAGCTTCTCAAAATATGGTTCGGTTCCGGTGTAAAATTGTAGGTCACAATCAGTGAGTGTAAAATTAGAAAGGGCACAGCTCACTGGTTGTAAGGGGCTCTCTCCAATCCCTTCATTGGGATTTGGGAAAGTATGTTGTTTTTGTTTTGATTACTTACATTTGGATAATTTAACTCATCATGAAAATCATTGTTTAGACTGGATGTACAAATATATACAGAACAAGAAAAACGTCGCCATTCTGTGTAAAGTGGCAAGGTAGCATGTATAGGTGACAGCGGACTAGGTGATATAGTTGTTGCAGGCAACAACATGATGTATTTTGTTTTAAGTATGTGATTATTTTCCATATAATCTAATACGTTTGTATTTAGATGATTCAACCATTTAGTTCAACCGTATGTGGAATGCTGAATGTTGCAATGCAAGTGTTCAATAAAACCAGGAAGTAGTAGTAGTTCAAAATATCCAGCAAATCAACAGGAACATAATTTTGTGTTTCTGTGATGGCTTTGTTCTATCAGTTTTGATGCAAATGTATACTAATAATAAAAGCAAACAAATGAGTATAAAATACATTTAAATCGCATAGTTCTGTACCAAAATGACATGAAAAGGATAAATCATTTGTTCTTGAAATACCTCCTCGTATAAGTCAATTTTCATCGAAACAATTTTCACCGAACCAATGATGAATAGTGTGAGGTGAAACGCCAGATGAGCGAATTACTGCCTCTATATCTAAATTATTATATGGTGTATACCTCCAATAAAAATAAACAACAAAAGTTGCATAATTAAAATACAAATGAATTTGACACAGGAGAAATACAGAGAAAAGAAAACGTTGAAATTAGCTGCGCTAGCGTGACTACCTTCCTTAGGCCGAGGCCACGCAATGAGCGGCAAAGCGGCAAGCGGCAGAGCGGTGAGCGGCAGAGCGGCAAGTTTGAGCGGCATGTGGCTTATTACTGAGCGGCATATGTGAGCGGTTAGTTGTTAAAATGCCATTGTCAAGAGAGGTTTGTTTACTTTTATTACGCGAAAATCGTATTCATATCTATAAAAAGTTAATGCGTTTAAGAAAACGAAGATTTGGTGTTCACCCTATAAATCGAGCAAGGCTACATTATGGCGAATTTAATCATTTATATAAAAACCTACGCAAAGTTCCAGATAGATTTTGGCAATACTGCCGTATGTCTATAGAATCCTTTGATTTATTGTTGGAAAAAGTTAAACCCAGATTGACAAAACAAAGAAAAGCAATATCTGCTGAGCAAAGGCTTGTTTTATGTTTGAGGTAAGTTTATTTTTTATTTATTTTCTTTTGATTTCAATTTCTGTAATATTAAATTTTGCATTTCTCCTCGAATTTCTAATTTTTCTAAAGTATCAAACTTTCCCATAAATGGTAGTAAACTTTTGAGAAACTGCATGTCGTCATTGTCTTCTTTTCTTTCCACCTCTTTTTTTAGTATTTCCATCCTTTCTTTTTCCAATTTAAGAAATTCTGCATCAATGTTCATTGGTGCACTCTTCTTTTTTTTAATGGAACTGGAGTAAAACAATCGATAGAAGTATTGCTAGTGCTAGGCATAGCATTCATCAATGACAGTTCTTGAGTACAGCTGCTGATAGGCGTATTGTTTACCGATATATTTTCCTCCTCAGACAGAAGATCGTCAAGAATAGCATGTATTTCATTTTCTTGCGTATGTACCTCCTCCAAATTTCCTTATATATACATACATATATTTATAAAACGTAAGGTATTTTTTGAAACAGGTTACAGCATTTCTCAATTGCCGCTCAGAAACCTACTAAAAATTAGAACAATTTCTATTTCTGTGCGGCACCGCTTAGCCGCTCAGAAATGCCGCTTACATGCCGCTCATTGCGTGGCCAATCCAATGGTATCTCATATGTTTTAATTTTTTGCCGCTCACCGCTCACCGCTTTGCCGCTTTGCCGCTCATTGCGTGGCCTCGGCCTTAGTCTACCATGGTAGTTTGTAGAACAAATATAGACAAAAAACTGAAAACGTGAAGCACTCAATTACTAGTAAATCAATTAATCGATTAATTATAAAAACTGATTAATAACAATTAATGCTACGCAATTAACAAGTCATTAATCAGGATGTCGATTAATAGGCATGCCAAGTATTCAATTAATCGCACATCCGTAATATTCCGAGTCATCCCAGTCAGTTCATCTTTCATTCCTCATGATGCAGCATGATTCCAAGGCTGCCGGTGGTAGATACACATTCCGTCATACACATTCCGTGATCACCTTAACCTCTGGCTAAAACATAAGGAAGGCGAAAACACAATTGAATACTTAGGTCTTTGAGCCTTATTCCCTTACTACCAACCGTCCGCGATCCATCACTATAGCAGTGGTTACATTTCACCAATGACCCTCTCCGTGTGCGAGTTGTATACCAGTTTACCGTTACAATTTTCTCTGGAATGCGGTTGGTTGTTAGTGTACCGTGGTGCCCTAGTCGATGAGGCTCTGGTGATACCCAGACAGCATGTGCGTTGAACCGTTTGCAGTTGTTCATTGTAGCGCTCCGTCAAGTAGACTACGGATGCGTAGTCAAAATCTACATAATCATGCGTCCTGTGGAATCTTAAGGGTGAAACCCCGTATTGAGTTAAGTAGTTTCCGATCCACGATTACTCTCAAGAACTTGACCCTGCTGGACAACTTAATAGGCATTCCAAGGAAGCTTGGTTCCACGTCAGCGGTCATCTTCGCCTTGCGCGTAAACAAATGAATTTCCGTGTTATTCGGGTCCTGTAGGCTGTGCACAGTTGTATGGTATTTCTAGTGCCATATATCCCAGACCGTCTGCATAGCAAATCCCTCACCGCCAAAAGACGTAAGTAGACTAGTTATGGTGGGGATTTAGAGACAACGACATACATTGGCCGCCCCACAACAAATCGTGTTCCTTAGCATGTGACCGATCTAGTCTATTATTACCCGTTCGACTTCATACTGGCCCAATGAATAGATCAGTGTCGCAGTTTGCGCATTGTTAAAGGCAATCTCGATGTATAGAAAAAATTTGCATTGTGTAAACTATTCAGCTAAATACAAACTTCAGCAGCTCTTTTCGTATCTAAGATTTTTTCAACATATAGTTCTAAGTAACCAGGATGTTTGGCTAATCGGCCGATATACCTTTATTTTTGTGTAACTTTCCCTCCCCGGGTTGTGGATAAAGGGCACTCTCACCTCCCGCTATCGCCTTGGAGTATATACGTTTGTTAGACATGCGGTGAAGATTCAATCTGGTCCCGCCGCCTACAGACGGGCGAAACTCTTTCGATTTCACTTAAATATTTCACGATTCTAAGGGGACAAATAATTTTGATCAATATCTCCAAACAGAGGGACCATTTTAAAAAAACGTTTTGCCAATTGCGGGTGGGTTTTCGCATCGTGGTGGCAACACTATCGAGTAATTAGTCATGAAAAACTTCTCAACAACCGTTCGGAATCGGTGAAAACTGTAGTTTCCAATCAGTGAGAATATGAATAATACAAAGCACACAGCTCACTTATCTTTCCACGAACTGTAATGGCAAAATAGGTAAGTAAGTAGGTTGTTGTTGTCCAAAACCCCGTATTTGCAACTGTTTCTTTATGGAAATATAATTTTACATATGATGAATAAAATATTGGGCTCAAGTATATTTGTGTTATTCCCGTCTGTTTTAAACTACAATTTATTAAAATTGATATGCACCGCTATGAATTTAAAACAAGAGAGTTAACGAAACGTAACCAAGCGATTCATACAACGGACAAAGTATGGACACGATGGCTTTTTTTAAAATTTTATTAAATTCCACATAGTTTTTGTGCCAATGACCATGATTACGATACACTGAATTGCTGTTTCGGGCCCCAACCATCCCCTAAGGATTCACTCACATGAAATGTAGAAATAAAGGTGAGGAGTGGAAAAAATAGCAGTAGCAGTAATCCTCATGAGCTGGAAAATTTAATGCAGTCAAGAGTACATTTTCCTGATCTAGCCGCCAACAGCCGCTTAAAGCGCAAAAGTTGATAACACAACAGCAGGAAAAATATATTCTGTTTCCTGGCCTGCAAATGAATATGTGATTTTGTTGATGTTGTTATTATTGTTATTTTTATTGCATAAAAATCCATATTGCCGTGATGAACAAGCACGAGTGGTCCTAATGGGCCAGCCAATAAACATATTGTTGTTTGGTGGTTTAACGAAAGCCAACAATCTGAAAAAGTTAAACAAATAAAACAGGAACTGCCCACTAATCTTGGCAATTAACAATGATTTTTTTTGTCAGCATGAGGGCCATAAACGAATCGAAATGATAGAAATTTGATAAAATATTCCAATGGGCATAGGCAGCGGTATTTAAAACAAGAACTTTACCTAATAATATGATGGCCGACTGAAAATATCATAGAATAACACATACTATAGAAGTTTTTATTCGCTCAATAAATTAAACGTCATAGGTACGATGGAAATTACACAGTGGAGGGTGGAAAATATGGGTTCAATAATACCAGATGGTGGCAATAGTATACAGCGATCCGCAAAGGAACTACACCCGAATTTCGTGTTTTTGTGGCAAACTAGTTGTGTTAAATACACTACAAATGTATACCAACGATAAAAATCAACAAAAAAGTGCAAACTACTTTTAAATTTTTCAGTTCTATACCAAAACGACAGGAAATAGTTAAGTGAACATATTTTGTAACTCCACCTGGTGTATGTAAATTTTAAATTTAATTTGCTCTCATTTCCACAGACCTACCGAGAGAGTGTGAAATGAAACGTCAGATGAGAGAATAAGTTCTTCTATAGTATGTGTTATTCTATGGAAAATATATACAAGTGTATATTCTATGTTTTCAATAAAACTAGATACAGAAAAAAACATATACAATATCAAGGAATTGTTTATATGGATTGACAAAAATTCATATAATGATTTCCAAACTTCTGACATGTTATGTTAATGTATAAGAAGAACATACCAAAAACTTGGGTTTGGCGGGTTCTGTAGGATTAATACGCACACTAATAGGCTTGGCTAGTTTTGGTTTTGAATTCTGTGACATGCTCATTATCAGATGCCCACATATTACCATTGGTAGGCCATCAATCATATGAACTCAATTGGTATATCATCAATGGTCTATGTATATTAGTATATAAATTCTTATATAAAATTTGCATATACGAATTTTATCAATCGAAACTCCCTCAGTACCAACTCAATGTTAAAGTCAATTGTTCCAACATCAACAATACAAGGATTGTGTCCTCCATGCTCTTCTTTTCCTGGTGCATTCTCGCAGAGTTACAGTTTATTTGTCGTTGTAAATGCAGCGAGGTTAAGATTATGAAGTTAATCATAATCTTCTTCTCTTGAAGCTGATATGATGGGGTTCTCATCAAAAATGTTTGCGTTGATTGTCTTCTTATTTAAGGGGCAGAACTCAGTGTTCTTTAAAGGGCGTTTATCGCGATAAAATGTTTCTTCTCCTGGTGTTCCTAAGGGCAGTCATTTAGGGTCTCTTCTTTTTAAATGACCTGCCGTCGGTTATTAATCATTCAAAGATTCTAAAGTACGCAGATGATGTCAAATTGAATTTGTCTATTAAGTCTGTAAATGAATGTATTTTACTGCGGGAGGATTTAATAAGTTTTGTTAAATGGTGTGATTGCAATTTTATGCTTCCTAACTTGAGTAAATGTAAAAACATGTCGTTTTACAGAAGGAAGTGTTGGGAAACTTTTTACAAGACTGGTGATAATGTGCTGGATAATGTGTCTCAGTTTTGCGACTTATGTTGGTGTGACTCTTGATAGTAAGCTTACTTTTTGGTCACATATTGATACTTGCGTGGGTAGAGCATCTTGTTTTTAAGGATTTATAAAACGCTGGTCCAGGGAATTTGATGATCCTTATTTGTCAAAGCGACTGTACACTAGCGTTGTCAGGCAGATTCTTGAGTACGGTTCAATAGATTGGCTTCCACATTATAGGTGCGATATTGATAGAATCGAATATGTTCAGAAGCAGTCCTTACTTTTTGTTTTACGCAATCTTGGTTGGTGCTCATCTTCGAACCAACCTCATAGATTACAGCTCATTGAATTAACTACTTTAGACCATCGTAGGACAATGTTGTCTGTATGTTTTATGGTTAAACTAATCAATGGAGAGATTAATTAATCATATTTGATCTCTTCACTAAATGTTAATGTTCCTTTTAGAGCTTCTAGACGCTATGTTCCATTTTTCTACCCGCTTTCAAACATAACTACGAATCTTTTAATCCAGTGTTTACTCTCTGCAATACTTGTAATGGGTTCCACCATCTACTCTCTCTATCGGATTTGATTGAAGTAATTAAATGAGCGATTATGGTTTTTAGAATTGCCCGCCGCTTAGAATTGCAAGATTTAACTTTTAAGATTTCATTCGAGAAATCATGTAAATGAATTTTGGTTAATTTTCGCTGAACTAAATTTCCTGTTTCATATGTCCTGTTTCATCTTTTCCTACTTCAATCTCATCCTGCCGTATCTGTTCCTGCTTCATCTGTTCCTGGGACACCTGTTCTCGATTTATCTGTTCCTGCTTCTCCTGCATTAATAGTTGGTGCTGCATTTGTTCCTACTGTATCTATTACTCCTTAATATGTTCCTACTTCATCAGTTCCTGCTTCATCTGTCTTTCTTCATCTGTTCCTGTTTAATCTGTTTCCGTTTTATCTGTTCGTGCTTCATCTGTTCCTGCTTCATCAGTTCCTGCTTCCTCAGTCATGCAAAATCTGTTCCTGCTTAATCTGTTCCTGCTTCATCTGTTCCTGTGTCATATGTTCCTGATTCATCTGTTCCACATACTTCATTCATCCCTGCTTTATCCATCCTCCTGAATCTGTTGCAGCTTAATTTTTTTCCTGCTTTAATATAATATATGTTTATGTGTAATAATTATGTTAAAATATCGTCCAATACAATCAAGGTCCCTGTTCAATCTATTATCTCCTGCATGAATTTCATACTATTTGTTGTTTAATCTTATTCCTGATTGTTGTTTTACTACTGTTCCTGTTTTTTCAATTTAATTATTATACTTTAATTTTTTAAACTTTTAAACTGAAGATATGTAAAATTATATTTTTCCAGCTGTTTTTAGCTGAGGCATCGGTTTTGCAATGGATAGTGTGCGCGGCTCTTGTACATGAGATCCGCAGTTCGATCCCTGCTCTGACCACCTTAAATTTCTTTCGGCGGCAATCACCTCGCATAGTGACGGCGACACTATCGAGTATTTAGCCATGGAAATGCTTCTCAAAATACCGTTCGGAACCGGTGTAAAACTATAGGTCCCAATCAGTGAGTGTAAAACTAGAGAGCGCACAGCTCACTGGTTATGAGAACCTCTCCCCAATTCCTTCGTGGAATTTAATCGGAAACCATTTATTTTATTATTTTTAGCTGAGTAAATAAATAAATAAATAAAATATTACTAGTCAATAATATTCACGACGTGTAACAAATAAATATATATTTTTTGATGTGTTAACTTCTCTAGCGGCGTATAGGGACTAAATCTATCAAAGTCAAAATCTGCTAAAATCAGATTTTATGCTGCTGCTAAAACCAGATTTTCTGCGACTGCGAAAGAGAATAATGACGTGTTAAACAAAAATGAGCGAGCAAGAGAGCAATGAAAGAGTGGTGTGGCAGGGGTGAGGCAAACGAAATTGTGTCTATAGCGTATGTATTACATAATAATGTATGTATGCACATGTGTCTGTTGCTGTTGTTGAACGGAGATATAAAGCATAGCCAGGCAAAATTTCATTCGCAGTCGACATTATGGTAGCATACTAATACGTCAGCTACTTCGTACAAAGTGTGTGTGATGTTGTGTGTTTGGCTGTTTCGTTGCTGTGGATATGGCAAACATGTGGTTATGTGACACACGTATACGTCAGCTACTTCGGACAAAGTATGTGTGATGTTGTGTGTTTGGTTGTTTCGTTGTTGTTGCTATGGCCAAACAAAGCGAGTCATTTGATGTTCAGCATTACCCGGTGTATACAAAAACAAGTAGAAACGGTGTTAAGTTCGGCCGGGCCGAAGCTTATATACCCTCCCCCATGACAATTTACACTCACACTCACCACTCTTTGCATTCCCTTAACAGTTTTTATTTTATTATCAAAAGTATTTATTTATTGTATTTTATTATTATTGTATCAAAAAGTACATGAACTGTATCCCAATATATATTGAATGTACCAAGGCTGCATAAAGTGTACCAAAATATGTACATAAAAAAAATGGTTTCCCATTACATCCCATGAAGGGACCGGGGAGAACTTCTCACAATCACTCAGCTGTGCGCTTTCCGGTTTTCACTCACTGATTGGGACCTACAGTTTTACATCGATTCCGAACGGTATTTTGAGAAGCTTTTTCATGGCTATATACTCGATAGTGTCGCCGTCACTATGCGAGGTGACCGCCGCCGAAAGAAATTTGAAGGTGGTCAGAGCGGGGTTCGAACCCAGGATCTCATGTACAAGAGCCGCGCACACTAACCATTGCACCACCGACGGCCAAAATATGTACATTAGACTGGGTCGGTCCTCATACATAAAAAAAAAGTTACGCCGGACACCCCCTACGTTTAAAGATTATTCACAGACAATTTCAGAACACCTACGGTTAGCACTTTTGTTTTTAAATTCTTTATATTAACTTGACTTGTCAGTATACGGCATTATGTATGTATGTGCAAATCTTTGGATTGATTGTTAACCCCTTTCCCGAGATCCAATCGAGCTGAAATTGGCGAACTATTGGCGAAAATAAAAATTAACTATTAAAATTTCAGATCCCTAGGGGCAGGACCTATTGTACCTCCCATACAAATTTTTTTTTTTACTTTTTTTTTTCTGGTTGTGTCATATGTATATAAAGAATTTATAGTCAAAAACTGTGTTTTTACGGGTTGGTTTTTTTCACTGCGTTGCCATTTGAAGTATTAAAATGAACATAAAATACAAAATACATTTAGAAAAAATAAATTAAGTTAAATCCTGTCGAGAGTCCAAATTTGTCTGTTGCTCGCGACTTCTTATTTTGGCAAATATGTAAGCCAAGCGCTTTTCGTCTGTCACCTTACTTGCTGACTCACTAACAAGTCGCACAAAACGCTCGGTATTTTGAGAATAATGATCTTGAGGCGATACGGCACTGGGCTTTTTCTGAAAAGCTAAAACTAAATCCTGACAAGTCATGTATGTGGTCTTCCTATTAAATATGGAAATTGTAATTTGAAGTCTCTACTGGCTATTTTCATGGGGGAAACGCAACTTAAATTTGTTAATAAGACTAAATATCTTGAAGTCCATAAAGACCACATCAACAGTGTGGTAAGTAAAATATATATTATTCTTCGCTGCCTGAAAATGACTAGCCTGTGTATGAATCGAAAATTGGTAATTCATCTAATAATACCACATATAACTTGTGCTATGGAAGTTTATAGCAAACTTGACTGCCCTAGTCAATATAAACTTCTAGTTGTCTTTAATAACGCTACTCGCTATGTTTATAGTCTATCTCGAGTCTCTAGTATTTCATCTTTGAAAAAGTTGATTTTTGGTATTGATCTGGACGACTATCTCACACTCAGAAAATATTTTCATTCTACGCAAAATTCTTATCAATAACACTGGGACACAAATTGCAATTTAACCGGTGCAAATCAAGCACCACTATGACGCTTCATTAGTGAATCCAAAATGATTACGATTGCCTAAAGGATTTTTTCCTGAGGTACCCGTTTTCGGGTGACGCCAGGGCGCGCTCCCCTCCTCCTTTTGTTATCTTATGGTCTTTTGTTTGTCATAACTCGAGAACGGCTGTGCCGACTTAACTGAAATAAATATCGAAAAATAAAGAATAAAGAATAAAAATTATTTTTTTCTTCATAAATTCATTTATATCTGCGAAACTGTTATCAATATAGAGAAACAGTGTAGGCATAGATTAAAGGAATGGCAAGTCTTAATTTTTCGAAATTTATTTCACCTAAGTCGGCACAGCAGTTCTCGAGTTTTGACAAACAAAAGACCATAAGATAACAAACGGAGGACGGGTACATCAGGAAAAAAATCCTTTAGGCAATCGTCATCATTTTGGATAAACTAACGAACCGTCATAGTGGTGCTTGATTTGCAGAACCACTGTTGCACTGTGGAAATCACCACAATACCGTTATGAGAAGATAAATATCCGTTCCTCGTTAAGACAGACTCTTATTATACCGGAATTTAAGTAAATCAATTTAAGTAGATTGATTTTGGTTAACGCTATCAGGCTTTGGAATATATTGCCTACACATATTCGACTTATTAGTTTTAAAAAATCTGTCTTCGAACTTTTCTCAAGACTAATCTTTTTGTTCTATCTCCTCTACCTTCTACACCATTTATAATATCAGATAGAAGCTTGCTTTGTTTGTGTTTCTCTCTTTTTTAGCTTGCCATTCAATTTTATTAGAATCGAGTAAATATTATAGATATAGAAAATTTGCTAAATTTAAAAATTTAAATTTTAAAAAAATTTTAAAATGTTAAAATTTAAAATTTTTAATAAGTATATAATAATGAACTCTGTCTAAAATATGTTTTTATGTTTAAATAAATATAAATATATTCATTCATATTGTCCTTATGTTGGTATCATTATATAAATAAAATAAAATAAATGTGTGCCACAAAATAGTATGTACCAAAAAACCCAGAGTTCCACCCAAGTGCAGGTTAACTTTTTGGTACACTTTATTTACGTTTCTTTGCATTTTATATACTCTCTCATACACATTCTGTAGTTTATTCTACACTTTATGTACTTTTAATTAATATTTGGTACACTCGTTGGTACTCATTATGTACTTTTGTGATACACCTTATGTACTTTTTGTTAAACTATATGTACAGTTTTGAAACACGCTATGTACTTTTTTGGTATTTATTATTTACTTTATTGCTACACTATATTTACTTTTGTGTACACTTTCAGATCACTTTTTGGTACATTATGTACTTATTTTGATACAAATTCGTTTTACTATGTACCTTGTTTGTACGTTTTGCTACACTTTGTGTACTTTTGTAGTAAATTATTGGTACCTGTTGGTAAATATTTCCAAATTTTGTGTACATTTTGCATACTATTTCCAAAATATTTCCTTTCCTCAATTTAAGGGTTGTGAGACGAGCGCGATCATTGAGTTGATGCTCAAAGCACACGCACACATTCAGGATCGAATAAATTTTACAGAAAGTGTCCTAGCGGCGGAAGTCGCAAGGCCTTCCACAAATAAGGCATGCAAACTGGTTCTTTTGTAATGCCTTCCTAAAATAAGTCCTGCGGAATGCATGCATTTTGTCATCATATATAACCAAGAAGAAGATTTTTATTAAGATTATATTGTTTATTAAATATTATTCAGGATATTTTTAAAATTTTCAATTTGAAGTTGGGCGTGGTAAAACTTTCTAAGATAGGTACATACATACTTATAAATACATATGTAGAAGTGGATAATGATTTTGTGATAAAATAAATTAGTTTAGTTTGAATTTTAGTTTTAGTTTTTAGTATTTTAATTTTACTTTTGTTTAACAAAAATAAATTAAAGTAAATGCCTTCTAAGGCCTTCTTTAGGTAACGAACAAGGAAGTCATTGCCTCCCAATCTCACGCAATGTTAAAAAGAAAGGAGGAGGTAATGTGTAGGTCCTTCCATGTCATGACATCCGCTGCTGGGATTCTTCTACTGCTAGTTATTCGCACCTACACAAGGGTATATATAAAGGGGTTTTCAACAGAGACGCTACAAAAGTAAATCGATAGGGACAGCAAACGGCGCCATATTTTTTCCCGCTCTTTTGACATTTCTCTTCAGTAAGGTTTGCCATTTCATCATGGAAAGATATACAAGCCAACAACGAGTCGAAATTATTAAAATTTACTACCGAAATCAGTGGCCTCAACTTCAGTGGCCTCAATCGTCTTCAGCGATGAGGCTCATTTCTGGCTGAATGGCTTCGTCAATAAGCAAAATATGCATTTTTGGTCAGACAGCAATCCACACGTAATCCATGAGTCATCATTGCATCCCGAAAAAATTACGGTTTGGTGCGGTTATGGGCCGGCGTGATGATCAAGACCGGCACATTACTGTGAATGCGAATCGCTACGGTTCAACCATAACCGAATATTTTTGGCCCCAATTGGAGAATATGGACTTGGAGGACATGTGGTTCCAACAGGACGGCGCCACAAGCCACACAGCGAATGCCACAATAAATTTATTGGAAACCAAGTTTGGTGAACGTGTTATCTCACGAAATGGCCCAGTCGATTGGCCGCCTCGGTCGTGCGATTTGACGCCGTTAGATTATTTCCTGTGGGGCTACGTCAAGTCTATGGTCTATGCCAACAAGCCAGCGAAGATTGATGAACTTCGTACGAATATCGATCGTGAAATTGCAGCAGTATCGGCCGATCTATGTTTGAAAACCGTCGAAAAATGGGTTCAGCATCTGGACTTCTGCAAGCGTGCCCGTGGTGGCCATGCAAAAGATATCGAGCTCCATACATAATGGCATCGAACGTACTTTCACAGGAATAAAGAATTTCATTGATATCTAAAACCGGTTTTGTTTTATTTAAAAAAACTTTTGTAGCGCTCTTGTTGAAAAACCCATTAGTATGTATACATTTGTTCGTCCACGTTATGAACTTCTGTTGGCACTAGATCGTCCAAAAAACAGGAATTTTTTAAGAAACTGGTTTTCGGTTTCTTCGAAAAATCAATTTTTCAAGACACTGGATTTCGGTTTGTTCGAAAAATCAATTTTTCAAGAAACCGGTTTTCGGTTTGTTCGAAGAATTAATTTTTCAAGAAACCGGTTTTCGGTTTTTAATTTTGCCAAAAACCGGCTCCGCCGTTTTTTTTGCTTTAACTTAAATTACACATGTAGAACCTACAATACATTTGTTTAGAGACCATATAACATTTCACAACTGCATTTCACTAATTACGTTTTCATTTTAAATAAAAACTATATATCTGTGGTCACAAACAATAACAGCCCAAGGCGATTCTAAAATTTTTCAGGGAGAGCAGTTTAAAGTTTAATATCTTTACTGGAAATCAGGAGTCGGAGCTTTTGTGATAACTTTGTTACAGATAACAAGGAAACGAATTCTTTTACATACTTCTTCACAAAAAAAGAGTTGCTTATTTGAGTACGGTGACTTCTCAAAATATTTGTTTAAATTTTGTCCTAACTCGAGTTAGGCTGTTATTGTTTGTGACCACAGATATTTGAAACTAAAATGTTCGTGCGTTAGGTCTATTTGGGTGGAGAAATATTGAAGGATAAAATAATTCTATTTAAAATATTTTTAACCTAACGCTCGAACATTTTAATTTTAAATATAATACGAAAGATCGACTAAATCATCACAATTTAAAAAGATTATATCATATTAATACATGTAATATAAAATGTAAAAGTTTTATTTAAATTTGCATTAGACTGATTTAAAATCGAAAATTATGTTCAAATTTGAAAAAGGTTTTCATGTATAAAAATATTATTAAGTTTAAAAAATAAATAAATGGTTTCCCATTACATCCCATGAAGGGACCGGGGAGAACTTCTCACAATCACTGAGCTGTGCGATTTCCAGTTTTCAATCACTGATTGGGACGTACAGTTTTACACCGATTCCGAACGGTATTTTGAGAAGCTTTTTCATGGCTATATACTCGATAGTGTCGCCGTCACTATGATTATTAAGTTTAAAACATTTAATTATCAAATAATTATAATTTTTAAAATTTAAAAAACGTTCTTAATTAATTTTTAATTAATTCTAATTCAAGTCATAAACTCATTTTGAAAAAATTATTTGGATATGTTATTTAGAACTTATTGAGGCATAAGATCATATTTCACAATAGAAATCATGTTTATTAATTCCAAAATTTCACTAAAATTCGAAAATCAAATCATTTATTATTATTTTTTGTTAAGGATATTCACAAAAATTATGTAAAATCCGATTATCCGATTTTCCGACGGCAAATAACCGGTTTCAGGTTACGGTACACGGCTAATAGCAAAAAACGCGGTTAACCGGTTTCTCGATTTCGGTTTTGCACACTCTAGTTGGCACACATTATGTATACAATGTAATTTTTAGCACGTTTCTTGCTACACTTTTAGGTACTCTGTATTTACTTTTTTGATGCAACTTACGTACTTTTTGTTAAAATTTATGTACAATTTTGAAATACGTTATGCACTTTTTTTGGTACACATCATGTAATTTTTTGCTACACTTTATGTACGAGTGTGTACACTTTTGGTACAATTTTTGAAGTTTGGTAGCAGAAGAAATATTGTTTACACACTGTACAAAATATGTGCATTACTGGACCAGGAAAGAATGTGAGAGATACTACATATAATAGTGGTCGAATTTCCTTTACAAGACCGCAGACAAATAAGAAATATGGAATTATTAAGATGTTTAAAACGAAGTTCGAGTACAGAGTTGTTTAGCGCTGAATTTGAGTCAAATAATACTGCAACGTATCTCGCTTACTGAGATGCAGTGAAGTATGTTAGCATGGTTTTTGTTTTTCTACGTCTTTAGCGATCAGTAATTAAATTTGTTACGAAGAACGTTAGATGAGCTGTTTAAAATTTAGTTGGTATTTACACATTGGAGAGCACCGTCGTGTTTACAAGAGTTGGGAATTTTAGTAAATTCAAATTCAAGCGCTCTTTTTAGTTCAGCCCTTTTTAGCAGCTCAGTGACTTTGTCACACCCATTTTATACATTTATACAATATTTTAACAAAGGCAACTTTCCTACGGAGAACGAGTGGGGTTTTCTCTCCCATTCTGGTACCACTCATACAAAAGTTGGGCGGATGTCCGGTTGCTTGAGACGATATGTCTCGGAAACAACAACCACCATACATAACTTGGCCGGGTTTTCGTTTGTCCGACACAACCGACCTTAGTGCAATTTGATACAGGGCAATATTTGGATAAAAGTTACTTCGTAATTAAAAATTAAGAACTTCGCCATACCCATTTTAGTACCTCCCGATAACTCCCTAAATATACTTCGGATCCTAATTTAGTTCGGTAATACATACATATATATACATTTTGCGTATTGTAACTCTGCTGTTGGGCAGGATAAATATAAAACTTTTTCAATGGATCTTGGACCCAATTGGTGACTTAGGGCGAGGGTGTGTTTAAGTCAGTTCACCTAACTGAAATTTCTGTACTGGCTTTAACTAACACGTAGACGATATGAAGTTGCTCTTGTTCTCCATGTCCCCCTACCTATTTCAATAAACTTATATCGTAAGTGTGCAATGCTAGTCCAAGTGAACCATTAAAGTCTGACCACTAGAGAAGATGTTCGCTGTTGCATCATAGCCGAGAAGCAATTACCTCATATGAGACACTCAAGTGAGCCTTTGTGCGAGTGCGGTATTCCAATCGCTGCATCTGAATTTATTAATTTCATTCACTGGTCTCCCTGACCACAACTAACAACAGATGCTGAGTTTTATTGCTGCATGATGGGGTCATGAGATTTCATTTATAGCTCCCCAGCTTTGTGGCAAGTTGTTCATTAGTTTGCATCGTAAAAGTTCCAAGAATATCTAGTGATGCGTTTTTGTCTGCTCGGAACGCCGTTTATTTGAGGTTTGTCTGTTTGTTGAAGGCGAATTTCTTGTGCAGTTCAGAGACACTCCCACCTAATAGTTGGGGGGTTTGTTGTTGGTGCCGGCAAACATAAACTTCGTGTCATCATTTAAAGTTGTAGCGTATTTTTTTTATAAATGTTGCCATTTTAATACACTGACTCGGGCAACGTGGCAAACATGGGCTTAAGCGAAATGAAAGAAAAAGAAGAAAAAACGGCACAGCAGCAACAATATAAAATATTATAGAACAGCCAGGACTGTGGCTTCCGAGCCGGTTCAACTCGATTGCCTCCGCTGCAGCTGTTCCGTGCGACACAAATGCATGGTGGAAGTCGTATGTAGTTGGGGATGGGGTGGTTGTAGTTGTTTGGTTAGGTTTTAACTTGTTGTGTACTAATGCAGTTGCCGAACAGGAGTAGACGGAGTAAATATGTCATTGTGGGCGTGGGTGGCAGCGCGTTCCATGCTGTCCTAAAGGGAGGAAATGGAAGGTGTGGTTGATTCGTATGCAACTCGGTGCTAACAAATGTTGTATAATTTTTCACTTGTTTTCCGCAGTCAAGCATCAGCCGATACTAGGGCTGCGATGGCAGGAGCTCATGCTAATGTGGCCGATGTCAATGCCGATGTGGCAGTGTTGCTGGTATCTCTGTCAGCAATCGTGACTGGAATCGTCGATTATTGTCAATGTTGTCGTTCTGTCGTCCTTGTTGGTTGTGACAGCTTTTGACACTGACTCGATTTGTTACTTTTGCAAAGCGCAAAAAAACAACAAAATGAATAAATAAATAAAATAAAATGTTTTGCATTCTGATAATTCTTAATATTTGCCTGTCACTGGGTTGTTGATCCCCATCACGACATTACAAAGATTGGGCAGTTGTAATTTAAAGAGATGTTTTAAAAGAATTGCAGCGAATTTCAACTCTTTCGCATCCGAATATTGTTTGGCAGCAAAAGTCTACAATGAGCTGTGTCAATCAATGTTCAGCACCTCACATTGGCCACGACATTAATTCCAAACACCTTGGCTTGCTGCTGCCCACTGCAGTTCAACTTTTCGGGAAGTGGTTCTTGTACATCAATTGCTCTTTTCAAAATTGTCTTTCATTTGTCACACTTAACCCAATAAATGCTCCTTGCCAAAGAAGGGACACGACGAAATACTGAAACTGATTGCTACGATTTGGATGAATCCGCACAAACTCACACACACACACACATACACATGGACTTCCACATGGACTTACTCACGTTAATCAACTTGTTAAAATATAAGAAAAAATTGCAAAAGGAATCAGAAATCTGAACAGTAATGAACCGAATCGATGCGGCCCAACGTAGGGACAGTAAACATGTCCAGACCGATGTGCCCAGGTCGAGCGTTGGACGACTGTATGATGATGTAATGCTCTGGGCCAAACTAGGGCTGGCTCTCATTACAATGGAAATGAAGTTTGCCCGTAATGACGGGTTGGGCCCGAACGGAAGCAGCAATTAACTGGACTAAAAGGGCGACAGTAGCATAATTGTGTTGCTGAATCAACAAAAGTGTACAAAACATGTATCCTTAATGTCGTATGTGTCTGTGAGATGAGAATGTGTGCGTATGTGGGGCGATACGTGGTGATGTGTGTGTGAGGGTAGGTTCATATACTCGGCAAGTGACAAGTGTGGATCTTTTGTTCCGACTGTGGCTCCATCGACCACTTTTTCTGTAGTTGGCATTTTTATCATTATAGACATTGCAAACACACATGCATATACACATTTGCCTTTGTATGTTGTGAGTGTGTGTTTGTGTGCACTTACGTCACATAGAGAGGGAGTGAGTTCGTTACATAGAGGGTTGTAATAATAGTTGGTTGAAACGTTAAAAACAAATTAAAAAGCTTTAAATAACTGAACAGTTCAACTCGATCATTGCTTACAAATTAAGTTTTATCATATCGAATCAGAGGATAAATGTACGCATTTGTTTTTTTGTATTTGCATTTAATGTGGTAGCTGCTGTGATTGTATCATCACATCAAATGCAACACCAGGAATTCAAATGATGACAATTTGAAATACTCATTACCAGTTGTCAATTTATTACCCATATCAGGGTTCTGTATTACCCTACAAAATTTTACGGAATTCGGAATTGTAAAGAAGTAGTGGAAAAGGTGCTTAACTCTAATACAGAAATAATAAAAAAATATTTTTATTCGACAATTACTTTCTGATTCGTTGTCGAAAAACAGGTATTTTCCAAAATTCCTAAACTCAACTAGAAATATACAAAGAATCTTTTCTGAAAATGGGTTGCCATCAATTCAACAAAATATTTCCAATTATACACAAGAGTTACACAACAATCTACTCAATCCTAACAATCAAACAAGAGCACGTGTTACTAAGGGAAACTAATAATGAGATGGATACTATTAGAAATAATTTAGGTAGATATTTTTCAGAAGAAGAAATTAGAGAATTTTTAGAATATGAGGATAGGATAACGATATCAAAAAATAATAGGACAAAGGAAGTGCATCAAAGGAAATTTAATTCACTTGTAAATTTACAAAAAAATAATTTAGGATTTAAATTAAATGAAAAGTGGTTTGTTAATAAAACTGACGTAGACATTCCTCAAGAGGTGAAGTGGATTCTTTAACTTGATCAGAAACATGCACTATCAGTAGAAAGGAAAGATTTCCCAATTTTGAAAATGATCGCAGAGGGGGAGGATCTTGTACAAACCTTAGGGGAAAAGTAAGAACAGGAAAAAGCACGGACTAAATTAACGACAATGTTAGATAGTCAAATGAATAAAATGAAACTAACGAGTACAGATAAATTCATTTCAGATAAAGTGAATAAGGCAGAGAAATTCCTAAAAAGTAATAAGGATATTTTAATTGTTAATGCTGATAAGGGAAATGCAACAGTAGCTGTAAAGAAATGTGACTATGACTCGAGAATAGGCAACATTGTTGGAAATACATCAGAATATAAGCTAGTGAGCAAAGATCCTACGAGTACACTAGAAAGGAAGAATAATAAATTCGTTGAGGAACTTCAAAAAGTAGGAATTATTAATCAAGCACAGAAGAATAAACTTAAAACAACAGTATCTACAGCACCGAGATTATATGGAGTTCTAAAAATACACAAAGAAGATTTTCCATTAAGACCAATTTGATCTTTTGTTAACTCTCCATCATATGAACTGTGTAAATACATTACAAACATCCTTAAAAAGATAACGGAAAATTCGAAATATAATGTAAAAGATGCAATACAATTTAAGGACAGAATAAAGAACCAGAAGATAAATAGTAACGAAATTTTAGTTTCGTTTGATGTAGTATCTCTATTCCCGAGTGTTCCCGTAGAATTAGCTATCAGTTTCATAGAGGAAAAATGGAACACATTAAGGCAACATACAGACATTAATAAATCTTTATTTTTAGATATATTAAGATTTTGTATAGTGGATAACCGATATTTCCAACATGATGGGAGGATATATTCTCCAAAAGTTGCTGACATCGTTATGGAACATTTACTGGACTCTTGTATCGTCTCAGAGGGCGAAATAAATACAATTTTGGATGCTTTCAACAATTTCCACTCCAGTATTAAATTTACAATGGAAAAAGAGTCAAAATCAAAACTTCCCTATTTGGACACATTGGAGGTCAGGAGAGGGGAAAATTTATCAATTAATTGATATCAGAAACAAACGCCTTCAGGAAGAATAATCAACTTCCACTCGAAACATCAAAAACGCGTGATTATAAATACGGCGAAAAATTTAATATAACCCGTTTTGACTATAAGTGATGTAGAATTCCACAAGGTCAATAAGGAAAGGATAAGAAACATTCTCAAGGACAACAACTTCCCGAACCATCTTACCAACAGACTGATAAGGCAATTTGAGGATAAACGACAACCGAACAGGGTTACTACAGATGAGCCGAAAATGTATAAGTCAATAACGTACATACCTGGAATAACAGACAGAATTATACAGTAGCACACAAAACATATATCACAATAGGCAGAATATTTAGTAAAACAAAGGATAGTTTGGACAAACTTGATATGTGTAATATAGTATATAAAATACCAAAGGAACTGACAACGACGTTTGTAACAAAGTATATGTAGGGACTACAAAAAATTAGCTAAAGACACGAATTACAGGGCACAAATCAGATCAGAAATACAGGCACATTTCTACACAGAAAACAGCATTAACATCCCATTGTGCTAGTTTAAATCATTACCCAAACTTTCTGTATACAGCGGTTTTAAATAAAGAAAACAATTATAAATGTCGTTATATGTTAGAAATGCTACAAATAATTACTACACCAACATTGAAAAGAATTAACTATAAAACAAATACAGATAATGTAGCCCAAATTTACAGACATTTAATTAGTAAAAAGTAGAACCATTTAAGCACAAATTGTTTATCAATCTAATATTTTTCTTTGGTTAATTTATATGAACTTTTTACGAACATTATATTTGTTTGTGTAACTTCAGAAAATTTTGAAAAAAGGCATAAAAAGACATAATTTTTTCACAATTGTTATTCTGTTTTAATTGTTAAATATTGTTTATATCTCCTGATGATGCTACACACAGGAGTAGCGAAATGTCGAGGAAAATAAATACAACAACAGCAAATCTGACCTCAAGCTCGAAGAATATTGATTATTTATTAAAAAAAAAAAAAATTTTAGAAATTGACAAAACTCGTAGGCTAGTTGTGTATTACATATGGCTTAACACTTTCCATTCTTCAATTTAAGTCTTCAATCAATTTATTTTGGACAAACTTCATCGAAACACTGCCTTATTGTGAAAATATTTATTCTCTTTGCTTCTATTTATAAGATTATATAAAACAAATTGGCGCCTAAAAATTAGCAGAAGGAGCAGTCACTGACGTTTAAAATACGTATCACGCGCACCTTTAGGATCCCTATTAAACTGTAAGGATGTAGAGACAACACAACTATGTTGCAGCTCTCCTGGTTACGTAGTATTTGTAAAATTGTCACATAATCTAAACAACAATGTAATTCAACTTTCTCTATTCCTTAATTGATTTAAACATTGTGTTTGAATTGCTTATTAAATAATTTCCAGGGTACATTTTGCTTTTTAAAAATGTCCGCTCCCGAGTTATTAATTCAAATTTATCTGTAATACAAAACACATCATAAAAATTCAATAAACTCACTACGAAAACTACTATAGTTGATTGGCTGTGGGACTAGAATGGAATGGGTCGTCATAACAATTTAATTTTATATGCCACGCACACACAGTCGAGCAAATATTTGAAAAAAAAATTATATTTGTCTGTCAACAAAATGGTAGTTAAATAAACTTTAATCAACAAAAAGCTACAGATATAGAAATTAAATATAAATATATGTATGTGTATGTATTTAAAGCAAATCAAAAAATCTACATAAATGTGACGCAATAGGCAAGTCGTCTATATTTTCGACAAGTTACTACATTATGTATCATATAAGGTTCTGTCAAAATTAACACAGTTTTACAAAGATTTTTTTTTTATATCTAAAACAATATTAAACTTTAAATTATCTGTACATTTTATATTTTATTCTTCAAGTTACCCTTTTCACCACAACGTTGTAAGAGATTCATATGTTTGACTGGAATAAATCTCGAAACGAAACAGATGTAGGTTGCTATATGAACACTTCTTTAATCTTAAACTTTTTTGAAATGCGTTTCTTACACCCCTTGAGGGGTTAGGCAAAATATTAAATTTGATCTTAACAGCTTTTGCAATGGTGTATTGTGTCGTAGAATAATGAGAATTTGTATAATCCTATCGACAGAGAGATATTCTGCTACTTATCAAGGTAGACTAGCGCAGAGTTTTTGTCGCAAGTGTTTTTAATTTTATTTATATTGCCCTACAGTCAAGTTCGAACATATACTTATAAAGTACCATATAAAGTAGTTCGATTTGCTGCTAGAAAACCCTGATGCATTTAGAGTGCATAAAGGGCCAGCATCTGCAGTATCTGATCCGGTAGCAAAAAAGATTTTGATTAAATTCCTGGTTATGTTTTCAAAATTCAAGTTATGGCCATTTAACACTTTGCCTCAAATATTATTAATTAACGTTTTGGTGTGTTCTAAATAAAACATAACGAAGTGTTCGAAATAAAACATAACTAAACCACTGATTAATACAAAAATGCATTACATGCGAGTGTTTAGAAGCTAAGCAGGCATCTGGAGAGGCCAAGGTTTTATCTTCGACAATAAATATAGCACCAACCAAATCGGACCTTAACTTAACAACGTTGATGAAGAACCTCAACTATAATAGAGTCATAACTGAAAACTTCTTAATAATCGATACGGGATTTTTCCGAAGAAATGGAAATAAGTGACGACAGCTCTTTGCAGCGGAAAGCAATGATTCTGGCTTATTGTTTTTTTGAAGCAAAAAATTCATGGCACTTTTGTAGTTAGGGTGCGATATATTATTGGTAATTGAGCACAATATTCTCATAGAGTAATGCCACATAGAGCTGGCATTCTTCTCATGGGACTTTCCATTTCACAGTCTTCGTTGTGCGGTCGGTACGATAGAGTTGTTTGACTTACACCAGGTGAAATTATAAAAACTGTTGACTTAAATTAGTCATGTCCTTTTGGTTAACAACTATGAAATTTAGATGTATTGTTGAACTTTTTGTTATCATTTTGTTGTTAGTATATATTTGTGGCCGTCGGTGGTGCAATGGGTAGTGTGCGCGCCTCTTGTACTTGAGATCCTGGGTTCGATCCTTGCTTCTGACCACCTTCAAATTTCTTTCGGCGGCGGTCACCCCACATAGTGACGGCGACACTATCGAGAATATAGCCATGAAAAAGCTTCGCAAAGTACCGTTCGGAATCGGTGTAAAACTGTAGGTCCCAATCAGTGAGTGAAAACTGGAAAGCGCACAGCTCAGTGATTGTGAGAAGTTCTCCCCGGTCCCTTCATGGGATGTAATGGGAAACCGCTTTTTTTTATTTTATACATTTGTGGGGTATTTACACAAAACTTTTAACGCACAAAACGAAATGACGTTGCTGCTGTATTGTTGGTTGGTTTCAGCCATTCCCTATATTTGCTGTTATTAAAGCAATCCTTTCCAAAATGCAACGTCCACATGCAACCACACCAAACTTCCTAAATGTATTGAGAAGTAAATGTACATCGTTACTCTAGATATAAGAATTAATCTATGAATATTACTAGGAAAATATGTTTTTTCACATTTTTTCCTTCAAATCGATATGAAATTTTATTGTATGAAGGAACTTATTAAATTTCGTAGGACAATATGTTAAAAAAAAATCAATGAGTTTTCGAACTCACGGGCGATGTGTTAACACCTTACACGGTACCTGTTCAATTTCTATAAACACATTAGTAAATGTTTCATTGGAAATAAAAAAATAATAGTTTTTGTACTGAAGGCTCTTTTGCTATTGCACTTTCTTTTTTCTTACATCTGCTTCAAAATTAGGTGTAATATTGTTTAATTAATATTTAATATTTGCAATATTTGCTCAATGAAATAATTGTTTTTGTTTTGTCATAAATAGAGCAACGACAACCTGCTTGTTTGCAAGCTGGCATACAGCTGAATAAAAATCAATCTTTAGCTCACTGAAATAATTGTTTATTTTTTTTTGTCATAAACAGAGCGACGACAAAAAGTATTGAGTAGTATAGATCAGCGTTGCCGTTTTGGTAGAATCATACCAAATTTGGTCGGATGGATTTTAAATTTTATGATTTGGTCGGATGGCCCGACCAATTCGATTTTGGTCCATTTTAGACGAATCGAAATTAATTTTACTTAGCCATCATTTAAAAAAATCCATTTTTCCATTAGTTGGTACATAGGTGTGCCCCAACGCACTGAATTGTGATTTGCCACTTGTCGCCAAAGAAGTCATTGTATTTGACGGCGCAAAAAGCTTAGCTTTGTACTTTGCAATGCTTTTTTGTTTCGTGAATTGGACTATTCATCGTAAAAACTGAAATTTTGCGCGTCTTCCTAATAAGCGTTCCTTAATTTTTAAAGAAAGTGATCTACCTGCCTAATCTATTGCTGTGAAAATAAACAATTTTAGTTTTGTCAAAATTAAAAACATGGAGAAGTGAGTAAACTTGATGAGAAGTGTGTAGCTCTAAAAAGAAAGTTTCGGTTGGAATGGCTGAACTCATTTACTTGGATACAATAAACAGTTGGGTCCGCATATGGCGTTGCTTGCTCCAAGTCATTGACATGTCATTTGACCATTAATTAAAAAAATTTCAACATATTCTTCCAACTGGCTCTATCCTTCGCCTTTTCTTGGCAGTTGGTAACACCAAGGATAACGAGGGATTCTTCTGCCTGGTGTTTCCAGCGGAGTCTTGGTCGTCCTCTTGTCCTGCTTCCATCGGGTACGTTATCAAAAACCTTTCGCGCTGGCTCTACTTCATCCATTCTGATAACATGGCCTAGCCAACGCAATTGGCCCACTTTGATTCGTCTAGCTATGTCCATGTCAGAATAGAGATTATATAGCGTTCCAGCGACGTCGGTGCTCGCCGTTTTCCATAACAGAACCATATATTTTACGGAGAATTTTTCTCTCCAAAACTCCCAGGTGTTTTTCATCCGCTTGCGATTTGACCCAAGTTTCGGAGCCATATGTCAAGACAGGTAAAATGAGAGTATGACATAGCTGGAGTTTTGCCCGTCGAGAGAGGGCTTTGATCCTAAACTGCTTGCTGAGCCCAACATAACATCTATTTCCAAGCACAATTTTCCTATCTATCTCCAGGCTGACGTTGTTTTCCTTGTTCGCGGCGGATCCAAGGTAGACAAATTCATCTACCACCTCAAAATTAAATCGGTTGTCAACGTTCAAGTGCGGACCAAGTCGAGAGGTTTCTCTAGTCGTTGACACCATCAATTTTGTCTTTACCTCATTAACAGCAAGACCCACCTTCGCTAATTCCTTTTCGATTCTTCAACATACCACTTTCAAAACTATAGTCTGCAAAAAAGAAATCTGAAGATCAACAAATTCTTTAATACGGAGGAACAAAAGCAACAAAAACAAGTCACATATGCAGAATATAGGTTAGTAATATTTTGCATTATACATAATCTACCGTTTATATTAATGGACTGTCTGCCTGCTTTACTTGTTGAGTGTTGTTGCCCAGATTCTTCAATAGCAAAATTACTGCATTGCGGGAGGACAAAATCAACTCAAATAGCGACCTACATATGTATATTGGAAACCAGGCAAGTGATGGTATAGTTTCAATTTTAGATGAAAGGAGGTTTTCCTTAATTGTGGACGAAACAACCGATGTTTCCTCAATAAAATGTCTAGTCCTTGTGGCTCGCTACTTTTATTCCATTTTCGGGATTCAAGACAAGTTTCTAGCCATGCTGAAGGTTGCTGAGGCTGATGCGGAGACTATTTGCAAATTAATAAGGACTTCTTGGCTTCACAAAGTATTCCGTTAAAAAATTTAATTGGTTTGGCGACAGATGGTGCTAATGTCACGGCTGGAGATATCAGTGGGCTAAAAACGTTGCTTACCCGTGAAACTGATTTATTTTACATAAAATGCACTTGCTATTCACTTAATCTTTGTGCCAGATATGCTTGTAAAAAGTTACCAACAAGTATTGAGTCTCTTTGCTGCAAAATTTATGCCTTTTTTCGCACAGTCCCAAACGAATAGACGAATTTAAAGAATATTGTGCAGTAAAACCCCACAAAATATTAGGCATTTGCGGGACTAGATGGCTATCATTTGAAGGCGTAATAAATAGAATAGTTGACCAATGGGATAGCCTTGAATTATATTTTATTTCTTGTTTTTATGAAATGCACGGACTTCAACCAGTAACAATTGCCGAAGATATGACTTGTGTAGAAAAATGTTATTTTTTATTTTTATCATATATTTTACCAATTATAAATAATCTCAACAAGAATTTCAATCCGAAAGTTCTCGTTTGCTGTACCTTTATACAAGCATAAAGAATAATTTCCTACTTATTTTAAGTAATTTTATTAAAAAAGATGTAATTAACGCAGTTTCTGATACTCACATTGACTACAAGAACCACATTAATCAAATTGAACTTTCAAAAATTTATATTGGAACAAAGATAGAAAATTGTACAGTTAACCAGCACAGAAATGTTTGAACTAAAATCTAATGTTTTAAATTTCTATGTTGAATTTTTAGATCAGATAAAAAAGCGATTTTATTTTCAACGGGATGATATTAAGCTGTTACACATAATCACACCTGAAAAGGTTATTTCGTCTCTTGTTCAAAAGTTCCATAATCTGGTAGACTGTAACCCAGACTTAATTATAACACAATGGAATCTTTTGCGTTTAAGCGATATAAATATATCTTCATGTTTAAATATTGATTGTATTGGATGAAGATTGACTCAATAAAAAACGGTTTAAATGAAAACTGCTTCGAAGAGCTTTCTAATTTTATTTTTAATTCACTTTCCCTGCCTCATAGCTCTGCTGCAGCAGAACGTAAGTTTTCTACACTCTCATTAGTGAAGTCGAAGCTCAGAAATAAACTGGAGTTAAATTCTATTAATAGCATTATGCTATGTATCACCCCCAACAATGTATGGTCAACTAACAGAGACCTGAACAATTAACTTAACTATTTTAAACAAAATACCTATAATCTTAATAAGTTGCAAATGTTTTATACAAAAAATGTCTGACACAGAACATTTATGATATATATGTATATATGTAAGTAGATTATTTTTCTCTAAAATCCGCATCACAAAAGCAGTTATTGGTGTTTCCGTCATTTGCCAAAAAATCGTTATAAACAAAAATGCAAATAAATATATGTACATAAATACTGATATGGATAACATAGATCTCATTTGTAATTAAAATTTGTATTGTAATTAAAATGTTAAAAAGACTGAATTTCTAATTTAATATTATATTTTTTATAAGCAATGTCTATTCTAATAAAATATGTATGTTACAAGAATAATAAAACAATTTAGGACTTATTTCACAGTTTTGGTCGGCTACTTGCAAAGACGATTTAGAATTAGACGACCAGAAGATGTGCGCAACTTGGCATCACTGGTAAAAGAGAACCAGAAAGTGCTAGGAGTTCACTCAAACGCATTTCTCTCTTGCTTATTTCATACTTTTTGCATAGTTTATGTAATTTTACTTCAACATGGTTGGAATTTGTATAGTTATATACAATAACACTATCAAAAAGCTGCTCGTGTATTGAAATATTCGATGAAGAGAGTAAGAGAGAGAGTAAAGAAGTACTAGGGTTTCACTCGCTTTGTTTGTTGGCATTTGAGTGAAGAGACATTTTGACTGTCTAGTTGTACATCGGTCAGAAATATTAGATAACTTATTGCTCTCTTATTCCGCTCTCATATAGAGAGTCTGAGTAAAAGAACATAAACGAGTCTTATTCTCAGCAAGCCGTCCGTGGAACTGTGGATAGATTTTATACCACATACTCTCTAAATGATGCAGCAAGAGGAACACGTCGAAGGAATGTGCGTACGCAGAAAAAAATAAAAATCAATTTCAATTAAAAAATTTGTTTATTTGATTAATTTATTAATTGATTTTGGTGTACTCACGAAAATTATAATATTAATTAAAGGTATTTGTAAATTTGTCAAAAAAAAATTCTATTCAAAAATTTGTAAATTTGATTAAAACATTTATTGAATTTTTTCGAAAATATTGATTAAGTATGTAATCAAGTTAATTAAAAAAATTATTGATTTTTTCGCGATTTTTGATTAAATTCTGAATTGAGGCAATTAAAACCGTTATTCCTTTTTTCAGCACGAAACCCCCACCCCTTGTGACGAGGCGAAAAAAAAACTAAAATGGTATATTTTAAAACGATTTTATTCAAGGTTTCGCAGATACACATGTTCTTATATCTATAAAAAATTTAATTTTTTGGAATTTGGATTCATAGTCGGAACTAAAATCCGGTTTTCTTAAACGAGAACGAGAACAGTTATTGAGGGAATGTACTGCAACTGAAAGAGTGGAACTGCTATTGTAGTTCTGGAGAAACATTAATTTTATCTGATCCTTCCGCAGCAATACTCACTCCATTGTCTCATTCCATCTCGTCTGAATATTCACAGGTTTGTTGGAGAAATGTATTGCTTCTGTTTAATTTAGGGCACTCTTGTTTTGCAGGTTCAAAATATCTAAGAAGGTGAGTCGTAAAGTTTATTTTTACGTGAAATTGTTGAAAACAATTTTCGTGTAAACAATTGTATGTGACATAAGTCGCCAAATTGTGTCTTTTCAAGCGCAATTAAACACTTGCCAATTAAACACAGTTACAAAAAACCCAGTTTTAATCACGAAACAAGATAATTTAATATAATTATTCTTTAAGTTCACCAAATAAAATCTATCACTCAATAATAAACGAATTACAAATAACTACAGTGTTGTATATCAAAGACTAGAGCCGTACGAAAAGTGACGATGACGGCTGGTGACTCAGCTGCCACACATATTGCCTCCCAACGGCGCTGTACAATTCAACTTTCTGTAAACTATTTTATCACAACAATTTTTTTTACAAAAATTGTTTATATAACGGTTTGTTAAGAACATGTCATGCATATTTATACTAATTTAGATAGATTCACAACAAAAATTCGATAAAGCACTCAAAAATTAAACATTTGTAGCGCCGTAGATTAGCACCTTGCCAACTCCAAGTTCTGTTGTAAACTCAGAAAATAAATTGTAAATATGATTAACAATTTAATTGATTCAATTAATTTTTAATTGAATTTTTTGAAAAAATTCAATTATATTTTTAATTGAAATTTACGGTTGAAAGTGTGGAAATTTGTGGAAAAAGTGGAAAATTTTGCGCAGAGATCTTGGCCAACACTAGTTTAAGATCCAGCTGGTGCAGGAATTAAAGCCACGAACCATCATATTTGTCGTTCTTTCACCGATTGGGATCTAGAGTATTTGGAAACTGACCCGATGTTTAATTGCAAAATTGTGTTGAGGGATTAAGTTCATTTGTGGCGTGGTTGTTAATAAAAAAAATTGAATTGAAAATTTGAAACCACGCCCTAAAGTTACCGCCTCAATCCACATATAACAAAATCCTTACGCACCTTATAATTGATTTAAACGAAGGATGCATAAACCATTTTTGATGTCCGGTTTAATACTTAATAAATCACCACGACCGGTTTTACGGGCTACAAAAAGATTTTCTAAAATTCCTTTCTCATGTATTCTCTGCCTCAAAAAACCCACGTGCTATAGAAATCTTATCGACTTAGCGTCATGCATATGACTGGAACGCATCCGTCGGTAGTTTAGAGTCAAATCCCGATGCTACCGCCGTTAGTAATCCGTACTTAGCTGATATTTCATTCATAAGGCATACTTGGCAAAATTTCATGATTTTATCACCACTGTCGAATGGTCAGTCACTCAGTGATTAAGCAACAGTTATATATTTATAGATTAACTAGTCAGTTGAGTATCAACCTAGTTTATTGGTGCTCTTCAATTGCATGAACATTCTCACACTATAGACAAACTCCACTTGTAAATAATATCCTAAGCTCCCTTTGCCATAGGAGGAATCAACCCGTCCGAATTTGGCTCCCGTCCTCTTGCATTCAATTGTTTGTTTCCGCTTTTCCTTTTTATAATTTAATGATCAAACATGACATTTTTTTCAACTGCAATATTTGCATATGGTAAATATTGACAATTTGTATTTGCCGATGGAGGGGAAAACAGAATGCAAATCATCACAAACAGTTCTAGAACAAATTGTAAATTTTGAATGACCCATAAATGGGAAGGCGCAGGGCAAACACTGTTCTTGTTCTCCGGGGGTGTTAACAGTACTAATAAATGTTGCCAAGTTGTTCATGCCCATGATAGAGCATCTAAAAAATGTCAAAATGATGTATTATTTCATTAGGCACAACACTTGTACAGTACGTCTGTCTGCGAATTCATTTTACTTTTGCAACTTTTTTGTGGTCAGATTCTAGCCATAAAATTGTAGAGAAAAACATAAAACCTAACCCAGAAAACTGATGAACTGTTGTCGGTTGGTCATAGTTGTACAAAATTTATTAAAACATTCTCAACTTGGCTGGTCAGAGGAAATTGTGGAGAGACAGACAGTGAGAGAGATGGCAAAATAACCTGCAAATATAATTAATGGTTTATTTCGGTGGTCTTGTAAAACAGGCCGCATGTGCTGACCCACAAAGCACAACAGAATAGTCTACAGTTACAGGAACCCATCTTAACCCAGTTGTATCTGCCATGCCTAACGTTTTGGTTATGACGAACGTCTTTAAGGTGTTAGTTCAAAAACGGAGGGAAGCATAGGAACCAAACGGTTACTAAACTATATTGAAATATAAATAAAGTTGAAATAGTTTCAAACCAACAACCTTACACTGTTTACCTTCGATACAGATGCGAAGTATGACAATTGGCAACACTAAAACCTTTGCAGTTTTCAATTTAAACAATACCAACTGGTACGAAAATGACTTTAAAACAATTTGTTGCCAGTTTATCTAAACTTTCTATTGTTCGGTTTCTGCCTTCATCATTTCCAAAGTTTCAAGCGATATGTGAAACACAGGAAGCCGTAGCTAAGCAGCAAGAACTTAAACCTTTGGCATACTAAAAGTTTCGTCATGTCATTCCTCCTCCGCGTTGGAACACGTAAATTCCTTGTGTTCATGAATTACTCGCAGCAACAAACGGCCCTTGCAGAATTGCGGAACAGCGTAGTTGGGAACTTTTTAGACTTTGGCGACGGTGGTTGTCTTGGAACATTGCAAAAAAAATAAAAGTTTTTACGGCCTAAAACTCGCAAGAATATCAAAGCTGGCTTAAATTGTCCCCCCATTGTTTGATCGAGTTAAGACAAAATAATTTGTACAAAGACATTCACGAAAGTTGCCACAATATTGAACGGTTTCCCAATCTCAGGGGCTTTTTCTAGTGGGGGCAATATTTGGCCAAAATCTTTCGTTGCCCTAGCTAAGGGAGACAATGAATGAATTATCCCTGCTCAGACACGCACACTGTTGTGCATGTGCCCATTTTCAGTTCACTTGGCTCTTCCCAACTGTCGCTATCGCCAACGATCCCTTCATCACAATCAGACTCATTGTCATCGTCATCATCAATGGAAAACGGTAATTCGTTTTTTAATGGATTAATTTCCTTTATACTTAATCAAAAAAGTTTTTCGTTCACCCCTTCTGCGTCACAGCTATGGATACCAAATCAACTAAGAAATTTTAGTCAGTGAAGAAATCCTTCGATAGCTCAAGCCAGCCATTGTATTGCTGCTGCTCCAAATGAAAGATATCAGTTTGTACCAGAATAATACAATAACAACAACCTCATCGACAACGGCAACGAACCCAACAATGGCAGAGGAACACACAGAAAAACAAACAACCATTAAACATCCATTGAATCTTTCATTGTATGGGAATGCTCGTACTCGATTTGAACTTTATCATAAAGTCCTCAAATACTATAGACTAAGCTAAATAAACTGATTCTGAGCGTGGCATGGAGTTGGGGTTAGTGTGGGGATATAAAAAAGAACGACGCCCATTGAGCTTTGTACATATGTACATATGTACACTGTGCAAAGATACATATGCGCAAACAAGCCCAAATGTCGTTAAACCCTCAATCACTGGGATGGGAGAATCATGCGGAAAAAAGTATAACGCATAGAAGAAATCCTTCTTCACCCTATGTGCATGTGGATCATATTTGATTTAGGACTTCTTAACACGAGTTAGTAAGTCCGTCAGTCTGCAAGTCTATCGGGCTGGATTGAAGGGTGGTCAACACGATAACTGCCGCAAATCTTTAACGATTATAATTAAATTTTGCCAGTGATTAGTATTTGCAAATAGTACTTAGGATCAGTTGTAAATTAGTGGTAAGGGACACGCCCCTTCTCGTACCTTCCATACGAATTGACACGTTTAGTACAAAATCTTTTTATCCCTGTTTTGAATTGACCAATATTTTGTCTAATTCAACCTTTCGATTTAAAGTGAAGGATTGGCACCACTTATATCTGTGTCAAACGGAAAAACGACTTAAGAGTTCATACATCAAAATTGAGTTACGGGTACTAAGATGATCTCCTTGATCGAAAAAACCACCTACCAGATTTTTGTGTAAGTGTGCCGACATTTTCGGAAGTTATAGCCCTGAGACACGGCCGTTGGTTGTGTAACGGTAGTATTCGCTTCTCTTGTACATGAGAACATGGATTGGATCCTTCCTCTGACCACCTTACATTTCATTCGATGACGACCACTTAAGCGAGGCAACGACTCTATCGAGTATTTACCCATGAAAACAGCTTTCCAAAATACCGTTCTTAACCGATGTAAAACTGTAGATCCCAATCAATGAGCGATCCCAAGTAGAAAGCGCACGGCTCACTGGTTGTGAGAAGCTCTCCCCAATCACTTCATGTAATGTAATGGGAAACAATGTTTTTTCTCTTTTTCAGCCCTGATACTATTCTAGAAGGGCTACAGATTTCCTACCTGTGCCTTGCAGCGAATTGCATATTACTACTACATGCACAACTGTAACAACTACGGATTTCTTACCTGATCCTTGCAGCGAATTGCCCATTACTACAAGGTGCACAATTCTAAAGATTGATGTCAAAACTATATATTAATTCTTCTTACAGTTATGGAGACACTGTACGTATAGAGATTTTAAATCTAGGGGAAACTCTGCCGTACTGATCTGACATTGAATCAAACTTTAGTTAATCGCTTAAGTTTCCCATACTTGTAATATTAACTACACAATTAAATATACGTATATGTATGATTGTTAGGATATATTACTAATTTTATTGTTGTACTTTATCGTTGCCATCAACTTAGTCTGTGTATTTCTAGGAAATGACGTGTGAAATCTAAGTCGTTAAAGTTACGCAAACCTTAACTAAAGCGTCCTATTGGAAACATCATAAAACGTCACGTCCGGTGTTTAAAATTGGCCTATATACCAAACTGTATTGACCAAAACTCAATTCAACGCAATAATTTAAAGACAGAATTGTGGCTAAATCGAAGTAGCAACAAGAGAAAACATTAGATAAAAATGTAACCTTAAAGCGAATGGCAGAGGAAAGATAAACTAAATGATTCATCCAAATGTTTTAGTCTGCATAGAAAACACAAGGACTTGTATGGGTGGGACAGTACAATAAAACTGAAAAACTACTATATTCGAAGATCATAAACTAAATCTCGTAACCAATCTAGCAAATGTTGTGTGTTTGAAAATTTAATTTATTAGAAACATAAAATTCAGTTTCCCCATCATTCAGGGCCAAACATATACTTATGTATACATACATACATTCCGCAACGAGAGAACAACTTTACTTTGTATGGGACAATAAACTATTATTTGCTATTTATATGTGTTTGAATGGAGGACTCATTGTAACCATCAAACCATGTACATCAAACCATGTAGACTTGGATATATGTCCGAATTTTGGAGAAATTGGAAATTTTCAACACATTTGTTGGAGGGGACCAAGTTTATGGCTGGATATAAAACTCGATGATGACACTTTGGTCCCCTCTGCAAAGAATTCGCAATTCATACAGAAAATGAAATATAAAAAAACAACAATTGAAACTAAGTGTCATAAATACAAATGTATCTGTATAAATCTGTGAAGATTGATGTTGTCTGTATGTATATGTGCGTGCATGTGTATTGAACATAAAATATAATGTTAATTTACATAAAATATTGAGACGCAAACAATTCTTTGACCACAAGATATTAGTCGGTCACCTACAAAAGGGACCAAAGTAGCTTTATAACAAGCGATGATGCGGACAACCGACTAGCGAGAGTTAGAACATGGAACGGAATGAGTTCGCTGGGGTAGCCTTGGATGAGTGACATTTGCACAAAGGAATTCCCTTGGGTTGTCCCACAAGGCCGAAAGGAGTTGAAAAAGGCTGTCGTAATTTTCACCAAATGATGTTTATCAAATAATTCAATTTTGGGGCTCTGTGTGTTTGTGCTAGGACTCACCAAGCCCAGCAACAGCACGAACAAAAACAAATAATAATATATGTCTGGTTTTACTGTACAATATTTGTGTTGTTTACGAACAAACGCCGCACACGAGTCACACAACAAAAGGTTCCCCAATTCTATGCCACAATGGATTTGACCGAACAAAAATAAAAAGGAGAAAACAGAAACACAACCAGAAAAATGAAATTGAATTTTTTATTAAGTTCGCCAAATCCCCCCACAATACTTCTTGGACCAGGGCAGCAACAAAAAGATTGAAATGATGAGTTTATTTTATTTGTTTGTTCTGTATATGGGGTTTTTCTGTTGCAGCTTGTGGTAAATATAAAATTTATATAAATTTAAAATCGCTTTTTATTATTTATGCCGAGCGCATAAACAAGGATATTGTCTAATAATTCTTAATAAATGTATTCATTCGACTTTGGGGGATTTTCCCTTTCGGACACTTTTGCACCAATTCATAGATAATTCATCGCGAACAGTCTCCATATAAGGCATGTTTACTACACACAAACCATAATCATTAAAATGGAACCCAGCCAGCCTCATTCGCGGGGTATACATACATGAGGACTTCCGTGGTATCTCTGCCATCCCTTCCGATGCAGTTGCAGAACTTTAGCTGCAAGCCCTGTTCTTACCTTCTTAAGCAACGACTTCAAGTCTAATGCTTTTGTTATGTTAATTAGACTTGTTAGCTCTAAAAGTTGAAAAAGTCAAAAGTTCCCTACATTTCCTTCATGATTATGGATATGCACAACTTCAAAGCGCGAAAGATATTTTGTTTGTGGGACTGAAGCAACATGCATTTGCGTGTGTGTGCCAGAATTGGAGAAAGTTAAATAAGTTTTTTGAATATTAGACCGCAGGTGCAGCACAAAATCACGTAACATCATAGCTGAGACGGAAGACGAAAGCCATGTACACCGCTGCTCTAAGGACCTGTACAGATTTTGAAGATGTACTTCGCTGCGGATTCTTTGCTGCAGGATTTTATGTTCAATGGTTTACCAAATTACAGCGATTTTAATTGAAATAATATTTGTTTAATTATGTCTTCCCCCTTCTGTATTTGAAGAGCGCATTTATCACCTCAAACGTTTGTGCCAACCGCAGCCTTTATTTGAGAGTGACCTTCTTTCTTTGTACATTTTAAAGTGAATGGCGTCTGTGTCATACAACCCCTCTGTCTCCGCTACCGTTTATTGAAGGAAAATGGCCTTGCCACAAACTTGTGCATCAATCTATGCACACAGAGTCATATCGTACTATATGAACAAAATGGAGAAAATCCTTCGGCTTTGATGTGTCAAAAAACATAAAAGTTATTTCTGTATCGGACCCAGAAACTATTATACCGCTTAGACTGCATTCAAGTACTCGGCTTTAAAGCGATCCCAAATTGATTTAGGTGAAAGCATACACCCGTCGGCAAAAAGCCCACGACCGTTTGAAAATTGGAAATATTCAAATACGTTTGGCATTTCGTAATATAATTTACCATTATTTTTGATACATTTAAGTGCTGCTCGTGGTGATTCAACCATTGTTTCGAGCGAATTGTTAACAGAGGTACATTTGACGATACTCTATATCACTTGAAAAATTGGTTGTAGCTCTACACAAAAGCAACGTGTCCAAGACACAAATTTCTTGTCAGTTAGGAATATTTTATTTTTTTTTTGAAATTTTAGTTTTAAACACCAATAAATTTACGCGGAATTTGTGAATCATAATTTTTTGGTAATTTAATATGGTGGTGTTTATTGGTGTTTATCAACAATGTAATATAATATTCTAATGAGGTTCAAGATTACAATAGATTACACGATTGTATATAGTGCGTGGGTTCTTTTTGTCGACCGGTGTATCCTTTTTATATAGTGGTAGTAGTCAAGGAACTTAACAAAAACAAAAAGAAGGAAACTAAAAGCAATAAAATAACGGGTGTTTCTTTTAGGTGCATGAGAAATTAAAATGATAATACAAGACAGAAATATTGTTGGAATGATTTCTTTTATTATCATCTGGTACATAATTTCATGACATTTATTGGCGCGAAGTTCCTTATCGAACGTTGCGGGATGGGGGCTAAATGAAAAACAAATAAACAACTTTTTTTAACACTATTATGCTACAACCCAGTATTATCAACTTTATTGAGTACGTTTGCTTTGGTTTGTGTCTAGACTAACGGCTTGGATCATAGAGAAAGAAATTAACTAGATGTCTCACATATTTTACGAAATTTCTTGTTTAATGGGAAGTTTGCTACGTGGAGACTTTAACCAATATATAGTATGTATATATTGTACTTTTGAACCCAATAAAAAGTAAATTTAGAAAATCCAAATTGAAAGAAGTTTAAAGAAGAAATTTTTCTTAAATAAGTGCTTGTTCTTAACAAAAGTAAATTTTCTCAAAAAAATACCTATTCATATTCTTAAACAAAGTACATTTTCTTAAAAAATACTTTCTCTTAAAGAAGTACATTTGCTTAAAAAAAGTAATTTTTTTACAAAAAGTATCTTTTCTTAAAAATATATTCTTTTTAAAAATAAGTACCTATTTTTTAAACAAAAATCATCCCTGATGAATTTGAATAACGTGGAGCACGACGAAACTGCATGCAATTGCTATTGTACGTAAAAAAATTGTGTTGTCTTTTAGGCAATAACAAAAGTCTAATGAGGACCAATGGTTCTCTGGAGATGGAAAGAAGTTTCTGCAAGTGTTTTCTTGTGCGTTTTGCTTGCGATATTTTTCTTGCATTATAGTGAATTCTCAATTCAAATGAGATTTCGTTTGCATTTAGTTTGATGAATTTTTCAATAGCATCATTCTAAACAACCGCTGATGAAGATCTGTGGCTAGATCTGAAATAGCTATACGGTTTGCCAGGAATCATAGGGAAACATTTGCAAAACTCCTTTTTTAAAAAAACTAGAGATATAGAATGGCCTCGATTTTGAACAATACTATTAAGAAGTACAAATAAAAAGGCCGAATAAACAAAAATTATCCCTGATGAATTTAAGTACCTTTACTTATAAACATAAATTTTCATACAACAAATTGCCTTTTCTTAAAAAACTACCATTTTTGTGGAACAAAATAAAATTTCTTGAGATAAGTACCTATTCTTAAAAATAGCTACTTGAACAAAGGATCAATCCTAAAAAAAATCCCATTTCTTAAAAAAACCTTTGCTTCAAAAAAAACCTTCTCTTAAATAAAATACATTTTCTCCATTCCATTTCTTAAAAGTACCCTCTCTGAAAAATATAATAGGACCTTTTATTTTCTTTTCTTGAGATAAGTAGCCTTTCTGGAAATAAGTACATTTTCTTCAAAAAATAACCCTTTCCTACAAATAGTACCACTTCTTTAAAAAGTACCTGGTTTTTAAAATAGTACTTCCATGTAAAAAAATGCATACTCTTATGGCTTTTTCTTACAGAAAGTACTTCTTCTTGAAAATAAATAGTAACTTTTCCTAATAAAAGAATATAATACATAATGTGACTGTCTTAAAAAAAGTTTATTATTTTACAAAAGTATCTATCTTTTCTTAAAGATCTTTCAACGCGCGCCTTAGGCGTGTTGGAACTAACTAGTACATCATATATATTGCAGGAACCATGTATATGTTAGCAAGCATTGTTTTGATAAATTCGATATGTATCTGCTGCTTTTCTGTTTCTTTGGTGTTATAAATGACATATAGTGCGGGACTGCCTAGAAAATTTTAAGTAAACTAATGGATTGATGCAAATATAGTACTTCAAACAAGAGTTTAGCTTTTCTAAAGACAAAACTTCCAAAAAAGCTAAAAATTTTGATGTTATTTCCCAAAAGGTGACAACATTATTTGGCTTGCCAATTTTTGTATTCTATCTTTAGGTGCAAATTTTGTAATGTTTCTAAAAGAAGTCTTAATGTAGATGCGTACAGTTATACCTTCGAGTCATTTTCCTCAATGGGCCTCCCGGTAGGTCTTCTCCAAAATTGAAAATTTTTCAATAAAAAAAATTGTATTTCCAAGAATTCTTTAATGGAGAAGCACCTATGAGAAAATGTACACCATATTTTATTAACCCCATATGTTGACTTCGTACTAAAAAATATTCTCACATCCCTGGGGTAAATAAAGACATGGCGACCATTTTAGTAAATAAAAACCCTAATTTTGGAACATCTTCTCCCCTCTTTGGAAATTTGACTATTTAGTTGGGGAAAAATGGTAACTCCTGGTAGCCATTAATTTAGCCATGCACCGTCGGTGGTGCAATGGATAGTGTGCGTGCCTCTTGTACATGAGATCCTGGGTTCGATCCCTGCTCTGACCTGACCACCTTAAAAATTTCTTCCGGCGGCGGTCACCTCGCATAGTGATTGCGACCCTATCGAGTATTTAGCCATGAAACGCTTCTCAAAATTCCGTTCGGAATCGGTGAAGAAACTGTAGGTCCCAGTCAGTGAGTGAAATATTAGAAAGCGCACAGATCACTGTATGTGAGAAGCTCTCCCCAATCCGTTCATGGGATGTAATGGGAAACAGTTTTTCTTTTAAATTTTTTCTGCATTTCTCCAAAATTTCACTATTATATCTAAATTTGTATAGATTTTTTCCCCTCTAATAACTAAATTTTTATTATATTTCCAATTTTACGTGAAATGAAGCACAAAACCTGGTTCCATATCTATTGTGTTATAAAGGGGTTTTCAACAGAGACGCTACAAAAGTAAATCGATAGAGACAGCAAACGACGCCATGGTTTTTCCCGTCCTTTTGACAATTCTCTTCAGTAAGGTTTGCCATTTCATCATGGAAAGATATACGAGCCAACACCGAGTCGAAATTATTAAAATTTACTACCGAAATTTGGAGTCAGTGGCCTCAACTTTAAGAGCGCTACGTCCAATTTCTGAATTCTGAATTTCATTTCTGGCTGAATGGCTTCGTCAATAAGCAAAATATGCGTTATTGGTCAGACAGCAATCCACACGTAATCCATGAGTCATCATTGCATCCCGAAAAAACTACAGTTTGGTGCCGTTTATGGGCCGGCGGCGTTATTGGGCCGTACTCTTCCGTGATGATCAAGACCGGCACATTACTGTGAATCGAATCGCCTCGGTCGTGCGATTTGACGCCGTTAGATTATTTCCTGTGGGACTACGTCAAGCCAATGGTCTATGCCAACAACCCCGCGACGATTGATGAACTTCGTACGAATATCGAACGTGAAATTGCAGCAGTATCGGCCGATTTATGCTTGAAAGCCGTCGAAAATTAGGTTCAGCGTCTGGACTTCTGCAAGCGTGCCCGTGGTGGTCATGCAAAAGAAATCGAGTTCCATACATAATGGCATCGAACGTACTTTCACAGTAATAAGGAATTTTATTGGTATCTAAAACCGGTTTTGTTTTATTTTAAAAAACTTTTGTAGCCCTCTTATTGAAAACCCCGATATATTATTAAACCAGGTAAGATTTTTTATTTTAGCTTATCCTCCCTCCAACAGACTTCATATTTGATACGAGAAAGTAGTGCTAACCTTCAACAAGTAAATGCCACTACCCATCTACCCAAACAATACCAAGTACAGTGACCATACGTCTCGAAGAGTTTTGAAAAGTATGAAATATCATCCAAAATCACCCCATATCCACTAGTTATCCAAAATTTTCCACATAGTCTGGAAAATACCTCTGCTCTAAACATTTGAAATCTCATCACGATATCTTATTCCGTTCAAAACTTACAGAATTAATTAAAAAAAAGCAATTTGAAACCACTGTGCTGCGGTGGGCAGAGCAAAAGTTTCTATGCGTACATCTGAACGAAAACGTTGTTAAATCTTCAATCAACCCGTTTAACGACTAATGACTCTCAGTTGAATGGATGTGACAATATGAAACATGTCTTTAAACATGTTTGTACCACTTGTGATTTCTTTATCAGAAATTTCTATTCAGACGGAGAAGAGAACCAACCAGAGGGTAATCACATGTAATTGCGAAAATCAAACAAATTAAAATCATCCGAACAAAAGTGGAAGTTTAAACGTAAAGTTTCACTTGCACGAAATAAAAGGAAAGTATTCGCCAACACAAAAAATTACAAGGAATGAGCTAAAAACTTGAACGTTCATCACATTTTCCCCACTCAGAACATTTTTAACAAATTTGATTTTATTATCCTGAAACAAGTTTTCATACCACCGTAATCACAACCACATCCTGCTGGGGAGGGGAGTGAATATCCGCTGTTATTTTATTTATTGTTAATCATGGTTTTGGGATTATATCGAGCAATTAGTTGAATCCCCCTTTACTCCCTCTTTAAGCGCATTTCTCGAATTTGTTCTTTATTTCATTGATGCAATTTTCTTTTCTGCATTTGGACGCATTCCTCGTCAACTCCACACCATCTTCATTGCTGGAGCGCAGATTGGCTGCCTTGTTGCTTCATTGCATTACGTCGAAGATGCTGATTCAGCAGAATCTGCTCGCTCATCCTGCCACGTAATGAGGGTGAACTATTGCAAAGTTTTGGCATAAATTAAATTCCGTTTTCTTTGTATAATTTTATTAATTTTAACTTGAAATGACGTTGCCGCCGATGCTGCCACGGCTGACGTCTTATTCTTATGCACCAGTCGCAGTGGCAATAGCACTGAAAATTTCACTCGTCGTACTGTTTCCCCTTTTGTTGCTACCACAACCAGTCTGTGAAAACTTTAAAATGAAAATTAATTTCATTGAGAAATGCTCATAATTAATTTGCATAGTTTTGCTGCCATTAGCTTAGTTTACCCCAAACCCGACGCACATGATGCAATGAAGGTTGCAACCGTGTTAATAAAATTAATAAAAAAAATTCAAAAACAGTAAAATCGAAGTAGATGAAGGAATACAATGGTTAAACGGAAAATGTTAATCGTTAGCAATTACTCGTGGTAGAGCTGACGTAGACACTAGCGATATGATATGAACAGTCTGTTGACGTGGCAGTATGTTAAAATAAATAATAAAAAAAATAAATTAAAAATTATTCTTGGTTAATTTGGAGACAAAAACATTCCCCATGACAGAGTTCACGTTTTGCGGATTTAGGAATTTTGCCACTTTTTTGTAATATTCTAGAATATTTTTAATGTTTATTTAATCACTGATGTTGTTTTTAAAACCCATTAAGCTGCGGTGGTTTAAAGGACACTAGACTATATGATGCTTCACTAATATCGACACGAAATCCCAGCGATGTGAGTTCGAATACCAACCGCGCCATTTACATTGTTACCACTGACCGAAGAAACATGGTATGTTGACCTAAACGGATTTTCAACTTTCTAACCCGAATCAAGTTGGGAAAGTTTGAAGAAATTCCACAAATTCCAAGGAAAACCCAGACATATTTTGACCTATTAATCGTGACTCTTTTTCACCACGAAACCGTCGAGAAAGTCGGACATGTTACATCTTATTTGAAGCGTACAAACTTCAGTAAAAATACCGTTGTAGGTATGTACATACAATGATCTTGTATTTCATCAAAAAGCTGAAAACTTTAAAACACACTTTCTTACAAATTTCCTTTTTTCAAACTTAGATATGGAATACTTGAAGTTGGTGGGATTTTCTAAAATTTTTAGTATTTAATAATTTGATTGAGTTTAATAAATTCCAAAGATCGACTTTGCCACCCACAGTTTGTTACCTCCTATAACTTGCTAACTTGCTATTCGACAATGTGTTGTCCAAAGCTACTTTGATTTCAAAAATGGAGAACATGTTCAAGTCGATTCTGGTACCCCCACACAAATGTTGTTTGGCCGGTTGGTTGATCGACACGATAAAAGCCGATCAATCTAAAGGGTTTTTCCAATTTGAGTGAAATATTTCTGTAAAAAAAACACACTAGTTGTTAAGGAAATTCAAATGCTTTTTTATTTAATGTGAAGTACAGTCGATACAATTAAGTTATGATAAAAAAAACGTCTGTCAAATGGCCTTCACGTCTTGCAGGAACGAATCCGAGCACATTTTCCTCTAAATCAAATCGTATGTCGTGAACAGCATGTACAATATTGACTTGTGAAGCTTGAAGAGAGTCTGGTATATTGCTGAAGACCAATGACTTCAAATAACCCCACAAGAAATAGTCTAATGGTGTTAAACCACAACTTCTTGAAGGCCATTCAATGTCACAATTTCTTGAAATAATCGAATCTCCAAACTTTACTTGCAATAATTCGGTTGTTGCACGTGCTGTGTGGCACGTAGCCCCCGTCTTCTTGGAACCAGTGATATGGAAAATGGGTGTTTTTGCCACACCGGTTCTGGTACCTCCCATACAAAAAATTAGCGGCGTCTAGTTTATCAATGCGGCACATCTATAACCGATCTTATTGACACTAGGTGCTGATCCATGGCTTGTCAAAACCTACTTTGCCACGGTAATTGACGTATCCCTTATAAAATGTTGGGCGGACAGTTGACTGGTACATACAATAGACTCCGGAACCACAACGCATTCAAATTAAATTGGGATTTGTGGTGGCTGTTTTAAAAGCCGTCATCAAGCAAGCATGGATTTCATTAGTACCATTGAAGAATACTCTAATTTTTTTGATAATATACCTGTTGCTTGTTATAACATTGGCTTAGGCTTTGTGAATGGTAATAGAACGGAATCATAGCAGCATCTTACCACATCAGTGTTCATAGCCCAGCGGATGCATTGTAGGTTTGTATCTCTTTGAACACTGGTTCAACTCCAACTTTGACTCCGTCATACTTTTTTTAAGTCGGGATGTCACACGAGAGACACTTTGACCCGCGCTCTATTATCATCGAAAATATTCTATTGCGCTCTAAACTGGTTCTTGTTGACATAGTTTCTATTTTTAGAACAGTGTTCAAAGCTACGTGAAACGTAATTGCCTATTATGCACAAACGTGGAGAATGAGTATTAAGTACATAACACTATTACCATGGACCAATAGCGTTCTAATCCTGGAGTAGAAATCTATTTATAGACTAGAGCGAATATTACCATGGTTAGAAGATTATTCATGACGCTCATGTACAAGCGAAGAGAGAGTTCAATTTAATCGGTCCTTCAGTTGGTTTCATGATTTCCAAAACAACTTTATTCTTTCTTATGGTTTTGTGATCTGGAAGAGTAAATATTGGGCTCAGTGTAAGTTAATGTGATTCGATTTTGTTAACTTTGGTCATAAGTTTAAGAAATAAAGGCATGTGGAAATTAATCACAAGTTATCTGTAAATCCAGACAATTTTATGCAACATTTAATTATAATTTGGTCGCTTTAATATCAGCCATAAGGATTCAAGGCATATTTATACTCTGAAGATGCATTTTCCGTGAACATAGCCTGATTTGATATGAGCTCTTCGATTCTCTAAAGGGTACCTCAAAAATCCGTCTAGATCAGGATTTATAAATCGACTGGAAAACTTAAAGAAAAATCGGCAGTTATTAAATAAATTGATCCAGACTGTCAAGGTAATGACATCAACCAAATGTGTTTTATCTAGTGATTAACCGAGTTAACATTCAACTAAATTTAGGCAAGTTTGGTGTGTAAAACGTGAATGATTATGGGACTTCATTTCCGGGCTTCCGGTTTTCCGCGGAAATGAGGCACGTAAAATTTTTCTGAGAACGTACTTACGCCAAAATTATCACCACACCCGAGTTTAAGCCAATAAAGAAACCAGTTCCATACCACCTTTACCAACCACAAGTCAATCGAGCAATCACACTGGGCAATACTTCATTTTCTAAATTACGGAAACCAAACCCTGATCAGAAGTTAACCGCTGCATCAGCACTCGAAAATGCGGTGCAGGATTTCAGCCGTAGCTCCGGAATTGCTACGCTCCATCATTTCGGCGTATTTATGTTCTACTTTGCCTACGATTTATAGCTAACCAGCTTAAGAAACATTAACATGACATATTCAATATTGATCCAGATAAGTTAAGGTTTTACACTTAAGTATTGGAAATTTAAGACTTGTTTTTAAGGCTCAAGCAACAACGAGAATGATCATCGAGGCCTCGACGTCCATCTCAACACAACAACAAAAGTGAATCATACAATTGGGTGAGTTGTTTGAAAGTTATACATAAGTAAATTTTATAAATTAATTTTTCCTATAAGTACCTATGTAAATACTTATAGAAAACCCCCTTAACTTATCACACCAAATTATTTTTTGACTTCATATTGTGTAAGGTAAGTTCAGATTTTTTTTAGTTTCAGTATAATTTTCATCTTCCCACTGATACGATTATTCAACGGATATTTCCTATTAATTCCTCTATAAGACTGTGAGAATTTCTTGGTAAAGCACAATTCTCTAATAATCAATTCCTAAACCAATATTTGACCACTTCGTCAAGTAATTCGTGATAGTCTCAAAACCATTCACTTTTCGATTCTCGTAAAAAAGTAATTTTCTCTTTATGATACCTTCGAGTTGTTTTTTTTAATATTGTTCGTCAATAATGAAATCGAAACTATTATATACTACTTGCTAACTATATTTTAATGTAAACGCTAAAACTAAATGAATTCGCGTATCAGGAAACCTATGAATTGTTCATAAAGATCATGGGTGGTTGCGTACAGAAGCTAATGATTCCCATGCCATCTGGGAATCTGCACAAAATAACCGACGACTGAGTTTTGCCTTTCTTTTTCTTAGAACGATAACCATATTAGGGCAATGAAATTAGTATGTGGTTATCATCCGGTCCATTACAAACTGAACTCCCCATTCCAAAGACCTCCGCTATTTATACCAACTCACCATACTCAAATGAAGGTATATCTAGCGAATTCAAGAACCTTCTAGAGGTTGTTGTTGTCAGTTATCTTTGTAGAACAATCTCGAATGGCGGAGAATTATCTTTACTGAGGTGAATTCATGCTACTGGTTTAGCGATCTGGTACGTTGTTACAATGCATACTTTCAGGCGCAGCACTAACCGCCTGTTATTTAGATACTGTTAGTAGAGTCATTAACAGCAAGCAAAAGCTTTTACTTATTCGTAACACTGCCCACCGCTTAAGCCTGTCCGTCCCGAGCAGGCTCAACCCTTCGTTTTCTACACAGACCTAGTCTTTCCAAATGCACGACTTTCATTTTAACACTTGGACTTTGGCTTTTCTGGATTCTATAGACCACGTCATTTATTCGTTTTAAACCCCTGTAAGGACCTTCCCAGTGAGTCTGAAGTTTTGGAGATAAACCTTTCTTGCGCTGTGGGTTGAACAGTAAAACTAGCTGGCATTCATGGAATTTGCCGCTTGGTCGTACCTGGCTTTCATCTTATTACTGACCAACTTCATTCTGCTGCGAACAAACTCCTGAAGTCCGCGAAGCTCTCCTGGGATACCATCATTCTCCCCACTGTCGGATGTTAGGCAGTTGCCAAACTCCAAATTTCTCTGTCCCGAAGACGGTACTAGCTGGTGTACGGGCAGTGGTATCCTGGGTGGCCGACCGGTATGCTAGAAGGAATTTTTGTATGCGTTCGTCCCAGAATTTTCTATCTTTACTGACGACCTTTCTCAAATATTCCTCAAGAGCCTGATTAAATCTCTCTACCGTGCAGTCAGTCCGAAGGCGCAATGATGTCGTTCTCATACCACGAATTCCATTCCTCTCGCATATTTCTTTCAAGACTGCAGATTTAAAATTCCAGGACACCAAAACGAGTTATCCAGTTGTTCACGATAGCTTTGGTTATTGTTTTCGCTTCTTCATTCGGTATAGCGTACACCTCGGGCCATTTACTGAAGTAGTCCATAACGACTAGGGCATATTGGTTCCCAGAGCTACTTGCTGGATATGGACCAACCACATAAATGGATATTCGCTCGAAGGGAGCACTTGGGCTGTCCTGATCTCTCTGTCCGCAGATCCTCCGCGTTGGTCCTTTAGTTGTCAAGCACTGAGTGCAGCCTGCAATCCACTCGGATACAGCTTTTTGATGACCAACCCAATAGAAACGTTCACTTAGTTTCTCCATAGTTTTGCCTTTACCGAGGTGCCTACCACTCCGACCATTATGAGATTCTGCAATTATCTCTTTCACTTTCAAGGAAGGTACCACAATTAGATATTTCTCCGTTTTACTATCTTCACTTTCCCATGCACGGTATAGACAGCCATCTAGCAATTTCAGGCTGTTCCACTGGGCCCAATATAATTTTAAAACGGGGCTTTCTGAAGCGATTTCATTCCGCGTTAATTGTCTATCCTCTTCCTTTGCCAAAATAATTTTTGCCAATACAGTATCATGTCTCTGTGCCGTGAACTACTCGTCGTCTGAATCAATTCGCAGGGATCGGACTTCAATAATTTGCTCTTTTATCTCAGGCTTAGAATCCTGCGTACGCACAATTACGTGTGGACGGTCATTTACTCGTCCGGTATCGGCCGTTATCGCTGGAGATCTTGACTGTTTTCTCAGGTCTCTACAGTCCCGCCCTATATGGCCACGTTCGCCATGATTGTCACCTTTCAATTTTGTTACTTGCAATAGTGCTTTCGTGAGAATCTGAATCACTTCTTTCAGTTCGCTAAGGGCGCCTTTCAAATCTTTTGATTAGACTTCCGTTTTTACCCTTCGCACATGATGTGTCTGTTGACTGGAAACAACCCTCGTCGTTTAATTCGCCAAAGCAAATGAAACTGTTTTCACAAATGTAGCTCTTTGTGAGGCAAATACCGCATATCTAACATCAGGATCGTTAATGCCACTAACAAATGCCTCTATCTTAAATTGCTCTAAGAAAGTTTGGGATTCTCCAGGATATGCCATCAATACCAAGCGTTCCACATCCGTTGCGAAATCTTGTAGCGTTTCATTATGCTTTTGCGCTCGGCTTCCTAATTCCATGCGATATAAATCCTTCTTGTGATAACCACCATACTTGAGTTGTAACGCAGCCAGTATATCCTCGTAGTTGTTTCTGGCACTGACAGGAATGCTCTGAAGGACTTCTGCTGCGCTGCCTTTCAGTGCTAAAATTAGCTCTACTGCTTTGTCGTTGCTGTTCCACAAGTTCTTAATTGCGACCATTTCGAATTGGAGTTTGAAAACGTCGAATGGTGTAGAGCCATCGAAACTGGGAGCTTTCAATCTACTAGAGCCCTTAGAAAATACTCGCACTGGACCCTCTTGCAACTGAAGTTCACCCATTTTCCTTTACAATTCGCTTACATCATTTTTTAGTTCCCGTTCGACTTCCTCGAACTTATGTTCGACTTCTTCAATCTTCTGCCCCATTTCCTCAATTTTTTTTCAACCTTTTCGAATTTATCGTTCATAATTCTAGAATTCTCGCCAAATTTCTCATTCATAATTCTAGAATTTCTCATTCATAATCCTAGAATTTTCACCAAATTTCTCGTCCAGCTTCGCGTTAATAATTCTAGAGTTTTCGTTAAATTTTTCCATCATGGCTGCAAACATTGTCGAAATATCCATATTACCAGTTGCTTCCTTGGCAGATACCTCCATTTCTTCTTTACACTCAAACTGGTATTTGTCAATGCCAATGTTTTGGCGCTTGAATTCTTCTATTCATCGCCTCTGCAGCTTTACCTTATTACCAGCTGTCGGTTGATCCAAGTTACTCAACTCCTTTTTTAGTTGTTCAACTTTGAGTTCTTCAAACTTCATCGTTGTCCTTAATTCGTAATTTCACTTCTGACACCAATGTTATGAATTTCCTTATTCGTCCTTTTCGCGTTGTTTTATTCCCCAATAATAAAACAAGGTTCGTTTTCAATTACGATAATTACAATGGTTTAACTTCCTTTTATTTTACTTATATAGTACAACAGTTTACTTTATTTACACGACTTTAATAAGTCTTATATTTTACTATCAATTCGCGTGGCTCACTTTACGGGGTTTAATCACAAGCTGAACTCCCCATTCCAAAGACCTCCGCTATTTATACCAACTCACCGTACTCAAATGAAGGTATATCTAGCGAATTCAAGAACCTCCTAGACGTTGTTGTTGTTAGTTATCTTTGTAGGACAATCTCGAATGGCGGAGAATTATCTTTACTGAGGTGAATTCATGCTACTGCCCACCAAAAAAAATTGGAAGTATTTCTATGGGAATCAGTTTTGTACTAGTTCCAGAAATTAGGTATAAAAGATTTATCTATCTCCAAAGAATGCATTTTAAACTATTTCCAAAAAGTTGTTATGAAAATGTTTCCAGCAAAACTTATACTTTTTGAAGATGCAGTATACCCATATTTTCCACTTCCGAAGATGTCGCCATACGAAATAACACGATATATTTATGCAACGGTTTCATGGTGTTAATGTGGTACCCTTATAAGGCTATCTTGGCGATTTTTCCTCGAGATAGCCTACTTTGCCGCACGATAACACCATGAAACCGTTGCATGCATATATCGTGTTATAGGTTATTGGAAGCGTATAGACTTCTGCTAGAAGGTATTGGAATCCAAGTTAAATATTTTTTCCATTTAGATACAAGTTTTGGAAAAAACCCGAAAAACCGAAATTTTCATTTCTGTTACAAATTGCAAATTTTTTCAAATTAAAAATTGGAACCCTTAGAGTGGTCGGATTTTATTCAAACTTTATTCAGTTTATACTCCGGTTAAACTAAATCAATGTGCAAATTTTTCTTCATATGCACCGAGGAGTGAAGATTTTCTAGTGTATACGAATTTTCACCCAAAATGCCAAAATCCGAAAACTTTGGCTAAAATGCGGCACCGCTTAGAGTTGTGCGATTCGGCTCAAATTTTCACCAAGTCAGTTTTAGACCATAAGGAACAAGAATCCGCCTGGGGTTTATTAAAAATCCGAAGTTATTTTTTCATTGCCACCCTAATGTACATACATATTATGGGAAGTAAAATTTGGTAAAAAAAACACTGAATTTTCGGCTTCTTACTTATCCTCTTCAGATCCCCATAATATTATGCTTGGTCCAAAAAAACAATTTTTAAAATAAAACAAATAATTGTAAAATGTTATCGATTTTTTCCAATTCGTGGATTATGGCACACAACGAAAATGTTAACTATTTTTACAGTGTTTTATTTAACTTGCTTTGTTGTCTGTCAGTCTGTATTGTTCAAATCCAGTAACTCATTTTTAACACAGTTGCAGTTGACCAATCGAACTAAAATTTTGTTTGCGCACTAGTCAGATTTGGATGACAATACATGAATATGAAAAAAAATTAAAAAATTAAAAATTTATTAACTAAAATATTAAAAATTAAAAAATAATTAAAAAAAATTAGGTTACAGTGTTTTATTTATAAATGCACTAAAAACTAGATAATAATTTTTCTCTTAGCCTCAATTAGTATATTCTTCTTCATGATGGGGTTGTACAATGGTCCGCCTACTTAGCACTTCAACAACAATGGTCTAGATACTTTCAATAAAGAGCGTAATTAATACGAATTAGTTAATTAATTTTCTAGGGATCTCTCAAATAAAATGCTGCATTTAAATTAAAAATGGTGACAAAATTAAATGTCAAATTAAGTATCAAAATTAAATGCCAAATTAAGTGTCAAAATTAAATGTCAAATTAAGTGTCAAAATTGAATATCACATAGAGTGTCAAAATTAAATGTCAAAGTTAAATGTCAAAATTAAATGTCAAATTAAGTGTCAAATTAAGTGTCAAAATTAAATGTCAATATTAAATGTCAAAGTTAAATGTCAAAATTAAATGTCAAATTAAGTGTCAAAATTAAACAGATAAATCAAAAGCTTCAAGATTCATTTAATATTGTTGCAAAATACACTTTAGACTGGAATATGAAGATTAATGTAGAAAAGTGCGAAACAATCCTCTTTCGACCCCCATTGGACAGATGTAATAATGACGTTAACAGAAACTGGAAAAAATTCAAAATAAAATCACTTCATTCAGACATATTTATTCCGAATAGACAAACTGTGAAATATCTGGGAATTCACCTAGACAAATCCTTATATTTTAACGATCATGTTAAAAAGGCTATAAATAAATCACAAAAAGCGTTGTTTATGTACAAATATCTTTTTTATTCTAAATATCTAAAAAGCCAAGTGAAAATAATTTTATATAAATCTCTTATTAGACCGGTCATTACATACGGATGCCCAATATGGTATAATATATCGCCATCCTACATGGAAAAAATTAGAGTATCCGAAAGAAAATGCCTAGGATCATGCACTTCGTTATACAGATCCCAAGAAAGTGACTATCTTAAATATATAAGCAATAGAAAGTTATACAATGTTGCTAATATAAATAGAATCGATAACTTCATAATCCAGTTTATAAGATATCATATTCGAAGAAGTACTCAAAATGCGGAATTTAATTTAATTATGGCTCCATTCTATGCTAATGAGTTATACCTTATCAACTCTATACAAAAAGGATATGTCCCACCCTAGTCTTTTGTTTACCTAGATCGTCTCAAAATCATCCAGAAGGATAATGGTGTTCCAATACTATATCACAACTTTAGAAGAGCTAACGTAAAGGCAATTCAGATCGATCATATTAATGTAAATAATATAAGATTTGATACAAGCATATCAAACAAAGATTTGAGCGATGTAGCCAAACTAAACACCAAACAATTTTGGTGGCTCTCTAATGTATAAAGCCTCTTTTCTTACCCACCAGACACTTTTTATCTTAACTAAAAAAAAAATATATATGTAATAGTTTTTTTTTTAAATTTTTTCATTACAAACTGAAAATAATTATGATCTGTTTCAGATATTTAATAAATATATACATATAATATGTAAAGTATATTGGAATTATATTAACTGTACTAGAGCTCTCGAATTCGGGACATTGTATACACTCATATGCATAAGAACTATTGTTTATTGTGGTTTAGAATTATAAGAACTAATTAATAAATAAACAAATTAAAAAGAAAAAAAAAATTTATTTATTAATATGATTCTTAAACTGGAAACAGTTTTACAAAGTTGGCTGCAGTTTTAGATATCAATTTATGATATCTAAATATTTATTCTCATAAGCAATGACCCAATGACTTTAGAACTATCATACACGTCAATATCTCCCACTGTTTGGCAAAACAGTAATATATTTTTCAGATATTTTGGACCAATATCTGTGAGTGAATTGTCGGGAGCCGTTGAATAAATGTTTACGCTGGTACTAAAGCCATTGTGCTAGTGCTTATTAACATTCACTAACAAATAACAAAACTATAGTCATTTTATTAAATAGTACATTAACAGATTTGGAAATTTTTTATACAATTCTATATGTGACTTCCTAAAACTCTCTGAGATGCTCATTCGAACGTGGGAGGAACAATGATATAACACATTTTCCAAAATCGAATTATTTAATGTCGGGAAATATTACTTAAATGACTAATGGCCAGTTTCACAGTTGAAAATTCCCCATTTAAATGTACTTTAAATGCCCGATGCTTGTCACTTAGTATGAAAATTCTCTGAGAGCTTTCAAATTGAGCTTTTAAATGACGAGAGAGCGTCTTAGCATAGCGACCAAGACACAAATTTGTTTCATCAAAAACTCAAATGCAGTGCATTAAATATGCATTGCATATTTGCATATGTTTCGCATATTTTCATATTTTGGTGCATATTTGCATATATGTTTGCATATTTGCAAATTTTTTGCATATATTAATTTTAATTATACTTTGCCGGAATCGGGAACATTGTTTTATTTGACTTTTCTGGACATAATTCACTGTTTGCTTTGAGCTAAAACGTTATTAAAGCCATATAGTGCAATAGAATTATAAAAATCAAAAAACATTTATTAATTTTTTAAAATCAAAACTTCGAAAACTTGCTTGCTGAAAAAATGGATTAAAGGCTTCGGCGATAATTCATTAATAATTGAAAATGAATGCATACACTGTAACATACGCAAAAAAAGGTTACCACATTTGAAAAAATCAAACAAAATGCCTCTACTAAAAACGTTTGTCTGTTGATTTCTTCAGATAAAAAGTTTCTAATACAACAGCATATACATATGTACAAAAACCCACAAAATTCGACTGTCAAATCAGTCAAGTCAGTATTCCCATCAATGAATTTAAATGGGAAAACAAACTTTTCTGATGATTTATGCAAAGCCACGATAGCTGCAAATATTCCATTGAACTCTTTAAATAACAGCACATGGTATTCGTTTCTGGAGAAACATATGAAACAGCAGATACCAGACGAATCAACTTTGCGAAAAATTTATTTTGATAAGTGTCATAAGGATAGTTGAAACCAAATGAGAGCCAATTTATCTAATGACTACATGTATCTGTTGATGGAACAACAGACACAATCGGGCACTATATAGCAAATCTTATTGTTGGAAAAATGAGCGAATACGAGCCAACAAAAACTTACTTATTGACAAGTCAGGAATTAGAAAAAACTGATCATGGTTCTATTTCGCGATTCGTCAACACGTCCCTCTTAAAGTTGTGGCCTAACGGGGACCGCACAGACAAAGTGTTATTATTTGTGACCGACGCTGCACCTTACATGGTAAAGCAGCCAAATATTTGACAATTTTTTCCCCAACATGAGGCACGTCACATGTTTAGCACATGCCGTGCATCGTGTAGTTGAAAAAGTTCTAGAAATCTTCCCAGAAGTCAATAGTTTAAATTCCTCTATTAAAAAAGTATTTTTGAAAGCTCCATTTCGGATTTGCTTATATAAAGATGTAATGATCGACTGCCTGCTTCCACCAAATCCGATTATAACGAGATAGGGAAATTGGATTGAGGCGGCTCTTTTTTATGCAGAAAACGTCCACAATATTAAAAGGGTAAGATGTATAAGACTTTAACCAAAAATGTGTTGCACTACGCCCAGCTGGCTAAAACCTTCCTATATAGACTTTGTTTTAACTTCATTACGGTTGCTAAAACTTCTCGATGATTCGCAAGCCGAAGCAATGAGAACTGATTTGACAAACCCTCTGTCATAAATAGTTTGATATTTATTCAACAACACTACCATAATACACCGCCTGTGATTAAAAGGCTTGAGGAACAAGGAACCCGGCTAACTGAATCCGTAAAAATAATCATGGATTTAAAGAAACAATTTTGAAATCGTTCCGGGCGAATATGGAGTTGTGGCTCGAGAAAACTTCAGCATGGTTTTAGAATAAAACCCATCATTCGGCATGCTAAAAAAGATTTCAGCGTTTTCCAAAATCCACATGCTGACACTATTTCAGAAAATGAAGTAAAAGCTGACTATATATCAAATTACAGTTTTGCGCCTATTACTTCTTGCGACGTGGAAAGAATATAATCGTATTGAGTGATAAAAGGACATCTCACTGGTTGTGAGAAGCTCTCCCCAATTTCTTCATGGGATGTAATGGGAAACCAGTTTTTTACAAGGTGCAGAAATAATAATCTGTTGTTTTTATAAGGTGCATATTATTATCCTTTTTTGCATGAATAGTGCGTACTAACTTATTCGTATTCTGCGTTGCACGGGAACCAAAAGAGTATTATTTTATTATAAACTCCTTAACATCTGGTAGCTTTTGAGTCCAAAGATATTTGTGTGTTTGTCAAATACCTAGAAGGATTTTTTTAAACCAACCTCTTGTAACAAATAGGTCGTCCACATCGTCAATACTATACATCGTCAATACTATACATGCACCTATTTTCAGCCTACTAGCTCTAAAAGAAAATCTTATAAAATTAATAGGGATGTTTGCATATATTTTGCATATTTTTAACATATTTGCTGTGCATATAATTCCGATCCCTATAAATTATTAATGTGTATCTGTAATCAGTAGATAATTTCTTAAGTAGTATCGGGTACTTCCAAAAAGATGTTAATAACTAAAATGTGTTAATATGAAAATTATTTATATTTTTGACAAAATATAACATTTCTGGAAAAGTAATTGCCAATATCTTCTGAAACCGGTTACCGATTGACAAAAGCAGGCATATATCTGACAGGTGATTTGACTTAGTCTTTTTCAGATATTTTGTTACCGAGTTCTGTTATTTTATTCCAAAAAAACAAATGTAAAAAAAAGGTTTCCCATTACATCCCACGAAGGAATTGGGGAAAGCTTCTCACAGCCAGTAAGCTGTGCGCATTCAAAAACCAAATGTAACTTTTGAAAAAAATCGCAAAAAGTTCTCTGAAAATTCCCTATCATTCTAAAAATGTTTATATTGCTTTTCGTGATGAGGAAATCAACTAAAAATCTGAATACGGAATCTTAGATTAATATATGTTGAATAAATATATAAAGGAAAAAATTATAGTGGTAGTTCTGGTGATATCAATATGCGGCCATTTTAGACTAACCACGTTTTTGTTGTTGTTGGAAAAACGGTCGATTTGTGGAAAAAATAAGTAAGTAAAATGGAATTGAAGTTTTGTGGATTTGCAGTCGGTGTTCAGAATTTAAAACTGTGTAGTTGGAGTTTCATTACTTTAGCAAAATTCCACAGCCCTGGTTGCTGCATTAACTTACGACGGTCAACACACACAACGCCAATGTCGGGAGCATGTATCATGACATGGAATTTCAATCGTATCACTCATATGTCGAACCCAGTCTGTCATTTTTATTGAATCCTTCTTAGATCCTGGCTATTGTAAAGTGAATAGTGTTACCCCTTTGATGGGTGAAATAATTTACTTACCATTGGCGGATAGGAAAGATATCTGTCACTGTTCATGTTGTAGTAGGAGCCATCTGGCGGGGGCGCTGGCGATGGGGACGGAATGTAGACAGCTTTGTTAATTAGCATCTGATCATCGCGTGCTCTGTGATCCATAATGTTCGCCGCGTTATTGTGTCGGGGGTGGGGCAGTGTTCGAGCATTTACTGTAAATAAACGTATAAAACATACATACACATATACATTAAGTCAGACAAATACAATCTCGGTTAATGGACACAGACATGAAATTATTGTGAATTTAATAAGGCTTTCATAAGCACAGCCGGACATTTACAACCAAACCCACAAACGCTTCAGTTAAATGTGGCAAAAACTCTCATTATGGCGCGAATGAAACGAAATGAAGTACTACAGAAATATGCGAGGTCTGTGTAATGGAATTGCTGCTATTCGCAATCGAGAATTGAAAGTAAATGCATTAATTATAAAACCACATTGTTTTTTCCTCCCTCCCCTACGGTTTCATTTCGTTTTATTGCCAGCAGTCATCTGCTGCCGGACTAAAAAGTCAAAATGGAGGCAACATTGCACTTAGGTAAAAGTAGGAGAGTCGCAGGAAAAAATCTCGTAATTATTTTCTTTGGCTGTACGGACGAGTTAATGCAATTTTAGTTTTCCTACTGCAACACCCTCAAGAAAGATTCCAGGCATTCGCCAGCAAAGAGCAAGAATTGAACATCCCTTATAGCGACATAACAGCAGTCACAAGGAGATTCCCGTGTCGCAGCATGAAATTGCCGGAGATACACAATGTTGCTGCAATCCGTGATGGCAATGGCGATGTCGTTGCTCTAGATTGGCAGGCCGTTGTTGCTGCTGTTGCAATAAAATATAATTTGCAATGAATGCAATTAAATGGAAACGCTCTTCAAATGAACGCAAACAATTCTCAAAGTGAAATTGCAAACGGAACGCCGGAAATCCAACTAGAAAACGCCAACTCTAATCATACAAGTCCTCAGAGCTGCGAGGACCTGGTTCCTTGCAGGCATCATTAGAAGTGAGGCAGCAACATTATCATATCTGAAATATTCAACCAATAACCACCCATCCACCCACACGAAACCCTAATGCAGGGAATTGCAACAATTACATAAATGAGTGCAGCTCATTGAGTTGCTGAATGGCTTTTTGTTAAGTCGGCATTCATTTACGCGTCTGTGTGTGTGTGTTCGCGTGATTTTTTATTGTGTTTTTGTACCAGTTTTGTGAACACACACATCCATACATATCAACCGGAAATAAGCACTCACAGCCTGAAAATCATATGTATGTAAAACATCCAAACAATTGTGAAAAGCAATTTTGTATTTTATAAACTGCATTTTTTAATACTAACCAGTGCACTTTTGTTGTTATTGCAAAACACCAAAACCAGAACCGCAATATGTTTAAGGGAAACCACATACATATATACATACATATATCTATACCAACAACATAAATACTGTATTAAATTAAACGTTTTAAATGCTAATTAGAAATGCTCGGAATATCTTGGAGGATGCTTGCATTAAATGTTCCTACCAGAACGAAAATGTGTGGCAGTATTCAAATATCGAAATTCTCCTCTACACATATGTAAATTATGTTCAGTTCTATCGGGTTTATGTATAATTTTGATACAATCACTTTTAATTTATTTATCTATATATCACAACCAATACAACAAGAGAAAATCGTATATTTAAAGTATTCGCCTACTAAATGTTAGAATAAATTTAATGTAACTTTAAAAAATAATAATACAATTTGAATAATAAACTAGTAATAACAATAGACAATATAGTTATAGTTAAATTATATAGGCTTTTAATACCCAGTGCTTCGTCAGTGTTCCACATCGTTCCTGGGTGTCAAAATTTAACGCTCGTGGCGTGTTTAGCGAAATTATGTTTTGTTCATGGTAAATTCTCTTCTGTGAAATAGGTGAAAATACCTCAATCATAAATATATAAAAAAAATATTGTCTCAGATCAACACGATATCGTAATATTCAGTTCGAAGAGAGAAGTCATTAAGTGTAGATAATTTGGGTAATATGGGCTTATTACTTGAAAGCGATAATCAAGCCTATGTGCACATGCACAAGAGGTGCAGGGTAACCACCTAAGTACTAGACGATGTACAGAAAAGCTTCGCCACCTTAGTGACTTTGCTCTTCGCCTGAACGACTAGTTTCATCGAAAGTGAGCTAACATACAAACTCATCGCAGCAACGTATATCGTATATTTAACTGCAAATGTTTCGTCTTTCAAAGTCTTTCATTGCTGCGGCGAACATATTTGATTGTTGCACTGAATATGTTTCGTTGATGCATTTCACAAGAGAATTACAAAAGGATTTTTTCTTCAAAGTGTCACTAGTAAAATTTGGTACATATATGTAGTGCATAACAATGGGCAGAAACATCTTCTACTTGGGTTCTATAAAGTGGTTTTTATATTCCTGGTCAATGTTTTTTGAACCTTTTGACTCCACTCCCGTCTACGCATATGTTCATTTTCCATTAGCTGCTAAGCCAGTTGAATTTTATACGGGTATAAATGAAAATATATGTTGAGTACTGTTAACAAAATTGACGATTACATTTTAAATTCTTGTGCCTAACTGACGTGTCTGGGGTTTCATCTACATTGTATCTCACTATAGCATTATTTTGTATCTTATGTACGCAACGAGTTCGGCCTGACTTCACATTATCTCCCAGTGTACACAAAGTTTCAAAATTCTTTACATTACGCTGAAGGCTTGACTTGCTCCGCATATTAAATAAATGGTTTCCCATTACATTCCATGAAGGAATTGGGGAGAGCTTCTCACAATCAGCGAGCTGTGTGCTATATAGTTTTACACTCACTGATTGGGACCTACAGTTTGACACCGGTTCCGAACGGAATTTAGAGAAGCTTTTTCATGGTTAAATACTCGATAGTGTCGCCGTCACTATGCGAGGCGACCGCCGCTGAAAGAAATGTAAGGTGGTTGGAACAGGGAGTGAATCCAGGATCTCATGTACAAAAGACGCGCACACTAACCATTGCACCACCGACTGCCGTCAAGCTCGGCACATTATTTAAATCGAAAAAAAAATCCAGCAAAATTCTTCGCGTGTTTACAATTGAACAATTCTTTAGGTAAAATGTTTTAATAACTTCACCACGTTGTTGGTGCGTTAGATGCCCCATAATAAATTGTTATCGACTGCTCTGCACAACTGTCAAATAAAGCTGACAAATGTCAACCAAACAGAAATAGGGGTCAAAAAACATCGGCCTGGAACATAAGACACACCCGTATTTCTGCTGTGACCATTTGCGCCGGTGTAAAACTGTAGGTACCAATCTTACTTTCTTATTTAGAGACATTAAGGGTCTTACAAAATTAGGTAAACATGTTTATCCAACCGCTTCGATCTTTTCACATTCAGTTAGTAACTCGTCGCATTCGTCCATATGGGCTTCCGAGCGAAGTCTTGGTCCTCCTAATTTTCGGTGTCCTTTGAGTACGTCTTCGAATAACTTTCCTCTCGTTCTCTATTATAGCACAGTATATTTTTCGGAGCAGTTTCTCTCGAAGACTGCCAGTTTTGATTCGTAAGCGCGCGATATGACACTTAGCCATAAATAGACAGGTTATTTGATTGTCTGACAGTGGTGGATGTTGGATTCTCGACATAGTTCCTTATCTTAGAAGTGGACGATTAGCCTACAATAACACTCATTCTCCGTTTGATTTCTAAGTTGACGTTTTTGCCACAGTTTACTGCAGTTGCGAGGTAACTGAATTCCTTCACCCCCTTCATTCAATAGGGTGGATGTTGGCGAAACCATTAACGCTGTCTTGTTCTCGTTGCTGGTAACCCACTTTTACTAATTCCTTCTCGATTCCCGAATGTTTCTGCAGAATTCTCTAAATTGAGTGTAAATCATCAGAATACGCGGGTAGCATGTGGCTTTAGTTGCTGATAGTATTATTCGTGTTTACTGCAGCTTTTCTAACGATGTTGTCAATTAATACGTTGAAGAGATCGCATGATAAGGTGTCGCTCTGCCTCGCCTCCTATTAAATGGTTATTTGAGATCGTTGTCAATAATTCACCAATTACCAATTACCAATGATTCAACAAAGGCGTGTCACATTAGCAAGATTACCAAGCTCCGCATTAGCTTCCTGTCATTTTCCCCGTATCAGGCTATCGTAGGCAGCCTTATAATCTACAATGAAGTGGTAGGTGTCGATTTGTTTATCGTGGGGTTTCTGCAGGAATTGTTGTGTTGTGCATATCTGGTCGGTTGTTCAATTTCCGGGTCTAAAGTCGCATTGATAAGGTCCGACTAGGTCTGCAATAGATGGCTTTAATCGTTGGTATATTGCGCTCCAGAAAACCTTGTGTACGCTGTATTAAACGTTTATTCCATGATACTTGGTTCATACACTCGGGTCGCCTGGTTTGGAAACAGGACACAGTATGCTAAGGCTCCAATTGTTTAGCATGCAGTCTGAGCTGATGATACATGCACTTTTCCAACTCATAGCCGCCAGCGTTAAAACGCTTAGCCGGTAGTCCATCGAGGCCACCGGCTTTGTTGTATTTAAATCAATAGATTACAGTTTTTCCTCGATTTGTCTAGAAGAGGGCATTTGCCACCATCGTCTTGTATTTGCTCAACTCCCTCATTTGCACTGAAGTAACCAGGGACAAGTAATTCAGAGAAGTTATCTCCCAATATCCCCAACATATTGTGCACATCTTTGAGAAGATTCCCATGCTTATCTCTACAAATGTTGGTTGGTTTTTTCACTTTCGATGAAATTTCAGGTTTCTTGCTCCCTTGTATATGTTTCAGTTCGCAGCTCACGTTGCAACTGACTAAATCATTACCATACGAGCAGCGTTCTTGACATGCGACACTTTTGGTTTAAGTGGTATTTCATAACCAAGCACGATATTTGCAATTTTCAGGGAGTGTGAAATGCATATCCACTCCGGGTACCAGGAATCTTATATGCAGTATGTGAGCAACATTAATTAAAGTTCAGATTAATTAACGTTTAGAGTCAATATGGTGCGTTTTTCCATAGACATGTATAATTTTATTTCGTTTATGTTTATTTTTTACAAAAATTTGACATCAAAGCTGTAAGAATATATAATTATAAGGCACAATAGCTACGCGTCTTATGATGAACTTGTCACAGAGTTCGAAACTAGTCATGCTTAACTGAATTAGAGGTTTACGCCGGCGGCATAGGGACCTGGGAAAACCGGCGGCGGCGACTTGGTCGGCTAACCTGGCGGCGGCTAACTGTACTGTATTGTCTATTTTTCCAACAAAAACCCTCCATTTTTCATATAAAAAAATTGTCCTGACCTTGGAAGCTTGTAGTAGTATGAACATTTCATTCATTATCAAAAACTAACAAAATCGGTCAAAAAATTCAAATTGATAAATGATTTACATTGTCCATATCTACTTTCAATCAGCTGTAATTATATACAAAATATTTGTATCTTTCAGTCAGAATTACGATGCTCGTCAGTAACATTTTAAACATTTCTGCATTTTATCAAATATATTATTTTTTGTTAGTGATAATCTCAAGTTTAATATTTAATATTTCAAGTTTAATATTTAAAAAATTTTGCAACACTGTGCTTAAAACGTTTATGGTTTTTATAAACAAAAATGTCATACAGCAACACTTGGTAGTACTGTCGGTATATAAACAATACGCGACCTGTATCTAATCAAAATATTAGAAACCCGGGTTTTTAATGGTAATACTATTTTTTGCTGTTACTTTAATACACATAACTTTGCTAAATACAAATATTTGTTTGGATTCTTGTATAGTACATGAGACATAGTACATTCGTGACTATCGAGCATTTAGCCCTGAAAATACCGTAGGTACCGTTGTATAACTGGGTCCCAATCAGATCACTGGTTGTGAGAAGCTCTCCCCAATACTTTCATGGGTGATCAATTATTCGACTTTTGCCAAAATCAGGTTTTCGAACTGTTCGAAAAAAAGCGGTTGCATTGCAAAAAAGCGGTTGCTTTTTTTTGCAATTCACAAAAAAGCGGTTGAAAGGGTTTTTTCTCATATCTCAAAAACAAGTTAAAAAAATGCAGTTTAAAATTTTAATTTTCTTTATTGTTAAAAAAATCCTAAAATGTAGTTAAACTTCAGTACTTTTATTTCAGCAACAAGTTTGTTTGAATCTAGACTTCATAATGTATAACTAGATGGTGCTATAGCTTTAGGCTGTAATCACAATGGCAGCGACATTTTAAATAGGCGCACACTAGCAAGCAACAAATTATTTCGAATGCTTCATAAAGTGTTGTGTTATTAAAGTAATGAAATATTTGCAATTTATAGATTAAAATAATTTTAAATTTAAAAGTTTACATTTTCATTGATATTTTTATACATTGTACATAGTTCAAAAATTTTATTCAAGTTAAGCGCCATCTAGTAGTCAATTGTAAAGTTTTTATTCAAACAAAATTGTTGCTGGAGCAGTAGTTCAACTACATTTTTGTAGAAAAATCCAAAGGCAATTATATGAGGGAGAACGAGAGAGTATGAATGACAAAATTGTTGCGGGCATTGTGAGCGCAGCTATTGCCAATCTTTCAATACATTTGTGTATTACACCAATAATTCAAAAATTAAAAACAACTGCTTACAACTAGTTCAAACAGTTGCCAGGTTAAGAAAGTGCATTCGCAGTAGGTGAATAACTAAAACGAGTAGAGAAATTAATTTCGTAGAAAACCGAGCTTCGGCTAAATTAATCCGGTTTCTCCAATATTTGAAAAACAGCAATTATAAAAAGCTGGCGGTTTTCAATAACCGAACTGATCATTCTAGATGTTATGGTAAACCATTTTTTTCTCTTTTTTCTTGTTGAAATATCAATAGTTGGGTTCATACCAAACAAACCGAATAACACGGAGTTTGAAATTAATTTAAGGATTTACCGTCTTATTCATAAAAAGTAGTGAGAGATTTGAGAGACGTTTCTTGTATGATAAATCGTCTCTCAAACCCCTTATAAAATTTTAGGAATACGACCGTTAGTCTGTAACCGCAATCAAGGCGATAACGTTCGCGCCAATTCAAAATACGTATTCACTTGGCGTCAAAATTTGTCAACCTTTATTAGCTTTTAAGTTTTGATCACTAACACACCTCTCTCGTGGCCGTCGGTTAGTGTGCGCACCTCCTGCTCTGACCACGTTAAATTTCTTTCGCCGGCGGTCACCTCGTATACTGACGGCGACACTATCGAGTATTTAGCCATTAAAACGCTTCTCAAAGTACCGTTCGGAATCGGTTTAAAACTGTGGGTCCTAATCACTGAGTATAGAACTAAAAAGCGCACAGCTCACGGGTTCTGAGAAACTCTCCCCAATTCCTTCATGGGATGTAATGGGAAACTATTTATTTATTTCAGGAATTATTCTTAAATTATTATTTTTTAAACACCGGAAGGACAAAAATTGCATCGACTGTTCGTTTTTACCCTATAGAATATGAATTTAAAATTCTTGTTTTCATTTCTTTAAGAAATTTTAAATAATTTAATTTTAATTGTCAGAAAAATCTAAAAACGTTTTACAACACATAATAATTTTTATATTAAATTGGCAAAAATCTGACTTCTTAACGCCAGGGAAATACAAATAATTCAAATTTTTCCGTCTACGCCAGAAGCGGCGTCAAACGCCACCACCACAAGAATACATGTTCAAATTTTCAACGCCTACGATATCGCTCTGATTGTGTTCGGACACTTATGTATTTTACTCGTAAAGCTCATAAAATTTGAATTCAGAATCTTTTAAAAAAGTTCCGGGTTTATGTAGGAATTTTTAGACAAAATATATAATGAATATACTTAAATATACGTGTATGGAAATTTTCATACAAATGAAAATCCCGCCTTATTGCAACAACCTTGAAACGTTAATTAATGCTGGTCACATGTTGGACATAAGTTTCCTGGTACTAAAGATTCCAATATAGCTGTGTGGAGAATAAATCGTGCAACGTTTAGAAATCCCATACGATTTTGAATCACGCTAATATGCATATGGTTAGTTATTAACTAATTCATGGATGTCTTTTCACTTTTTATTGCAAACTACATTAGATTAAGAGAAAATCAAATGTGACCGATAATTTTTATTTTCCCCTGCTATATATTTTTATTCTTTTTCTTGGTTTTGTTGATTTGCTTAGCTGAGCATTTTCACTATTGGCCTAGAGCTATGTCCATGTGTGTAATCACTTTAAAGTTTACCATATTTTAATAATGTTAGGACTCCGGTTACGAGGTGTACAATCATTTGAACCATACGGTCTTATTAAATTCCGTTCACAAAATTTACGTATTTTTTACTGCGATGGTTTTGTAGACCTTATACAAGTTTGCATTTGTGTGCGGGAGAAGAAGCGGTGTAAATGGAGTTTTATTGTTTGCCGGTTTAGTACACAATCTCAGCAGCTGTAATGTCTGCTAGTGCTGCTGGTGATAATGGCGGCGGGGGCGGAAACGGAAATGCTTGTTCAATGCAATTTCCTTCCTTTTGTATTAAACCCACACTCCGTTCTTAAACGTTTCGTTCACTTGCTTACTTACATTTCAATAAAACTCTACTCATAATTGTTGCCTTTGTACCTGGACCGAAGTGCTTCGATAGCTATGATGTTGCCATTAATTTTTGTTGCTTCAATTCGTGTCGGGGCTGCGGATGCCTTCACTTTCCAAGGTTTTCTGTGTGAATGTCTTAGCGATTGCACCAAAGGCAATCTGTGGCTGCAATTGACTTTTCTAACTGTTTTCCTTTATTTTACCTGCAGCTCGTTTCAACGTTTCTAGTGCCGCCGATGATGGTTAGCTTTTTGTTTTGCCTGTCTAGATTTTATTGTCTTTTATTGTTTGTTTATTCACATTATTGCCCTGGAACGGCGTAGAATACTTCAACACACACACACAGAATATACCGATATCTTAAAGAAATACTGTGTGCAGGTCTGTCTTAAAGTCCGTGTAAACTGGTAACCAGTAGAAGTCATTGGTGAAAGCAATCACTGCGGCAAGCCAGAATTTAAATTATCACCATGTGTGGTTGATTAACCTATCTGCATATTTAAGGGCCTCCAGTGGGAATGAAAATTCGTGTTGATTTATAACTTTCTGCAAATAACAATAACACATTCAGTTTAATGGCGGGGCTTCAAGTCATCATGTTAAATAATTAAACATGAGAGAACTTGTACACACAGAGATAAGTTTTGTGGTTCCCTCTTATCATCAGTAAGATTGTTGGCTCCTGTGCAAAACTCAGCCACCTTGCCTATCGAAGCGTGATTTTCCTTTGGCGCTAGCGACAGGTATAAAGTGTATGTGTTCACCGCAAACGCAACATGTAACATGTCTGCAGCATATTAGGGATGCCGAAGACGAATCGAGTCGAAAGCTCTTGTAATAGAAATTCTACCAGCAGGTGCTTGTAAACCGCAACAAATAGCAACATAGCAACATAGACAGCGACAAATTGTTGTTACAAACAAATTAAATTTTTGTTCGCATATTCACTCTGAGTACGGTGCACAAGAGTTCGTTCCACATGTGGCAATGTGTGTCTGCCAACACTTCACTCAACCCCATCAGCGTGTTTCTTATTTGTAATGGAAACATCAAAATATATATTTGAACTGAGTACCGTCGTACAAATTTTTCACGTTCAGGTTAACAATTTGCTCCAGATACGGCGGTGGGTAGTGGGAGTGAAATGTTGAGAAGTTTCGATTTTAGTGAAGAGAAACAATAAGCTGACGGTAGAAATAGGCGTGCCAGCTACTTGGCAAAACAGAAGGAATGCAGCTTAGACATAAAATATGTGCTTGTGATTTATTTGCGTAAAGTTTTAAGCTAGAATACACAAAATATATACACACATACACAACTTTTCACTTACACACCTGTCACAATAGTCATGCTAGGATAAAGCGACACCTACTCACACACACGTGTAAAGGACAATGGAGTGGCGTATGTTCGTAGATTTTCAACTCATACTAATTTGCAAAACAAGGATATCAATTGTGTGTCTTACGAAACTTTAATAAACAATTCTTTTGTTCTTATTATCCGGGTGGTTCTCATAAGACTCAGTGTCTTCAACAAGTATATTCCGTCCTCTTAGCAAATCAAAAAAACGTATACGAAGCAGTTCAAATAACAGTGTTCGGTATAAGCACATTAATTGACATCTGCCTTAGAATTTCTTATGTTCTTTCCGTTTTTTCGTTTTGTGGAGAAAGAAGGATTTTATATTTCCCCTGTTTTGGATAATTTATAGATTTTTCTCTAACATGTAGGCCGTTTCATGCAAACGGGGGAACAACCTCGTTTCCTAATTGATTCGGTTGCGACAGCCAAACTCCCTATTATAAATATATGTATGTTGTGTCAAATAGAATTTTCAATAATATAATTCGAACCACTACATTTGTCTTTTCTTGGGGAACATTTATTTTATCGTTGGTGTTTTGGTTTTTGTAGAGGAACAAATACTAAATATATTTCGAAGGGTTAAAATTGGAAAATTTAAAAACAGAAAAAAAAAAATTTTGGAAGTCCTTTACTTGGAAAATTTGTCGAAGATTTTTATATTTTTAGAAACCGATTGTATTTGCAACCTTGAAGTTACAAGTGCCAAAGAAATCGAAATAATGTTGATAATAATAAAATTTTGTTTCTAAACTTTGGGTAAAATCCATACTCCAGTTTAGTTCAACTTTTTTACTTATGCGTAGTAAAATTTTCTATATGAATTTGAAATTAACTATTCGCAAATAGTTCATATACTTTTAGATAGATCGTAAATTTTCTCAAAAAAATATCTTTATAGCAAATAAAAGCTCCTAACAAATGTGTATATGCGTACAATGCAAAAGTAATTATGTCTGAAATGCAAATAAATAATATTAAGGAAGTTTGAACTAAACATTTTTAAATTTTTTTAACGTGAATCAAAACATTTCCTAAAATGTATTTCAATTTCTACTGATTTTAAAGTATAATTTCATTTCGTTTTAAATTTGAAGTACAATTATAATTAAAAGGTAAATTTTCTAAAAAAAAAAATTAATACTTACTCGTATCAAGAACGGATTTACACAGTTTGTAACTCTGTTCAACCAACGAGTTAAAAATTGCTTTCATTTCATTTCATTTCATTTCAATTCAAGTTAAGTTCAACTTAAAATTGGGTTTTTGGAAAGCAGTTCCTTATCGCGGGTTGAGGGATGGGGGATAAATGAACAAAAATTAAACAACTTTTGTTTTAACGCTATTATGCTACATCCCACTATTATCAACAATATTGTTTACTTTTGCTTTGGTTTGTGTCTAGACTAACTAGATGTCTCACATGTGTTGGGAAATTTCTTGTTTAATGGGAAGTTTTCTAGGTGGAGCCAGTAACCAATATTTAGTATATGTGACCTGGTCTATACGAAAAGGGAGCTTACGTGCGAAGACTAGTTTTCTGTGAATAGCTGTTAAAAGTAAGCAACTCGTTTCGTCAGTTTCTCATTATCTCGTTAATTGTTCTCCGCGCCGGACGTCCAGTAAGTGTTGTTGTTGGTCCAGTAAGTGTTGTTGTTGGTCGGAATATTATTATAGTTCATCGTGTAAGTTGCTAGTGTGGAACATGTCTTTATAGCATATAATTCAATGTATTTTGTTCATTACCAATATATTATATTTTGTCGTATTTATACTCTTTTTTCTCTACATTTTTAGTACACTTATAAGCAAGTTAGGATTTTCTGTTTTTCACCACGTGAAAAAGCATCTCATCTTCCATCCGAATCAACCAAAAAGTGAAAATTGATTTTTTGACACCTAAGCCCCCTTTCCATAGACCAGGTCACATATATAGTAGGTTTGAACCCAATAAAAAGTAAAAACAAAATAACTTTTCTTGAGATAAGTACCTACTCTTAAAAATGTACCTATCCATGAACAAAGACAAATTCTAAAACAAATCCAATTTCTTAAAATAAACTTTCCTTCAATAAAATACTTTCTCTTAAAAAAATACATTTTCTTACAAAAATTCGTCTTCTTAAAAGTACATTTTCATAAAAATAAAATAATACCTTTCCTTTTATTTTCTTGAGATAAGTAGCCTTTTTGAAAATTAGTGCATTCTCGAAAAAATAAAATTTTCCTAAAAAGAGTACCACTTCTTTAAAAAGTACCGGTTCTTAAAAAAGTACTTTGTAAAAAAAAATTATACTTTTATGGCTTTTTCTGACAGATAGTACTTCTTCTTAAAAATAGTAACTTTTTTATAAAAAAAACATTAGCTTTTAATCAAAGAAGAAAAAAATAAATATAGTATATATCCTTACAAAAAGGACCTAAAAATATACTTTTTTTTTAAAAAATACATTCTATAAAAAAAATGCTTTCTTAAAAAAGTTCATCATTTTCCAAAACGTATCTTTTCTTAAAGATCCGTATAAATTATCGTATTTTTCAACGAGCGCTTTAGGCGTGTTGGAACTAACTAGTACAAAATATATATAGCGAAAGGGAATTAGTTTTTTTTACCAAACTGTACTAAATTTTACTTGATCGAAGCACGCGTTTAAATTGTAGAAATTCAAATTTCTTAGAAGTGAGTAATCCCTGAGTACACTTGGTATTGCCAACTGGAGAGATAAGGCAGAAGATCGAACTTGTTGGTGAAATATGTTATCTTCGTTTTGTAAGGTCCTGACCCCTCGGGGCTGTTCGAGACTGGACAAATATACTTCATTTGGGAACACATTTCATTTGATTTTATTAAGTCTATGGACAAGCATATTCTTTACAGACAAGCAATTAATTAGAAATTAACTTTAAATTACATTTTGTAAAATAGGTTAAACTTAACTTAATTTAAAGTAAATTCATGAAGTTCGTGGCGGACATAATTTGATGAGTGCGTGTCAAGATGAAATTGATTATAGGATCTTGAAGAACGTGAAGGTCTATGTATATGAATGAAAGCAAGAAATTCAGAGCAATCAATAGCCCCGATGTAATACCCTGAAGAAAAGCTAACGCACAAATATCCCTCATAGGACAAGTGATTTTAAGGTCTCTACTGTTATAAGTTAAATTTGGTTCCGTAAAATTAAGTGAAACCAAAGCAAACTTTTAGACTCCCTAGATGAGATCTGTATGCTCTTCGGCCGTTGCACTCCAAATAAATGACGTGTATTCCAATTTAAAGAGAACAAAAGTAGTGGAAACTATTTTCTTAGTACGTAGTAGATATTTTTAACATTATAACATTTTACATTAATACTCAATTTGAATTAAAATTAACTAAATTTCAATTACATTTTTCTTTACTCATCCTGATAACAATAGCAATTTAAGCTACAATTTTGAAAAGCCGGTAGAAAAAGCAGTTAATATTGACCTACAATTGAATTAATTTGACCTTAAATTAAGAACATAAAGAAGCCTTAAAATGATTGCAACAATATTTGAACTTAAGACTTTTTGGAACCAAATACAATAAAAGGTACAAAAAGTGGTTCTGAATTCTAATTTCTGAAAATAATTGACTCTTCTTCTTCTTACATTTGAGTGCAAACTTACTTATAATCGGAGATTTTTTAGCAACTTTCTTTTTGGCAACACTGTGTTTGGCAGCTGAGCTGTTTTCGTGTAATATGTTACATTCAAACATGTTCAGTTTGGATTAGGATTTTTAACTTAAATCTGAACTCAAAACAATAATGTCCGTTTCTGTAAATTAATTTCTTAGAAGTGAGTAATATTTTACTTATAATGACGAAAAATTACTATATTTTTTAGGGTATTTCGATCAAAAATAAACATAAGTATTTGAACTTGAATAAACATAAGTATTTTAACTTGAATAGAGCGCGCTTAATTTTAGTAAAATTTTACTAATTATGAGGAAATTTATCTTCATTGATATTTAAATATTTTCTAGATCTAAGTACAATTACTAGTTTATCTAAATTAAACTAAACATTTTTACTAGTTAGCTCAAGAATATTGTGTTTTCCTAGATTTGGCTTCAAACTTACTTATACAAAGTTCTCATTTGTTTGCTATAGTTTTGAATTTCCATCAGTATCCTTTTCCAAATGTGTTTTGATGTTTCATTTGAAATTTTCAGAACAAAATATTATTTTTTCAGGTAAAAAAAAAGTTGTGAAGCCGTTAACAGGCACACTTTTCGAAAACGAGACGTGAACTCTGCCGTAGCCCATAAGGCAAGAACCACTCAAGGGTGGATAAAAAACACTTTACGAAACTTTATTTCAACAGATAATTGGCCATGCGATAGTCCAAATCTTAATGCTCCATAGAGAAATGGCGTATAGACAAGCGATTTTACTTGGTAAATATACTACGTTTGGTGTGTAGCATATGGACGTTGAATGTTGGAAAGTATTGCTTTAATAATACCAGATAGAGGCAATGACTCAAATCAACCAACAAGAAAACAGCAAGCGTCTTTCGTGTTGTGCGTTATAATTTTTGTGTAAATACACCACCAACATATACTAACAAAAGAAGATAACAAAAATTTCACCGTTTTTCATCAAAACAGCATGAAAAATTGAAGTCCAACATTTTTGTAATTCCACCTGGTTTAAGTCAATTTACGCCAAGTAACTCTATCGCACCAATCGCGCCACGAAGAGTGAAACGAAACGTCAGATGAGAAAGATGCCAGCTCTATATGACATTACTCTATGGTCTACACTATTCACCACCCAAATTTGAAAGCTTAATCTTAGCCGAGGCGGAATGAAGACTGGCCCAGGAAATAATACCCCAATTGCAAAATGAAAATGGGCCCCAAACCAATACACAGGTTACAACAACACGAAATTTTGGGGTGTTAATTCGTACGTTTGGGATCGACTTTCGCTTACACATGGGGTGTTTTTTCCTTATGAATGTGGGCCCCAATGAAAGTGGGCTCCAATTATTGTTTGGGGGACATTTTCATTTTACTTGAGGTCGGTTTTCATGTTTTGGGGTGTTATTTCATAACTAAATTGGGGTGTAATTTCTCGGGGTGCAATTTCGTATGACTACTATAAAACTTAATGAAAACGCATCCCATACTAACAAATGAAATTAAGTCCCAAATAATACTAAAAAGAACACTACTAATATAAACCCACTTCTAAAAATGCAAATGAAACATTAAAGATATTGAGGTGCAATCATTTTTATTAGGCGTATACCTGCATTGTATCTTGCACTACTGCACGACAATAAGGACTTTTATAAGATAAGTTTTTCTGTATGACAACAGCTTGTATTTTTAAGTGACATTAGCTGCATATCGCGAAATGTTTGCTAGGTGACCATATAATAATTTCGTTGGGTTTCTTGGCAAAGAAAGATAAAGAAAAAATTGTTCCCAAAAAAAATCCCAAAAACAATTTTAATAAATTATATTTTAGTGTTTTAGAAAGAAATGAAAAAGTTTTCCAAAAACGCTGATATTGAGACAGAAAACAGAGACGTCACAAGAGGCAAGACAAATATTTGAAATAGCTTTTCTATTCTATCTTATTTTGTTTAATGTTTCATGGAATATGTTTATGTGTGTATTGTATTGTATGTTCATTCTGAAATTAATCAAATCGACGGATAAAACAAAACCATTTTTTTTATTGGGGCCGAATTTCCTGAGGTGCAATTTCTGATCTTTAAAATTATATTGCAAAAAAATACACCCCAAAGAGTCAATGACATCTGGCCCCAAATTTTATCAGTATACAACAAAAGCATATGGTAATAACGCCAAGTGCATAACGCCCAAATCAAATAATGTCATACTACCCAAAAAACGATACGTAAGTTTTTGTTGTACAAATTATAGATTTTGTGGGCTGTTTGCTGCATTATTTTAAAATTGTTCGTTGTCAAAATGCCCACATCAAGAAATGTTATAATGGCCAAAATTGGCATAATGCCCAAATTCTACTGGGAGAATAGTCATAAAGCCCAAACAATTTTGTGGGCATTATGACATTTGCATAAAATGAACAATTATTAAAAATGCAAAATACTACAACCGTTATTCGGTAGTTGCGTGTGTCTTGAACCAGAGCAGGGAACTATCGACGAGCTCAGTAGGTGCGGCCTAACATCATTATTGGTATGAAGTATTACACAGAATTTAGTTAAAAATGCGCAGCGTGGCAAAGCGCATACATCTCGTGGCACGTGAGCGGCGTGTTCGCGGGGCGCACGCGTTGCCGCCGGTCCGGCGAGCGGTAGCATCGCGGCAAAATAATTTTATGTATCTTATTTTTTTAAATCTTTAGAAAAATCAGGAACGTACAAAGTACTAAGCCTAGTACAGAAATCAAAGGACGTCGCAGATATTGTCAACAAAACGTGTGCTGCAAATCGCAATATACGTCGTTCAAGGTTATTGTGTCCCTTTACTACAAGAAGACAGATGAACTATGATTTTATTTACAAAATATAAAGGGTTTTTCAATAAGGGCGCTACAAAAGTTTTTTTAAATAAAACAAAACCGGCTTTAGATACCAATGAAATTCTTTAGTCCTGTGAAAGCACGTTCGATGCCATTATGTATGGAACTCAATTTCTTCTGCATGGCCACCACGGGCACGCTTGCAGAAGTCCAGACGCTGAACCCAATTTTCGACGGTTTTCAAGCATAAATCGGGCGATACTGCTGCAATTTCACGTTCGATATTCGTACGAAGTTCATCAATCGTCGCTGGGTTGTTGGCATAGATCATAGACTTGACGTAGCCCCACAGGAAATAATCTAACGGCGTCAAATCGCACGATCGACGCGACCAATCGACTGGGTTATTTCGTGAGATAACACGTTCACTAAACTTGGTTTCCAATAAATTGATTGTGGCATTCGCTGTGTGGCTTGTGGCGCCGTCCTGTTGGAACCACATATCCTCCAAGTCCATATTATCCAATTGGGGCCAAAACTATTCGGATATCATTGAACGGTAGCGATTCGCATTCACAGTAATGTGCCGGTCTTGATCATCACGGAAGAAGTACGGCTCAATGACGCCGCCGGCCCATAAACACCAAACCGTAATTTTTTAGGGATGCAATGATGACTCATGGATTACGTGTGGATTGTGTGTCTGACCAATAACGCATATTTTCCTTGTTGACGAAGCCATTCAGCTAGAAATGAGCCTCATCGCTGATTGTTGCGGCCCCTTAAAGTTGAGGCCACTGACTACAAATTTCGGTAGTACATTTTAATAATTTCGACTCGTTGTTGGCTCGTATATCTTTCCATGATGAAATGGCAAACCTTACTGAAGAGAAATGTCAAAAGAACGGGAAAAAATATGGCGTCGTTTGCTGTCCCTATCGATTTACTTTTGTAGCGTCTCTGTTGAAAACCCCGTTTATTCAAATATATTAAAACACTTTGTTCTCATGATAATACTGTTGTTTACCAAGGGCTTTAGAAATATCATTATGGCCAAAACCTGGCATATCGCCCAAAACTTAAGATGTGGAATGCCATAAACTCAAAAAAAGAAATGTTTTAAAATCCAAATCATTTTCGGGCGTTACGGCGTATAATTTGGGCTTTGCAGCACTCGGGATTTGGGTGATATGCCACTTTTTGAGCAGTATGTCGTTTATCATTTTGGGCGTTATTACCGTACGCCTACAACAAATAATTATTTTGGGGTCCTCTTGCGCTTATTGGAGCCTTCTTTTTAAACGGTTTAAAACAAAAAAAAATTAAAGCCGCCACCACAAAAATATTTGGGGTCGTACTTCAGAATTTTTTGGGGCCCTTCATCATTGCTTGGGATGCTATTTCATTTTGAAATTTGGGGCCCAAACCCTAAATTTGGGGCCCATTTTCATTTTGAAATTGGGGTGTTATTTCCTGGGGCCCGTCTTCCGGCCGCCCTTTCCCGAGCTGTAGGCAATTTCTCTATGGACATGCTTCGTACCGTTCAGACTTTGACTTTGGTCGTGCTGCAAGGCAAATGGCGGCCATTTTGAATAATCTTGTTTTATAATTATTAAAAGATGTTTGTTGTTTGGATTTTCTCAGCAAAACTGTGTACCAGTCAATTGCTTTTGGGAAATTGTTACTAAAATGGCTTAAATTTTTTATTTTCGTGGGGGTTTAAAGTTGGGAATAAAATTTGTTTTTACGAAAAGTATATATTAATACTTATACCTCCAGAACCCGCAAACCGATTACTTGTAGGCATTCATTGAATGAGTAGTTCAATTAAGATTTTTATTTCCCAATACCTACGATTTAATTCTCGAGAAATACAACGGAAACTAAATATAAGTAAACATTTTTGGTAAATTACAAAGAATTGAACTAAATTCTTTAAAAAAGTGTAGCCAGGCAAAACAGTTTTTTGTTTATGAGAGCCAACCACATCAACAAGTACAGTGACAGTTCCTCGTGTCGGTTAGTGTTACCTGTCATAATGGAAATATTAAAAACTAATGCTCTAATGTTGTTTAAAAGAAAATAAGTAACGACCTACTTTAGTTAACATTCGATTTAGTATATTTGCCCTTTTGTTTGTCTAATGATAAAAATCAAACTAAAAAAACAGACATGAAACCAGAATATAGTGCAAAATATGTAATAGCAAAATTGAAGCAACATTACTATAAAATCTCATTGTCGAGCGCAGTCAACGAAGGACAACACAAGATTCCGTGCAACATTTGTATATGAGATGTTTGTTTGCCTTAAGATGTATACATTTGTATTCATTTCGAGCGTAACTACATTGGGCCTGTTCCTCTAAACAACTACTCTATGTTGTCTTTGTTTAAGTAAATTAGTGTTGGAATTCAGGTGAATGCAGTCAACAATTTAGACGTTTTAGAACAGCTCTAAGTAGGCTAACTCGGTTCGAAACATAATTTTTGATTCCGAAAATTTGATGTTTTATTCGACCTTTATATTAAAAATTAAATAAATGTCTTTGGTTAGTGACTTGTGTAAATACACACCGCAGTGGCTTAACGGGCTAGACGCTGCTGAAGATGATGCTTCACAAACATCTAAACGATCGTCCAGCGAATGTGAGTTCGAATCCCACACGCGGCATTTACATTTTGTTCACTAACTGGAGAAAACATGATTTCTTATAGCCTTAAAGGAAATTACAACTTTAAACATAGCGAGGATCTAATACAACTAAATTTAAAATATTCGAGCGTCAGGTCTATTTTAAATTATTTTATTCTTCAATATTTTTTTAAAGTTTTCTTAAATTTTTTTTTCATGTTTTGTCTCTGCTAATCATTAGAATTGATCCGATAATATTAAATTCGATTGCTAAACAACAATATAATGATTTGGATTCCCGTAACACTCACAGGACCGACAAAGTGAATGAAGATCAATTCGATCGCATTGAAGTTCGTTTGAGTAACAGGAAGTGACTGTTAATACAATAAGCGCGTTTTCGTTACACCGCTTGTTGATATAATCGATTGTTTTGTATGAAGCACTTAGCGAAGACTTAGCGAGAACTTAGCGACGCGAATCATTTTCGTTAAGTTTAAACAATTTTTTTTTTAAAATCTTTTACCGTTTTCAACCCTTTTTCATGGTTATTTTTGAATAAAATCACTTCTCCCTAAATAGCCGTTTTCTTTACAACTTAGCAAGCGATAATCCTCCTAACCAAAACACGACGACAGCTGTTCATTGATATAAAAGTCCGAAAACTGTGAAATCGCGGTATACCTGAACAAACCTTAAGAAAGCGGCTATTACAATTTGGTAGAAACATATGCATACTCCAATGGGCATTAACATGGATTACTTTACAGATTACAAAATCGTACTAACTTATTTATCCGGACTCGAACAAAAGGAAGAAAAGATATTTCGTCAACCAGTTGGACCTTTTGCCTTATCTCTCCGGTTGGTAATACCAAGTGTACGCAGGAATTCGTCAACCTGATCCCTCCTGTGGAGTCTTGGTCTTGGTATTTTTTGTCTCCTTTCGAGTTCGGTTTCGAAAACCCTTCGTGCTGTTTTGTCTTAATATATTCTACTTACATGGCCTAACGAGCGCAATCGCATTCTTTTGATGCTCTTAACTACGTCATGCGTCCCCGATACTCGACGTTGCACACTATAGGGAAATAAATTATTCGGAGTATTTCTCTCAAAAACTCCTATAGATATTTCGTCTGCTTGTTCTAAGACCAAGAATTCTGCACAATAAAGTATGACAGCTGATACGAGAGTCTGGCATAGCTGAACTTTAGTTACTCGAGAGAGAGCTTTATCTCTAAAGTGCTTGCTTAGCCAAAAATGACATCTATTCTATGATCTCAAGGCTGACGTCGTTCTTTTTATTTATGACACATCCGAGATATATTATGGATCAGAAGCTGACGAGGATGCTTTGATTTTTTTCTTTTGATTTCATTCACCTTCTAATGTCAAAAAAATATGCCCGATATCTTGTTGAGCTTCAGTGACATTGGTCACCTACCAAACCTGGGACGTATCGGTAGTTGCATAGCTAATCCGGCTGCTCAGGAGAAAAAGTCATAGGCATATGATTGAAAACAGAAGGCTCTAAATCTTTGGCTCACAATATCTAAACCTCCCTAAATGTGAACTCTGTATTATTTTCCAAAATAGGATCTAAAAGATCAAGGCAAACTATCGTAAAACAACATCTACAGCATTGCGGATAGGGTACACGACAAATTTGAATAAAATTGAATGGGGCTGAGCCAAAAGTATGGAATTTCTCTTCATTGTATTCACTCTTAAAGAGGAAGACACCCATTATATATTTCTATGAAACTAGATTCTGTCATAAAAAGTACAATGGAACAGCAAACGAAAGAACAATGAAAGAATTTGACATACATACGGCGCAGAGGACAAAATAGGCGAAGAACTCCTCTCATCTTGTTCAATCGCAATGTGAGCTGAAAGCAAAGTATATACAAATTGAGACTTTAAGATGGGGAAGGGCAACAAAACTGTGAACCCTTCCATTTATGACTCCTCATTGTTGAATCTTCATACTCTACGGAATCGCAACGGGTTGAAGACGCAAACGGGAAATCTTGAAATATGATTGTGTGTGACTGAATGTGATATTTTGACTGGTTTAGTTGAGCTGATTCGTTTCTTCACATTTTGGAGAATATGAGGTATCTTATTGAGTCCTTGCGATTTTGTTTGTATTCTGCAGTCTTTGCTAACGAGCACCTCAGGTTTAACTGTAAATATGTATTGTGCAGTTGAGAATTATGTGTGTACGGAAATATGTGTCACGAGCCGTATTTCTTGTTAGTCAGACTGGCTTTGCTACTCCATCTCATACCCCAGCCGGTGCCACTGTTGGATTGGATTGCTTGAGAATATTTCGAATTGAATACACCAAACACTAACACAGAAACACACAAGCACATGCTGGTGCCATAGTCAGATAGATGGATAGAAATGTTCATGAAGTGCTTGTAGATGTTACTGTTCTCCTTCGTGTTCTGCTTCTTCTACTTGTCATCATTTCTTTGAGCTTTATTTTGTTGTGTTGGGATGCTCTTGTTTTTGTTTTTGTGAAACATTAATGTAAAAAGTATCCTCCGGGTAATGGATGACAAGATGACAACTCCCGTTGAGTATTTAGAATACAGTACGAAATCAACAATATTGTGTTAACAAAAATTATCCCTTGTAATGGAAGAAGAGACAAACAAGTAACAAATATCAGAAAATATGTTGATGGATTCAAAACGATGTTCGTTCGACTTGTTACTTACTCGCTTTGTTGCTCGCCAGAGCCCCAAAACAGCCATAACATGTCAAATGGAGAAAATGGACCAAAAATAACATAACAAGGACAGCAGTGTTCATGAAGACGTGAACATGATTGTATTTCCTTGCATGCTACTAAACGAATATCATCTTAGGATTTCGTCGTATGAATGAAATACATCAATTTGCACAATTCTGCAAAAAGGCTTGTACGAATCTTAAGGCAACACCATATGATCAAAAATATATCGTATACCCTGTTTCTATCCTTCGAAACCATCTAAGTTTGAGCAAAATTCTATTTTTGCACCGTCAAAGTAACCAAATTTGTTACGAAACTGTTGTCAAAGATGGCATTTCTTTCTACTTATTAGTTGTGATAACCCAATCATTCACCAAATAGTAATCAATTCCAAAAGTTTTACAAATTGAAGGAATATGAGCTCAGTGTCTTAACATTTATACTACTTTACTTGTGACAGTCGATAGTGCAATGGCCAGAAAGCGCGACTGTTGTGCATTAAAACATATTATTTCATTGGGCGAAGGGTAACTCGCTTAGTTACGGCGACCTATACAGGTGTACAGGGGTAGGACCCGGTATACCCCAAGGAGCATAATCCCAAATTTAAAATTTGGTCTTCAGTCAAAATCAGAAGACGGCCATAATCAAAATATTGTGTTTGGGCTTATGTCTGCATTAATAGGAGCATAATCATAAATATTTGGAAGACGTAAGGCCAAATTAAATTTGGGATTATGACGTCATGAAAAACGGTCATTCAACGTTTTTGGACAACACTATTGTTTTTTGTATGTTGCCGAATTTTATGAATTGTGAAAGACTACTCTGTGGGCTAGTTCTTCTACCATTTGTTTGTATCATCGATTGAAACGAAAATTTTGAAGGGAAAACATGTAAATAGTGAAATGTAGAAAAGAGTTTTTATTGTGAATGGAAAGGAAAGGATAGTTCTATTGAATAAGATCGATCTTTGTGGAACATGTACATAAAATGTATGGCTTCAAAACGCCAATCCTACGGTATGTAACACAGAAGAGAAGAACAAAATGCGCAATTGATGGAAATCCGTAACCTTGCGGAAGTAGAGGTTTTCATCTTGGACCCAGGAATTGTGCAAACACATGAGAAGAATAAACGGCGAACGTTTTGAGCCGAACGGGTTGTTTTAGTGTTCGTCTTTAATTCGGAAAACATTTAAACATCAAATAGTTTCTTGAGAACGAAATCTTAACATCATAATTTGAATTCCAGTAATATCTTATGAATAACATGTTATCGTTATGTTACAAATTACATTTTTTTGAGAAATTAGGATGTCTCGTGATTGTTTTTTTCTATTCATTATAATGTATTTTCTATACCGGAATCGTGTTTAATTTCCTTAATTTGTATGCACCAATAATTTAGTCTGATATGATTTTGATGTGTTAACATCTATAGGCGCGGGTACGGTCTAAATCAGCCATCGGCACTCCATACCACTTGTGTGGACATTGAATTCACACCGACACTTACGCTCTTTAGAAAACCACGCTCTTTTGCTTCGTTTTTTTGAATGTGCACAGAACAAAATTTTTCTTTCGTTTAGTCGTCCGCAAGACAGCGATGAAACAACATCATGTGCGCTGGTTGTGTATTTATTTGTCTTGCGTGCGGCAAAAAACAAGAACTCGTATGTTTGTATGAATGGTCTTATTTTGCAGCTGTTTTGTTTGCCGTTCATTCGTTGTTGAGCCACTGAAGAGATATGTCATCAATGTCGCACTTTAATTTTTTTCAGTGCACAATATTTCCTCTCACCAACACACACTAATTTTTATTTTTGCCGTCCGCTGACGTATAACCACGCCATTATTCTCTTTGCTCTGAGAGCGCCCCGCACTCACACAAGACAACTATTTGCTGCCGCTACACAAGGGTGTGTGTTTTTCCACAGTCTGACAAACTGTGTTTCGCAGTCGGACCTACACGATTTGCACACACAATTTCTTACAAATCGGTTCAGCCGTTTCGGAGGAGTTTAACGGCAAACAATGTGTGATCGCTGTCGGACAATCTGTTTGAGCGCAGTCGGACAAATTGTTTTTGGATGTATTATTCACTTTGTGAATTTAGACCAGCGGTCGGCAAAAATAAAAATTAGTGTGTGTTGGTGAGAGGAAATATTGTGCACTGAAAAAAATTAAAGTGCGACATTGATGACATATCTCTTCAGTGGCTCAACAACGAATGAACGGCAAACAAAACAGCTGCAAAATAAGACCATTCATACAAACATACGAGTTCTTGTTTTTTGCCGCACGCAAGACAAACAAATACACAACCAGCGCACATGATGTTGTTTCATCGCTGTCTTGCGGACGACTAAACGAAAGAAAAATTTTGTTCTGTGCACATTCAAAAAAACGAAGCAAAAGAGCGTGGTTTTCTAAAGAGCGTAACCCGGGGGCTCCACAATCAACTAATCGCCGTCAACCAGTAATACTCTCAAAGATTTATACTAATACACTCACACTTTTGTGAGTCGTCTGGTGGTTGATGGCGATTTTATCTATCAACCGAGCTGGGCGATTTGCTTTCAACTAAACAGCTGACACAGCATTGTTTTTTTTGTTTTCCCGCGTTAAAATCGAATGCAAGTGTGGTGGTGATTTTAGGCAAAAGAGTTGTTAATGTAAAAAATTGCTTTAAGTGAAAAAATGAATAAACAAAGTGATTTGCTGAAGTTTATTGAACTTTATAGAAGCAGGGAAGAGTTATGGAATATGAATGCGCCTATATACAGGCGCAATGACCTAAAAATGAAGGCGTATGCGGACATTGCTGCAGAGACTAAAATTTCTGTCGAGGACGTAAAAAAGAAAATTAAATCTCTCCGGACGGTGTACACGAGGGAAAAGGCTAAAATTGAAAAAAGTAAAAGATCTGGATGTGACGCAGATTCCGTATACCTGCCAAGCATATTTTGGTACACTCAGATGTCATTTGTGGATGCATCTCTTTCTCGTCGTAAAACTTTGGACAACTCATTCCAGGTAGATGAAATATGTGTTAAAAAATGTGTTTTGCTTATAACAGCAGATATATGTATATGCATATATATAAATACTTATGTCTATATTTGTTTATATTTAAAGGAAAATGTTGATTCATTATTGGAGGAAACCTTAGATGCTGAGGCAAGTGATAGTTCTTTTGCTGCATCGTCCCAATCTGGTGTAACACAAAAAAGGAAACATACTCCAGAGCCCAATTCAAAATTGGATAATGCAATTGACAAATTACTAAGCATAGGTAAAGACGTCAGTGTGTTTCACCTCTTTTCAGAAAGTGTTGATAGGCAATTAAGAGATTTACCAGAAGGGGACGCCTATGACGCAATGGCAGAAATTCAAATGATGCTTACAACCAAAAAAAAGAATAGTTTAAAAAATAATGTTGGAATAAATGTCTGCCAAATAGTCCCAACGAGAGTATTCGCACCCATAGCAAACTTGCCAAGGCCATCGACATCTTGCTCGCAAAGCTCTGGCACAGCAATATCAAGGACATCAACACCTCTCTCGAAAAGTTCGTCGCAAAATGATATTTTATTTACTGCAATGTCTGATGCAGAGATTGTAGATGAAGACTTGTGAAATTTATGAAATTAATGAATTGAATTGAGTAATAATCATTTTATTGTTTTATTGGTTGATGCATTTTATTGGTTGTTAAAGGTACAAACCCTTTTGGCCTGGAATAAAAAATCATTTTTTTTTTATTTTTAAAAAAAACTATTTTATATTAATTTTCTTCCATTGAAAATCTACGTTCCCTCTAGTTGTCAAGTATCGTGACAGCTCATCCCTAGTTCTGCACGCGTACTTGTACGTTCTTTGGCTTTGGTTGCCAATTGCAGAAAACGCATCAATTATTTCACTGTCAGCCGCTTCTGCTACACTGGCCGTACGAGGTTTAGTCAAATAATTGTGAAGGACACAAGAAGCCTTCACAATAGCGTCCACAGAGTCCGGTTTAACTTCGATTGGTCTGTGGAATATTCTAAACCTACTGGCCAACCGACCGAAGGCACATTCCACAACCATTCTTGCCCGACAAAGCCTATAGTTAAAAATTTCTTGAGGCACGCTTAGTTTCATGTTTCTGTTGTAGGGCTTCATAATGTGCCTATCGAGAGCAAAAGCATCGTCGCTAATAAAGAAGTAAGGAATTTTACTCCCTTCGTCGACAACCAACTCCTCCGGCTGGGGAATATTTAAAGTTCCATTCTGCATGGCCTCGTATAACGAACTTTCGGTAAAAATTGTGCTGTCTGATGACTTGCCGTTGCTGCCGACGTTTATATATCTAAAACGTGAGTGTGCGTCAACAGCAGCAAACAACACAATACTAAAATACCCTTTAAAATTATAAAATAGCGAACCAGAGTTCGCCGGAGCCTTTATCCGAATATGCTTCCCATCGAGTGCACCTAGTGTGTGAGGGAATTGCCATAATTGATTGAAGTCCGTTGCTATTTCTTGCCATTCTCTTTCAGTATTGGGCATCTGTAAACCAGTAAAATACCATTTTTAATTTATTTAGTATTATCAAATACTATTGTTTGTGGTGAGAACTTACTTTTAAATATTCCACTTGCAGACTTCGGTATATCGCTTCTAACACCTCTGGCACAAATTTGCCTATCGTTTTCCTGGACACTCTCGACAAAAACTGCAAAGACTTGTAGGAGTCTCCAGTGGCAATAAATCTTAAACTTATGCACAATTTCAGCCTCGGCGAAAGTGCAGCGCGCATGTGTGTGTCTTCTTTTTTTAGGCCGTCGTGAACCTGTAAAAAGCAAACACAAACTTTATTACATATTATTACAAATAGTATTTTTAAAATCTTACCAATTTTAGTAGCTCTTCAAACTTAGTAACATCTATCCTGGTGAAGTTTTTGAAATCAGCAGCGTCGTCCCACATTAGGTCTTTCATCAAATGAGCTTCTAAGTCGTGCTCCATCCTTAATAAACAAAAAGTAATGCATTAATATAAATACAAATATAAAAATATTTCATTTCAATTTGCTTACCTTAAAGCTAGCATTGGTTTCACCCAATATTTTCTTGTCACCTTTTTTTTTTTTTTTTCTTCCTCTATTATCTTTTTCATTTCTTCTAAAATAACAACCGACGCGAGAATTATAGAAACTTTCCTTGATGACGACATTTCAATAATGAAGTCGCTTCAACTGTCGAGCACAGCCTGTATCACAACTGTCAAATTTATCGCATTTTGACAACCAGTATATGTAAAAGAGTATCAACTGCAAGTTGATTGTGGAGCCGCAACGTAAGTGTCGGTGTGAATTCAATGTCCACACAAGTGGTATGGAGTGCCGGCTGTTATACGCAGCGTTGCCGTTTTGGTAGAATCCTACCAAATTTGGTCGGATGGATTTTAAATTTTATGATTCGGTCGGATGGCCCGCCCAATTCGATTTTGGTCCGTTTTAGACGTACCCATCATTAATTTTAGTTAGCCATCATTTAAAAAAATCAATTTTTCCTTAGTCTCTAACGCACTGAATTGTCAGAAGTCATTGTATTTGACGGCGCGAAAATTGTAGGCTTTGTACTTTGCAATGCTTCTTCATTTCGCGATTTGGAGAATTCATCGTAAAAACTGTAATTGTGCGCGTCTTCCTACTAAGTGTTCCTTAATATTTAAAGAAAGTGATCTATCTCTCTAATCTATTGCTGTGAAAAGAAACAATTTTAATTTTGTCAAAATTAAAAACATGGACAAGTGAGTAAACTTGATGGGAAATAGGTAGCTCTAACTGTTCCGCAACATTCAGAACGTGGTCCGGCAGGCCCGGGAAAGTGTTTCATGCTAAGTGCTATGTGATATGACAACGAGGCTTTATTCTTAATTTATTTTCATTTGGAAATACTAATATTGTGCTTGTTAATTTTTTTGAGGTATAGAACAAAAAGGGCTAAGAAGGCTGAAGTAAACAACAGTGATGTCTCTAACAGGTCTGAAGATAACAATAATGATGTCTCTAACAGGTCTGAAGATAACAACAAGCCTGTTTTTTATTCCCTGCTAAATTAATTTTTCGACCACTTTGTATGGGAAACTAAGCGATTTTAAGCGGCTCTCCATACAAAGTCGTCGAATTAAAAAAACAAGCTTAACATTGATGTAAAATTTTAAATGTTTTTATTTAAAAATCTTTCAAACTCTTATTTTCCAGTGGTGGTAGTGAAACACAAGTTAACGTAAAAATAAAGTTTCGGTTGGAATGGCTGAACTCATTTACTTGGTTGCAAGAAAAAGATGGCTCCGCATATTGCGTTGCTTGCTACAAGTCATTGATATGTCATTTGACCCACCTAAAAGCACATGAGAAATCAACAACCACATTCAAAACTATGATCTGAAAAAAAGAAATCTGAAGATCAACAAATTTTGTAATGCGGAGGAACAAAAGCGGCAAAAACAAGTCACATATGCGGAATATGTGTTAGTAATGTTTTGCATTACACATAATCTACCGTTTTTATTAATGGACTATCTGCCTGCTTTACTTATTGAGTGTTGCCCAGATTCTTCAATAGCAAAATTACTGCAACTCAAACAGCGACCTATATTGGAAACCAAATGAGGTTCTCCTTAATTGTGGACGAAACAATAAAATTTTCCTCAATTTCGGGATTCAAGACAAGTTTCTAGCCATGCTGAAGCTTGCTGAGGCTAATGCGGAGACTGTTTGCAAATTAATAAAGGACTTCTTGGCTTCACGTAGTATTCCGTTAAAAAATTTAATTGCTTTGACGACAAATGGTGCTAACGACATGGCTGGAGATTATCAGTGGGCTAAAAACGTTGCTTACCCGTGAATCGGATTTATTTTACATAAAATGCACTTGCAATCCACTTAAGCTTTGTGCCAGATATGCTTGTAAAAAGTTACCAACAAGTATTGAGTCTCTTTGCCGTAAAATTTATGTCTTTTTTTCGCACAGTCCCAAACGAATAAACGAATTTAAAGAATTTCAAGAATATTGAGCAGTAAAACCCCACAAAATATTAGGCATTTGCGGGACTAGATTGATATCACTTGAAGATGTGATAAATAGAATAGTTGAGCAATGGGATAGCCTCAAATTATATTTTATTTATTGTTTTTATAAAATGCACGGACTTCAACCTGTAACAATTGCCGAAGATATGACTTGTGTAGAAAAATGTTATTTCTTATTTGTATCATATATTTTAGCATATATTTTTATTATTGTAATTAAAATGTTAAAAAGACTGAATTACTAATTTAATACTATGTTTTTTTATAAGCAATGTCTATTCAAATAAAAAATGTATCTTACAAAAATAATAAAACAATTTAGGACTTATTTCACAATTTTGGTCGGCTACTTGGGTTTTTGGTCGGTTTTATGGAAATTTTTGGTCGGGAATATTTTTTTCAAATGGCAACACTGGTTATACGTATATAAAAATGAGATAGAAAGAGAGCAACGAAAATTGTGAACTTGTGGAGCGTATGTCCGAACATAACAATGTATGTATGTTCATGTGCCTGTTGTTTTGCATTCTCTTTGTTTTTTGTGGGCATAAAATAAAAGGTATTAGCAAGAAAATAATGACACTTGTTTTTAAATAGTTTTAAGTGTTATTAAGTATTAACATTATTTAAATGAAACATCATCATATGATTGGACGCCTTTTTAAATTCTTTATACCTCTCTCTCTTCACCAATCTGTATGTACATTGTACATATGTATGTATGCCGAAAAAACTTTGGATTGATTTTTAACTCTTTGCCCGTGATCCAATCGAGCTGAAACTTCGCAGGAAAACTAATGGCGACGAATGAAATGAACTATCAAAATATGGGCGGGATTGGCCAAAGGGGCGTGGTCATATATAAAGAATTTATAGTCGAAAACTGTTTTTAACGGGTTGGTTTTTTATTATTGTGAAAGGGAAGTCAAATAAAATGTGGGTGCGGAGCACTCTCAGAGCAAAGATAATATTGATAAAAATTAGATTGCAAGAGAACAACGAAAATTTTGTGAACTTCTGTATCGTATGTAAGAAGATAACAATGTATGTCTCGTCATGTGTCTGATGCTTTCCATTCTCTTTGTTTTTGTGGGAATAAAACAAAAAGTATTAAGCAAGAAAATAATGGCACACGTGCTTGCACTTGTATTAATATTATTTAAATGTAACGTCATCGTATAATTGAACGCTGTTTTTTATTTTCCAATGTAACATTTAAAAATGCGTTCATAGAATTCGAACAGGTACCGTGTAGCAAAAAGGTGTTAACACATCGCCTGTGAGTTCGAACACTCATTGGATTTTTTTTAATTATTAGTTTATAATATATACATATAAACTTTTTGACCACTTTCAAATTGTTGACACATTAGGTGCACTTTGTCGACTAAAAATTCTTCGAAGTTTGCGAGCGGTCTCAGCATGGCTTTCCAAATTTTTGTAATAAGTTTTCACAATTACAACGCGTTGTTCTTTCATAAAGCGCTTCATTTTTAACATTCGGAATAAATATATGTGACAGCTTCCAAATTTCAGAGTTGCCACTTTCCACAAAAAATTACACTAAAACAAAAAAAATTCAGGTTTACTGAGACTCCCCTTATGAGCGGTGTGCTACTGACTTTGAATCGAGAATAAAAAACAATCCTAGAGCTTTTGGGAATTATATACAATCGAAAAAATCCAGTAGTGAGTATTCTTGTACAATGGTCTTTGGGGAGAGGATTGCCAACTCTCCATCTGAAATAACCAACTTATTTGCTATTTTTTCTTATCAAAATTCAGTTTTCATATCAAAGAAAATTGTCTACGATTGGGTTTCATTCTTCATTGTTAAAATGGATTGAATCAAGATGGATTAGAATGGATTCAAAGAGTACATACATACCAAATTTTGCTCAAATCCATTAGTATTTGCGGGACAAACTTTGACTACAGAGTTACATCGGCAGACGGACATGACTAAATCGCTGCCAAGATTCATTCTGAGTCGAAATCTATATGTTGCAAACAGCAGTAATAACTCATGTTACATGTCATGATACCCCAATGTGATGTACAGTGCAATTTAATAAATTTACTAACGGCCTGTTTTTGTAACTTGTTTTTCTCTCATCGCACGTCTAGAGCCAAACGAATTTCATTTTTGGTTTTTGTAAACTTTTTTTGTGTGCAAACACAAAAGCTTTTAATTATCTTCAAAATGTAGGTTCACATAAGTCAACAACGTACAATGTTAAATGTCAAAATAGACAATCGTAAAAAATTGTTCGTGTGGGTTATATTGATGTGTTTTCATTTCAATAAATAAATAAAAATGGATTGTTTGACTAAAAAAAATAAAGTATTTTTACCATTGAAACGAAACAGCATATATTGATAATAACAATTGTACTTATCAGAGTAAAAAAGACCAACTCTATCCAGTTTCGTGCCTTGGTAGACTCGATGGACGAGTTCCCACAACTAGCCAGTCGGCCCCAAATCTTCTAACAGATTCGAAAATACTTCCTTATTAACACGGAAGTTGGCAATAAATCTACAAAACATAACTTCATTAATTCCTAAAAGCAAATTATACTGATATACTTACTGGTCTTCTGGAATCTCAAACACATTGGTTGAAAAATCCTACGGCTTAGGCGACTTTCTCTATCACCATTGGTAAAAAAGCAAACAATTGTGTTTATTTTCGATTGTTTACTTATTTTTTAATACCTACAATCAGCTGTTGTTGATTTTACAGCTGATGGCTAGGGTTGCCCCCGTTTAGCGTGTATTTATATGAAAAAGCTTTAAGAAATGCCAATAAAAACATGAAGGTAATATTGTTCTTTGACAGGAACACAACCAAGAAAAAGAGCTTTTATGCCCAAGGGAAAAGCAACAATGAACTCAATTGAAATCCTGATTGCTTGTCTAGCAATTGCACGCCTGCTGTTTGAAGATAGTTACAAAAACAGGCTGTAAATCATGGACGCGATAATCTATTCGGCATTATATCCTCCAAAACACTAAAAATAAGGACATAATCTCAGTTGGTATTTGCAACTCCTCCAAAATTGATTTATGTAAATTGATTATAGTGAATAATGTGTTTGGGAATATGGCCGCTCACTCCTACAGTGACAAGTCTTAACCCCATAGAGTAATCTCATACTAGAGAGAATATTTGGCTCATCTGACGTTTCCTTTCACACTCTTCTTGATGCGGTCGGTGTGAAATATAGATGTTTGACGAAAAGTGACATACACCAGGTGGAATTACAAAAACTTCTTGCTTTAATTTTTCATGTCTTTTTGGTGAAAAACTGTGAAATTTAAATGTTTTTAAACTTTTTTTATTGACTGTTATTGTTAGCATACATTTGTGTTGTCTTTAACACAATAATTTTAACACACAAAACGAAATGCAGTTGTTGTTATTTTGTTCGTTGTTTTGAACCATTGCCTCTATCTGGTATTAGTAAAGCAATTCTTTTCAACATCAAACGTAAATATCACACCAGGCCAAATATCATAATGTCACTGATTGTGAAAAGTTTCCCGATATCCCTTAGTGGGATGTAGTGAAAAAAATAAATGTATTTCAACTTTATACAGGGTGGAGCGCGGTAATTTGCTTATTTGGAAATGGAATAAAATAATTATGAACCTTAGAAAAATTTAGTTTATATTTTAATTATATTGAACATTAAGGGAATTTGTAATTACATGGTAACTCTAACAAGCATGTAGACTGGTATTTCAGTCTCAATATTGTTAATTAGGTATTCTAGGGTGTTGGGACGGTTGATATACACCTTCGACTTCATGTAATCCCAAAGGAAAAAATCGCATGGGGCTAAGTCTGGTGCGCGTGCCGGCCAGTTCACATCACCCCTCAAAGAGATAAGCCGTCCAGGAAACATTTGCCTCAAACAATTCATGGTAACCCTCGCTGTGTGTGCAGTGGCACCATCCTGTTAGAACCATGTATCCTCTAATTGCATTGCCTCAAGAGCCGGCTGTAAAAAAATCCTGCATCATATCAAGTACCGTTCGGAGTTCACAGTTACGCCAAGACGGTTTAAAACTTCAAAACTTTAATTTCAATTAAGTAAGGACCAATGATGCGGTCTGAATGCAGAGGTCTCTGGGGTTTATTTCACTCCAGTACCGCATATTTTGTTTGTTTACACACCGACTGAGGCACTGCAATGAGTGCGCATTTGAAAAATACGCTTCAACACAAAATTACCTCTCGTCACGTGTCCAGTGCATGATGGCAACTGAAAGGCAGACGAATACAAATCTCCCGTCAGCCACTATAAGCCACGCACACTCTCCACTCTCTTCGACCAACAGTGCCGCCACAGCCTGCAGTGCAAAAAAGCAAATTACCGCGATCCACCCTAAATACATATTATTTAAATACATATTTTACTACATCTTTGTCAGTTGGGATATATGTAACCTGACCAACCGTCCCGCTTTTGGCGGGATTATGCCGCCTTGGATTTCTATCCCAATTTATCTTGGAAGTCATATTTTTTTTAAAAAAATATTGTCAACACTCACAAGCAGGACTTGAATTCACATTGTCAATGTCAGCTTTTCGAAGTTTGCGAACTTCATCATCAGAGGCTTAGTCGTAGGCTCTGATACCTGTTCAAATCTGTCACTAACTAAAATAATCTAATGTGATTTTTGATCGATTTTATTTTTACTAATTTTTTTAACATCGGGTGGGTCACAATAAATAGTGACGAAATCACATAGTTGTTGTTGGCATAATATTTAAACATTTATTTTAATATTCTTAGAGAAAGAATTTTTCGTATTGTTAACATTTATTTTTTAGTCTGGCTTTTAAAAATATTGAAAAAATAATATAAAAATATATAATATTAATAAGCGATTAAAATAAAAGATAATATATTAAGCAAACTATATATTTTATTTTTTCATATAATTTACCTATTTGTAAGTTTTTTTAAATTTTAGGTCATTTGTTAGAAAAAATCGGCTTGTTGGGTCAAAATACCCCTTTTTTGAACAAAAAGAGTTGGTCAGGTTAGGTATATCATATCTTAGATTCAGTGTGTGGCACTTATTTTAATAACAATTGAATTCGAAACTCGGACCTGTACTCGACGTATATATAGAACTTCAGTTGAGTTCTCAAAATATTCGGCACCAATTTCCGCTTTAACTCGGTCTGTTATACTCAAACTTAGTTTAATTTCGTCACTAATGTTCTATAATTGGCGAAAAAGTGTTATTAGTTTTAGTACAAACTTTAAGTACCAATAACAAAAATATGTACTTGCTTAAATGTAAAATTATGAATTTATTTGAAGTCAAATACGGTATTGAATCATGTAATTGCAGTTTAATTTAACTTGAATTTAGGGAATTTTTTTTACTGGATGATTAAATTTTTTTACTGGATGAATAAAAAATTTAACTTGAATTTAGGGAATTTTTTTTACTGGATGATTTTTTTTACTGGATGATTAAATGGTGTGATACAAAGTCCAATGTTTGGCCAGTTGTCCGAGGTTTAAATCGGTAAATAATTGGAAACGCTAAAAAAATTATTTCAAAACTTAGCATTTTGGCTTGGGAGTTAAACAAGACCCAGAAAAAAATAGTTTCCATTACATTCCTTGAAGAGATTGTTTGGTTGTTTCAGGTGGTTACTAAAGATACTATTTAGCATCCATTAAATTCTTGAGACACCGTTTTGCATACCACATCACTCCGGACAGTCTAATGTACAGTATCTATATCCAACCTGTTAATCGGAGATACCTCATTAGATCCCCTAGATCTATCTCGTGTATCTCAGTGAGGAAGTTTCAGCCGTCTGGCGTGACTACCGATTGGCCAGTGCCCGGTCAGCACGGCAATTTGCCTTGATATGTTCCCCCGAATTTGGCTAATCAAGGAGTTAATACGGTGAATGTTATATTCTGCACACGTGTTCCTGGATATGCGGCACGTTTAAGTTTTATCCCATCTGGTCTTTGCTCGTTCAAGGTAATTCAAGAAAATACCTCTTTTCACCGACCATATAGGCGTCGTTACGACTGACACCATATGGAGTTCGGTGGAAGAGGATCCTGCCATGGCTAGTTCATCTCCCCTTTCGTTCCCAAGGAAAGAAGGTAAGAACTACAGTAGCCAGTCGACCTAGCTGGACAAGTTTTTCCCTACATTTACCAACGAGTTTAGAAGCAATGTTGTTTAATTTAGGTGATAGGAGAGCCGACTAGATATCTACAAATATTCCAATGCGCCCTTCTCTCCGGTGTAGTATTAGTCCGGCGCAGGCTTCCTTGATGGCCACTACCTCCGCTTGAAAATCGCTGCACTTGTATGGGAGTTTCATTGAGTAATTGAGACTTGCCTCTTCGGAGGAGATACCCGAGCCGGTTCCACATTCCATTTTAGACCCGTCCGTAAATACTTTGGTGTCAAATCCTTCCAGTGCCACTATATTCATCTGGGATACCTAACATCGAATAGGTTATCGTACGTCAATGAGGTGTGCCATTATCGGTGGTTATATTGAGTTCTCCTGGGATTGTCTGTAGTATTCTCGTCTGTCCATATGCGTTGCTCCTCCAGATTCCAAGAGCATTTAGTTGGGTGGCGCTCCAGGCCGCACTAGCTGTTATGTGAAGGTCAATTGGTATAATGTGAAGCATTGCATTAAGGGCTTTAGCTGGACACGTCCTCATTGCCCCTGTTGTGCCGATGTAAGCTCTGAACTCTATACAACAGTTTCATGGTGGACGTCTTCTCCGCGACAGGATACCATATCATTGCTCCGTAGGAGAGTATAGGTCTGAATATACTAGTGTATATCCGGTCGAAGACTCCATTGGCTTCCGAAAATTTTCCGACAAGCGAAGGATGCAATGGTTGCTTTCTGTACGCGGTGCTCTATGTTACGCTTCGAGCATAGTTTATTGTCTAGAATGTAATCCACTTAGCCGAGGAGGATTAATCTTTGGTATATTTGTCTTCCTGGTAAAAAGTATGCCCTTAGTGTTCCCTGGACTCACTCCCAGACCACTCCCAGTCGTTAAGTGATTTCAAGGTTCCATTCATAATTTTGCTCAACACGGGTGAGGGCAAACCAGATACCATTATTACCACGTCATCTGCATACGCCACGGGTTTGATCCTCATACAGCCCAGTTTTAGTAGTATTTTGTTGATCACGAGTAACCAAGAGACTGGGGAGAAGTTCTCATAATCTATGACCTGTGAGTTATCTAGTTTTATACTCACTGATGGGAACCTACAGTTTTAAGCCGATTCCGAACGGTAACTACTCGATAGTAGAAAATATGATGGCAATGGTAATTGTTAAGTCCACAACCAAAAAGGTGCAATTTATACTGAAGTCAGTACAAATAGGAATGATAGGGACGTCGCACAGCGCTTCGTCCCAATACATCCACTGGCCAAAAAAAGAAGGGATAGTCAGAGACAAATGAAAGTTGGTATGCCATCGTGATTGGTATTAGTCAAGAAAATTTTTAATTATGGACCCATTCGGAGCACGCGTTCTGGTACCTCACATACAAATGATTGCTGGCCTCCAAAGTTCATCACGCTATAACACACTATTGGGTGCCCAGATTTTGACCAAACTTTGCACGAAATGATATTTGTACAGTAGTCACGTTCGTGCCTAACTTCGATGGAATCGGACCACTAATTGTGGTACCTACCATACAAAGAATTCAACGGGTCTCGATAACTCATTACGCCATAACACCCTATCAGATTGCTAAATTTAGATTTTGGTCAAAATTTTGATCTGTACAACGTAATATTTTTGTGACCGTCATATTTCAGCAAAACTTGGAAGTACTCGGACGTTTTAGTACCCCCCATACAAAGTCTTCAATGGGGTTTGAAAATTCATCAGACTATAACACTCTTCCAGAATCTACTGTTTTCCTGAAACTTTGCACGATGTGATATTTTATTACCATAATATTTCTTAAAAATCTGGGCAGGTTCGGAATACTTGGGCTGGTACCTCCCATACAAACGGTTCAGTGGGCCATGATAATTGATCAAACTCCGTGCAACGTAATATTTTCACTACCGTAATATTTGTGCAAGTTCTATAAGTAGTAGGACTGGTACCCCCCATAAAAAGGGTTCAATAGGATGTACAAATTCGTCATCCTATAGAAATCTTCCAGAGTGAACGGTTTCCCCAAATCTGTGCAGGATGTGATATTTTTATTATCAAATGTTTATGTGAAATTTGGGCAGGTTCAGAATACTACTTATCTGTACAACCTCTCATACAAATTGTCGTACAGTGAAGTAATAAAACGTTGTTAAAACGGTTTCCAAAATATGACTTGATTTAAATGGTTTGAAGGATGATTACGAATTGAAAATTTGTAAGTTTTAAAAAGGCAAACATTTGAGGTAATATATTTCATGGTTGAAAGTAAATTGTTTGTCTTAACAACAACGATTGAAATGTTATTAAAGAAAGAATCCGGTATTTCGAAACAAAACTACATTTTTCCCCTGTAATTTAAAATTTGTATGAAAAAAATAGAATGCAAATCGAACTACCCGAAAATGACAAAAATTCCTTTTTAACTTAACGTATTTTTTAATTTAATTTAATTTAATTTAAAAATTATGTCTTTTGAGTTTTTTTTTGAAAATATTCCAGAACTTTTTTCCTTGAGGTTTATGTTACTTCTTTCCAAATTTTTCCTTGAGGTTTGTGTTACTTCTTTCCAATTAACTCTTGGGAGAACTTTTGCTAATTTTATTTTCGAAATCATTTGAATAATTTATTATTCCAGGTTTTTGGAATTTTGCCTATCATTTTGCCTTAATGCTTAAGTTAACATCATATTTTCGCACTTTAAGGAAAAAGTGGAAGATTTTTTTGTTTTTATATTAAAACTAACATATTGTTTTAATAGAAGTTGTAACAAATTTTAATTTGTTTAAACATATTTTTTTTTAACCCTAGTGAGATAAAGTACGTCTTTGAGACGTATGAAAAATAAGCATTTATTTATTTCTTTAATTTTTAAGGGGAATACTGTTCGTTGGTTTTGCAGTTTAAAATTTGTTGGCTTTTCTGTAGATAGCATTTTTTTATAGAGAAGTCTTAATCTTATTAATTTGAAACGAATTTTATTTTAAAACATTTTGGAACCTTTACTAATTAGACCTCAAACTAGCATACGTCTTTAAGACGTATGGTTATCTTTTATGTATGAAAAAATAAGGTTATCTTTCTAGGGTTAAACAATTAAAAAATTGTGCATTTTTCGAAATAAAAAATAAATGGTTTCCCAATACATCCCATGAAGGAATCGTGGAGAGCTTCTCACAACCAGTGAGCTGTGCGCTTTCTAGTTTTATACTCACTAATTGGGACGTACAGTGTTACACCGGTTCCGAACGGTATTTATGAGAAGCATTTTCAGGGCTAAATACTCGATAGTGTCGCCGTCACGATGCGAGGTGACCGCCGCCCAAACAAATTTTAAGGTGGTCAGAGCAGGGATCGAACCCAGGATCTCAAGTACAAGAGGCGCGCACACTCCCATTGCACCACCGACGGACACATTTTTCGAAATAAATTCAAAATATTTACAATAATAGGGTAAACTTGGAAAACCAATTTCGGTTTATGGGTACATTTTGTAGTCAAACTTAATTTTAAATACTTCGATTACAAAAACGTTGAAGAAGGACTCAGGCGTTTTTAAGTAAATATTAATTTTTGACATTTAAGTTAGCATTTTTATAAAAAAAAATCAAAAAAAATATGATGAACTTAGACGTTTTTAATTTTTTTTATTATTTAATTTTAAACGAAAAAGCAGCAGAATTTTATACTTTAGTCGCATAGAATTCAAGTTAAACTAGCACAAAGTGAAGTAAAATCTCATTTAAATGAACATATTTTTTTACACTCAATGAAACTTTTGGAAATTTTATATTTTGAGCCAAATTTTAGTATTTTTGTGATCAATTTTTTGTAGTTGTCTTCAATAATATTATTAATCTTTTATTTTTTCTAAATTGCTATTGTAGCATTTTCAACAACAACTGCAAAATTTAAGACCCGATTTTTGAGAATTACCGATAAAAATCGTTTTTGCTTTCAACCAAATAGGCCAAAAACACTCGACTTCAGCGCCCTCTCGTGGCATCAAAATAAACTAAATTGAAGAAAGCCGTATTGTTGGCTTTTAAAAAATTCAAATTTTATCAAGATATAATTTTTTTACATTTTTGCCTACGGGACGAAGGCATTGTGCGTCGGCTGTGTTTTTTGAAAATATCCTAAACTGGAATTGAGAACACATTAACAAAAAATACGCTGTTGAAGGCTGTGGGTACGCAGCAGTAGGAGTTGCCTTGTTTGGAGCCAACAACTAATTGTTAGCTTTTCTACTATTATTGAAGATGAGATTTCATAACTACACACAGAGAAGAGATTCGTTGTCACAACTATATTTACAGCCAACTAAAATTTGGCGGTTCCTTAGACTACCACATTATTCAGTTGTGATTGCCAATAATTGTGTTCAATGTCACCAAATGTTGTGCATATCAATTGATTTGTAATTCAGTTTTGATGGCAAGAACTGAAATAACAGGTGGCGCAAAAGTAATCCTCCTATCAGAAAATGCTATAAATTTTGCGATTGGCCCCTAATGTCAGTTCTGTTTCGACATTTGTGTAGTAAACACATGCGAAATTCACGTTAATAAACAATGTTACGCTACACTGCTCCAGAACGCAGAATATTGCTGACTATTTATTTGACCAATAATCGGTCGGTGACTTTGGCACAACGTGAATTTCGTCGCAGATTTCCTGGCCGTCCAACGCCTACTGGTGAAACACTGCGACGTTTAGCCACTCGCCTCGAAGAGACTGGCACAACACGAGATGCTGCCAGGCGTGGCAGACCCCGGAGTAGCCGTTCTGCAGAGAATATTGCTGCTGTAGCCGAGGATGTCATTGAAGCGCCGTCGACATCGACCAGACGACGTGCCACGCAAATGGGTATCAGTCGACGGTCTTTACAGCGAATTTTGGTACAAGATTTGAAGATGTTTCCGTACAAAGTCCAGACGGTGCATCAGCTGTTAGCTGCTGACCACCAATCGCGTCTAACATACGCTTATGCCATCCTTAATCACCACCAAGAGGAAGATGATTTTTCATCAAAAATAATCATGAGTGATGAGGCCCATTTCCATCTTAGCGGGTACGTAAATAAGCAAAATTTACGCTTCTGGGGCACTGAAAATCCGCGTGTAACACACGAAGAGCCATTACACCCGCTCAAAGTCACTGTATGGTGTGCTGTTTTCGCTGGAGGAGTCAAAATGCCATAAGAAGGGCTCAAATGATAATCAACTGTGGCGGCCATTTACATGACATCATATTCTCGACTTGATGTAAAACAAATTAAAAGACCAAATAAAAATAATCCACAAGAAGAATCAAAGTTTTTCATTTTTTTTTTAAATTACAGCCAAAAAACATCGGAAGTTTACTTTTGCGCCACCTTGTATTTAGTTGAAGCCACGGCAACAAGAAATATATGTGATCTGTCAATCGAGTTTTAGTTGTAGCAATCAAATTGTCTTGCAGTGGTTAATATTCTATTTGTTGGATCAACAAAAAATATAAAAACAAATAATACATTGGTATGATCAACTAATTATGTACTTGAATTTGATGGCTGTCACAACCATTTGATGATGCTTTAACCCCTTATGAATTTTATAGAAAAAAAGTAAAAAAATAATTTTTTATTCAAACTGTGTATTTTACATATAAATATAAACAAAATTATTATCAGGGTTTTCCAAAATATAAGAAAAATGCGATATCTCGAAAACGGAGCGTCCGATCGAAAAACAAATTTAGACAGTCGTTCTAAACTTTTCATATTTTCGATCAAAATTGGAATGAGTTACCCTGGGTTTCATATGCATGTTTAAGTTAATTTGTGTCATCCACAATAATAGTTCCTCCAGCCAAGTGTACACCATTGTTTTCATGTGTTTGTGAAGGCGTCTATAGTGACGTCAGATTCAACGATTGTGTATAAAAGTCACCTCAATTTATGATACTATGTATTCTTCGCTAGCTGATATCTATACACTTTATTGTTTTTTCATAACTTTGTTTATGACTTTTTTGTTTAAAATAAAAGTTTTACTGTAAAGTCTTCGTTTAACATTCAGCTATGTGTATTTTCTCTTTAACAGCAAAGCCTCTTGTGAAAAATCGAATACATACACGTAAATTTGCAACAATCGTTTTTGTAACAGAAACTAAATTATGATTACAGTAACTAATAGTTGAACACGAATTATAATATTGAACTTTCTATTAGTTGTATCTTCCATTTCAGATGAATGAGGTTTTAGAAATACTCAATTTGGTTAATACAACTAAAGTTCGGTAGTAGCAACTTGTATTTAGTAAGACCTGTTTTTAATCTATCAATAACATCGACAAATAATTCTGATGTTTGACAATTCTGAATTCTAATCAAAAAATAGACTTTATCATGGAATTTCCAATGCCTGTATTGATTTCCAACTAATCTTTTCCCTGTATGTATCAACATAGTTGCAGTGATCAGTAACAGAAGCTAAGAATTAAGCACTTCAAAGATGAAAATGTTGGGCCTTAGGTTTCCATATATTTTTACTTTTTTCAATTCAATTCAGTTAATTTTAATAATTTTACTTTTAATATCGAAAATACTCGTAGAGTAGAATAAATAAAAAAGTTGCAGTTAATTAAAGCGCCCACACCCAGCATCATGAAAAATAATTGAAATTCGTCACAGGACTAGAGTTGTTACGAGATTCTGTCACATCTTCCCAGATTTAGTGTTTCCGGTGGTATAGAGTAGAAACTTGTCATTTTAAATAGTTATTCAATTGCAGTATTTACCCGTACCTTAACCACCTCTCTGTATTCTATTCAACACACATGGTCTGGCAAGATGGACATTTAATTTAAATACAATTTCGTTTATCAATAAATAAATAAAATAATTTGATTTTGATGACGTCTTGATTACACCCTCTCTAAATAGGATACACCTAATAGTCCGGCTCCAGTTGAGAACCAATTTATGAGGCATTACCCAAAACTGTTCTTCGCTGCTGCAGTCAAATTCAGTCCAAGAGTGCACCTCGTGCAAAACAATATAGACCATGATTCGTTTTCTCTCCTCGTGGCAATAAACCCGAACATAGTTTGTGCATAATATTGAACTGAGAGGAAGAATGATTTAACCATAAACCCAAACGCATCGAAGCACAATTAAATACTCAAGTTGACTGAAAAAAACATTTAAAATTAAATCAAGTGAAAGACAACGATGGCAAACAAGGACTCTTCACTAGTAGCACAGCCATAGGATAGATTTGCAGAAGTGCAGGCAAATGAAAACGCAAACGCCTTTATCATAAAGAGGCAGTGTCAAAATCCTTTTGCACCAGCAGAACACAAACGTACAAGTTAATTAACTCAAATGCCTTTGGTTGTCATGTTCTGCTTCCAGTTTTTGTTTGCTCTTTCACGGATATAACAGATTTTCTTGCTTTTGTCGAATGATGAACTCAACGCTATATTAATTTGGCACTGCGAGTTGAGTGCCGCAGACATGCAGTAGAACACCAGGCATTTAACATCTCATCAATCCCAAAAGAGGCTCGAATAATCGAGAGGGTTGAATATTGAGCGTTTTAATGGGAGGCCGCGGTGAGAACAAGTATCTAATTGCAACTATTCATATTTTAATGAATTGACCAGTCGGTATTGTTGGCAAAATTATAATTTGTAGCCATCATCCGAATGGCAGCCAATGTTTTTTGACTTACAGAGTTCGACTTTCGTCAGAGAGGCAAAGCGACACAAAGGCGAATTTGGGCCAATAATCTATGTGCTGCCATAACTCTTACGGTGCGAGACCCAAAACGGCCTCATAATTATACCACAACAATGACTGCATGTTCGGCACTGCCATTGCTTTGTTGGCTGCTGCTAACATGTTCTGCCAACCAATCAACCATTTGTGCCCATCGTCCTCTCCTTTCGGCTCGACCGACAATTGAACTGTGCATTTCACTGCTTGCAGCCAAAGAGGCGAAAAAGGTAAATCGCTGTTGTGTTTGTTGTACGAAGAAGCTGGTTGCATGTGTGGTGCACTGTGTGTGCTGCTTGTGTATGTATACTTACCCATGTTATTAGGATAGAGGGTTGGCATCGTGCCATCTTGCTGATAGCGGGGTGGCGGCAAATCCGAATTGTCGACCAGATATGTGGAGGCAGCTTTTTTACGAGCCTCATCCTGCAAGAAGACCAAACGAGACAAAATATTATTTTCAAATATTAGCTTTCCGTATTTAGAGGAACATAGAAAAGTGTTTCCTAAATTGCTTTCTCCGCTCCTTAGAAATAGGGCAAATAACTTGTATAAATATTAAAGTCACTTGAAGAGTTTTCACCCGTTACAAAAGTGATGATGAAATGGTGCAAACCCCCCATAAGCGCCTTATGTTGGATGATCCTAATATTTACATGCTCCTCGTAGTCACTGAGAAATCTTAGTTACACGAGTAGTGGTCGTCGTAGCACAGTCTGTCTATACGTGTCCGTTGGTTCGAAGTTGTTGCTGATTTTGTTTCCATGAAATGATTAATTATAAGCAGTCAAGCAGTCCGCTCCGTCTCCGCTCTCTGTCCGCAAATGTTAATGAATTTTCTATCTTCTCCTACATCCCAATCGCCTGATGGAAGGGATGTACTTCATCTTAATTTTCGAGCATATTTGCACTGACGCTCAGCTCCATTCCCAGCTATTATTCATAATCATTTTCATTATTATGCTTTCGAACTTGTATTTGCAACATTCTGGAGTCCTCTTTCATTTTGAACAACTTTTTAGTCTTACGTCGCAGGATACTTGTCAAAAGTTTACGGTTCCTACTTGGCTTTGCAAATTTGTACTAGATGTTGGTAAACACAAGTAAATCTTGGATTTTACAAAGGCCAAATGTCAATATAGAAATGAATGGTCTGTTCTAGTTGTTGCTGGCGCTGTTGTTTCAAATATTAAAATATGAAGTTGGACACGGTCGACTGAGCTTTGGCAAATACGGAATATTCCCAGTTCCCAGATATTGCAGTGTTTTGTGACCTTTTTCGTTTCAACATCTCATTCATCAGACATTTTAATTATTATTTCAAAAGGCATCGCCGCCACCGGTCCCTGTTACATACTGAGTAGTTGTCATTTTGAGTTGTAATTATTCCAATATCAAGACGCTTCAAAAAAATACACTTCGTGAGAATTTTGCAATGTGGCATGTAGCATAATGGAATTGGATACGACAGTGTCAAATCAAACGAATGGTATGTCCAAGTAAGTGGGGAATACAAAACGAAAACTTGACAAAAATTAATGCTTTAGTCATTATGGGACTTGAGCTCGCAACTCTTTTTAAGAAGTTAATCAACGAGTCGTTATAGTGGTTGATGTCTTCTATATATGTACGTATCTTTAGTTTGGTGACATACAAATCATCAAATCAGATATAGACATAGTTTAAACTCAAACTTGCCCACAATTCTAACTGCGGCTAAAGAGATTCCACCTTCTGAGAAAGTTGTAGTGCACAATAGGAAAGAATCAGCGTTCCCAACGGACCCCTTTAATCCTTCAGTGTAATAGATATTGACATAATTGTCGTAGATTATTAGCTGAATGTGACAACAATGACAACAGCAAACTCATTTTCAAATTCAAATCAGATTTTCCAGAGATAGTGAAGAATTATGCATCAGAAGCTGTGTTGAATACATTGCTGACAATAGCTTACACGCTTAACAGCGTATGATGGATGGAGGTGAACAATAGAAATATTCATTTGTCACTGTTGCCAAACAGAAATTAATTTGGACTGGTGTGGAACATGTTGTTGCGGGGTATGTTGATGCCAGCACAATCATCATCTCATGGCACGCACAAAGATTGACTTTCTACTCGCCCGAGTGGAATGTATCAAGTGAAGGTTCTTCCTACACCAAATGTCAGTCTGTCTGTATTGTTGCTAGAAGGGATGCAGAAGGAGGTAATGACGAACATGTGCGGATGTGGGAATCAGGAAGACCTTACACTATTACAAAACAATGCCTCCGAAGGATGTAGTGGGGCAGAGGCAAATCATTAAAATGATGTAATCAACTATGCAGGACGCAGTCACCAGCCGCTCATCAACATTTTAAAGGAGGACTCCCTACAAAAAGTCGAATAGACCAACTGCCATTGAAATGAAATTAGTATTTCATTTGCTATCATTTAAGATGAACTGAACTTGGTTGAATATCCTATAGGCAGTTTGACAGATGGACGGACGGACGGATGAATGGACGAACACGCAGTCTGACAGGCAGTCAGACAGACAGGGGCTGTTTGTGATTTGGTATCGTGGCCACTGAAACGGAAGCGATGACGAACGTAAGAACACAACAAACCAACGAAAGAGCAGCAAAAAACTAAAACAAATGAACATTTTAACGTCACTCGTAATTAATCAAACGCCACCGCTTATCCACCATGATTTACAACTAACAAATCGTTTCGAATTATTATAATAATTTATTATTTTAATCTGAAATTTTGTGTACGAGTTTGTATCTATGTATGTCTGTGCGTGCCATATCCTGAGAAACACGCACATACACTAGTTTAAGGACTGCCATGTATGTATGGGAGCATCGTCGTGTGTGAGCACAGACATTTCGTAGCGTTGCTTGGTTAGAGGCTCTGGCACCTCTACAAGACTTTGATATTAAGGAATTTGTGTTATCGAAATGAAATATATTTGCATTATTCACGCTTTATGAGGTACAAATCAATCTTTATGTAAATTCCATACAGCACAGTAAACACTCACGTCTAGGGCGTGGCTCTCGTTGCTCATTCACACAAATGCCGACTGTTTCCATTTCACTTAGTCCTGGATATGCGAGCTCTGCCAGGATAATTAATGTAAGCATGAATACAGCCGAAAGTACGTTATATTCTGTTGATTTATATTTACTTATTTCATAAAGAGCCCAGAGAACAAACGACTAAGATTCCATATCAAAACCAATAAATATTCGTTATACTCAAGTCTCAAATACGAATATGAGGTGAAGAGAAGTTTGTGGGTGCGATTTCAGTTGCTACAGATGGAAGCTACAGTTTGTAGGCGTTAACAGTTTTATCTTGTTAGCAGCCCTGGGGCCTCGATCAATCATTTGACCAATATTAAAGTTGCTAATTGCCATGATTAACTGGAAATTGAAACAGTAACGATAATTTTGAAAATTGTATTCGAGGCTTTTATGAATTCAAGTAGTTGTGTATCGTATTACAAGTTTCCCGTTTCAACTTACTGAACACGTTAAGCACTACGATTCGCAAATCAAATGAAACAACGAACGGGCAATTGATTTAGGCTGATGTTCGAACTTGGCCGACAGTCATAAGGCACACTTGAACAACATTTAAAATATTGGGCTTAACAATTTTTGTATTTGTCCCTGTAAATATCGATGTGGACTTCAGGTAAACCAGTTGTTATTTATTAATCTGCGTAAACTGTTAATCTTTTAAAATATTTTCTTAAATTGAGATTATGTGGGAAAATCATAAATACAAAATGTGAAAATGTGATAAACTTACTGGATTGATATCGCTATGTAACAGTTATAAAAATGTTGGTCATCAACAACAAGAATTTGTTGTTAGTTGTTAGTTTTGACATTGACCCTTCTTTCGAATGATACCCCAACCGACAATCGCCTTGCGGTTATAAATATATTTAGAAGGTATAAGTGAACTTTCACCTTTTTGAGACATCGAGTAGCGCGGAAACGCGATCAAAAGAACGAGGAAATGGATAACATATCTGGATTCGTATTTCGTGTAACCAGGGACCCACAGGATATGGGGGAAATATTAGGTAGCTATCCACGACAATGGGGAATTACCCATCACGATTACCCATTACCCTCAGGGTAATTTGGAAAATAATGGGTAGTTACTCACGACAATGGGGAAATACTCATCACGATTACCCATTACCCTCAGGGTAATTTGGAAAGTAATGGGTAGTTACCCACGACGATGGGGAAATGGGGAAAACCATCCCAATTTTTGATCAAAAAATATGAAAAAATTTCTATATCTCGGAAACGTAATGTCCAATCGAAAAAATAATAAATTTTTCCATGTTTGTAAGGATTTTTCATAAATATAATAAAGTGGGTGTAACTCGGCAGCGGTGCGTCGAATCGGAAAAATATTATAATAATCATAAAAATAAATGGCATCACCTTCAATATGGCATCACTTTTTTTTAAAAATCGCTAATCGAATTTTTTTAAATAAAATTTGATGCCGTTTTCAAGACATTCATTGGTTAAATCCTCCGACAGAGGTTGAAGAAAGTGTATTATGTATTAAAATGTATTATCCATTTTTTTAATTTTTTTATTTTAGCGATTTTCTTATTTTGTCGAATTTTAGAAAAAACTTTACCAGTTTATGAAAAATACTTAGAAACTTGAAACAACTGCTAATTTTTCCGATTGGACGCTCCGTTTCCGAGATACGGACATGAGGGCGGATGTTTACTTGAAAAAATTTCGATTTAGCGATTTGATGATGCCATATTGAAGACTCTTAAAAAGGTACAAGTTTTATTATTTTTTCGATTGGACGCACAGTTTCCGAGTTATATCCACTTTCTTATTTTACCAGTTATCTTATTTTGGCGATTTTTTGAAAAAAAATTCTTCCATGTGAATTGGACTACTTTATAAAAAACCCTCAGAAAAGTCAAAAAATTGATTATTTTTTTCGATTGGACGTTCCGTTTCCGAGATATAGACATTTTTCCTATTTTCGATCAAAAATGGGGATGGGTTACCCTGGGTAACCCATTACCCATGGGGGTCGTCGTGTGTAGCTAACCATTATTATGGGTAATTGTGATGGGTAATTCCCCATTGTCGTGTGTAGTTACCCATTATTTTTCCCATAACCCTGAGGGTAATTGGTAATTGCGATGGGTAATTCCCCATTTCACCATACCCTGTGGATAATGGGTAAACGTTCCCAACGACGGTGTGTATTGGTTATACTGGGGGGGGGGGGAGGTAAATACGAAAACTCTGTAACATATCGACGGTAAGCGGGAATATGTATAGTCTTCTTGGAATCCTTAGCAAATCCTGATGAGGGTTGCCCCTTCCTCGACACCAATCTAGGCTAAGCCTATAGATGCACTTCACCACACTGCTGATTAACGCACAGGTAAGGACTCTTCTCGGTGGAGAGGCTAACAAATATTTGGGTTTCTAAAGTTCCACCTCTATTATAGGTACGACGGTCGTGCTCCTAATCCAAGAGCACTTCGTGGTCAAAGCTTAGAGTTTGTTGGTTGAGGACGAATGAGTACCTATAATACAATTCCCACAGCCAGCGTAAATATTCCCCTAATTTGCATTATGGCCTAAAATCGTTCTAAATGTAGTCCTGTTAACGATAGCGATAGGGAACTTTGCAACGTTAACAGGAATATATTTAGAACGATTGTAGGCCACAAGAGAAGGTAGAAGAGATGCACATATTGTTTACGCACAGGGCAAATCAGGCCGATAATGGGTAGAATTCATACAACATATCTATTGCTCACGAGATGTTACCAATTTAGGAACATGGAGGAATTATCTTTGATAGATGTATGCAGGATTTTGAGCTTCGTGGACAAACAGAATAGTTTTTCGGTAGAGCTAAAGCTTGATGTGATTAGCCCGTGGTACCTAAAAAGTTAGACATAATAGTGCTTACTTCTAGAGATGGGCACGAGTCATGTGATTGGCGAGATTTACGTGAATCACGCGTGAACGTGAGCGGGAGCAAATTTTGCTACGTAAGGGTGCGTGAAGGTGAGTAGCGAAAAAAATCCTGAGTCACGCATATTTCGGAATGGTTGACATCATTTAATTTCGATTTTCTTACTACTTTGTTAAACAAAGTATTTTTGGCAGGCTCTATAGCATCCCACTCTAACAAAGCGTCGTTAAGCATCTTCTGCATTTCAAGGAACTCTGTTACAAGTAAAGGAGTTTTTATACGTTTTACAGTGGGACCGACTGCAAAAAAGTGGTAATAATATTAGAACTTTTAAATTATTGGTTCGATTGTTTTAGAATATACTAAGTATTTTTAGAGGAGGAGTCAGGCTTTCAGAATCTGGTACCTTTTGCTACAGGGCCCGATTTAAATGATCTTTATTTTTGAGATTCTACTGACCCGCTCAAACAAAAACATGCAGAGACGCTTGTAGCCCGATTTAATTGATATTTGTTTTTAAGATTCTACTTTCCAAGATTTTTAAAATCTTTAAAAGTTGGAAATTTATACATTTGGTTTGTTGGTCTTTCTTTAGTTTTTTGGTAATATTTTGGTAATTTTGAATCAAACTTTAGGTCTTAAAAACACAGCTACATTGGAAAGACTTCAACCAAATATAAATGTGTTTCTCAATTTTAAAATTTGTTCAGACTGAAAAAAGAACAACATTTGTTAGCAAAGGTACCATCATACTTTTCAATAGTTTAAATTTTTAATAGGGATATAAAATGTTGTATTTTTTAAGCAAAGGCCTTTCCAAAGTTACTAAATGTAATTTAAAAATAGCCTTGGTAGAAAATTAATCATGTTTGAACAAAACTTTAATTTTTTGAGTTTAGGAAAAGTTTCGCTTGTTGATTTTTATACTGTTTTAAACCAAATTCTAGTCTGAAATGATATTAACTACAAGGCAAAAAAAATAAATTTTTTGATCGTACGCATAATCTGGATCAGCAAAGCTCTATATTTGAAAAGCTCCACTTTTCATTACAGATTTTTTGGGAGTAAAAATCACAGACTTCTTCCCTATTACTCAAGTTTAGCATTTCCACCTATACAAATTTGTTCGCTTAGAAACTATTTATTTTATTTACTTTGGTTTCCAAATAAAAAACGAACTTATTTAAGTTTTGTATTTCATCTTTGTGTTGTCACCCTTTCTAACAAATTCAGTTTTTTTCAGGTGGAAAAAAATTTTAAATTTGAGAGATTGTCGTTACCGACCGGTTTGGAAGTATTTAACAATTTGTTCAAACTACAAATTGGTTGAAGTTTTGTCAATGTAGAATTTTGACTCAAAATGACCAAGTTATAAGCAAAAAACTAAACACTGTCAGTGCAAAAATTGCATGTTAACTATCTGTGGAATGTTCAGAACTCGCGTGTGTTTTGTTTGTTCTGCTTAGTGGAATCTGAAACACAAAAAACTTGGTTACAAGTTTCGAAATTACATGCCGTGAGCGTTTGAATATCTCCAACATCCTCACACTCTGTGGCAAAACGTGCGCTGAAACAGGGTGCACTTACATACAATATTCTGCAAGCCTGACTCCTCTCCTATAAACACATTCTGAAATAAACTGATTAATAATTTAGAATTTCTGACATTTTTACCCTTCCTGTATAAAAGGGCTTACTTTATTTGCTAAATTTATTAAAAACGACACTCAATTTAACTTAGGGATTTACATTTAAGTGTAGTAGTGCCTAATTCCTGAATATCATCCTAGTTAGCGTATTTAACAACTTACATTTTACGTACATTGTGTTGGATATGTTTCTTAATATTGGTTAGAATATAAAGCAAGTGGTTCATGTAAAAAAACTGTTTTTTTTTGTGAGTAATTTTTGATTCACGTGATTCACGCGTGATGTGAGTCGGATCAAATTCTGCTCGTGAACGTGAGTCAAAACTTACTCACGTGCCCATCTCTACTTACTTCATGAAATCTTTGCTTATATTGTCATGATGTATATCCATGTATGTAGATATGTATAAACCAGTGACGTTCCGTCTAAGCTGCGGAGGTGTTCTCGGAACACCCTAAAATATTTTGATAATCATGTTATATTTTTTTATAATTATTTCCTAAAGTCCAAAAATATTTCAGCGACATATATATATATCCAACATTTATTCATTGTTTTAATTTATAATACAATTGTGTGTATTTCTGTTGCACATATTTTTTTGTGTTCGTGGGTTTTTTCTTTTCTTGCTACAAGTTCTTCTACCTAACATTTTGTGTTGTTCTTGTTTATTTTTTTTATTGCTGTAAAACTTTAACATTTGGTTCTATTTTTTAAGAGAACAATTTTTATATAAATTTCTTTTGCTCATGTTAATATATAAATTTCAGTGTTCAAACTGTTAACAGAACAGTATTAACACATACAACAAAAACGAATACAATAATGTTCGCTAGAAATTCAAACTCGAATGTGCAAAATGCACAGCAAATATATATAAAAATTGTTCTCCTTCAGCATAGCACCACTGTTAAAAGTTTTACAGTAACTTTCGTAAAAAACAAACTAAAACAAGAACGACAAAAAATGTTAAGTAGTACAGCTTCCCTGCAGTCGACGTAGCTAACGAATTTTTAGTTATTTCCCTAACTACCAATAATTACCATTAACTACGCGCCAGACTACCAGCAATGCTTTACACTGACGAATTTAACATGAGGATGTCATTGACGGTAGTCAGTGACTACCCTCTGCACTAACATGTACCATGCAGATCGCTAGTTACATGGAATTGATGAAATATCTAACAACATTGTACTACCTACTTGACTAGTACAATCCACTGGATGAATTCGCCGGACCATAATGAATTAATATTATTAATAAATCTTTTTCATTATCTTCACCACATTCTTTTTCTACATTTTCAAACTTTTGCAGAATTTGTTCCTTTTCTTTCTTTATTAAACGTTTCAGTTGTCTTTTGTTTGTAAATAATAAAATACACTTTTTTATACTTCTAACCCACGTAGGCTGTCACGATGATACTTCTACTAACGTTTAATAGAAACAGACGCCAACACACAAAAATAACCAAGCAACCAACAAATCATAACGGGATAACGGTTCAGTACATGGGTTTTTCCCCTTGTTTTCATACTTCTAATAATCAAAAGGCGAACTCTAGCATTACTTGTAGCCAGTCAAGTTGCTAGTCAGGCTTTTCGCTAACGAAATAATTGACTACATAGAGCCACTAGCTACTTTTGAAACTGCAGGGTTGTAGCAAGAAAGGAAAAACACACTCACCTACAAACAAAATTGTGTTCAACAGAAATTCTGAACCATAATTAATTGTAGAATATTCAGTTTACATCTGACTGTGAATGAGATCAGACGTAAATTGCAAAATGATATGTGGCTGCTCTTTTGAAATTTTTTTAGATAGTCCCTTTTCACGATTAAAAGTAGAAGAAAAAACTCAACTAATTAAAAATGGAAGGCCAACGCCAGAACTTCCAAATTTAACAACAAAGCATAAAACTTTTATTAGACATTGCAAGACTTCTAATTATAAGGAAAAGGCTTGGTTATGTGGTTGTCCCCTTATTAACAAACTATTTTGTTGGACTTGTTTGCTTTTCGCTTCTAAAAATGAAAAAAGTGTTTGGACCACAAAGTTATAATGATTTCAATCATTTTGCTGTTTCTATGATAAAACATCAAACGTCTCAAGTTCACATTAGTAACACCTTGACATTAAAAACTTTTGGAAAAGTTCGAATTGACGTTTTACTTGACGAACAAAAACGCATTTCATTATCGAGACATAATGAACAAGTTTCTGGAAACCGAAATGTATTCGAACGCTTTGTCGATTCGGTATGTTTTCTTGGTGCACAGGAACGTGCGGTTAGAGGTAACGATGAAAAAGAAAATTCCGACAATAATTATGTGGAAATTTTACACTTAATTGCTAAATATTATAGTAAATTAGATCGTCATTTATCGACATCCACGATTTTTAAAGGCACTTCCAACCGCATTCAAAAAGATATAATTAACCCTAGTGTTAAATAATATCGAAAAAGAGTTAAATGAAATCTTATTTATCGCAGTAATGCTGGATGAAACAACCGCTATAAAAAAAGTCTCAATTATCAATAATTTTTCGGTATGTTGACAAAAAAGGTGTTGCTAGGAAGCGATTCTACAAATTTATGGACGTAAGTGATGATCGTACGGCAGACGCTATTTCCACAAAATTGATTGATTTAATAAAGCTTAAAAATTGGGGAGGAAATCTGGTAGCTCAAACCTATGATGGCGCGGCTGTCATGTCTTGTGCATTGAATGGCACACAGGCTAAAGTAAGAGAGAAGTTTTCTAATGATATTTTTATCCACTGTAATGCTCATATGTTAAATTTAGTTTTATTGCAATCTGTAAACTTTATACAAGAAACCAAAATATTTTTTGTAACATTATCAGGGCTGTCCGCTTGTTTTAATCAATCCACCAAAAGAACTTATTTCTTCGATCAGGTGGTAAACGAAGAATACCTACTGTGGCAACAACAAGATGGAACTATTCCTCTGGACTTGTAAATATAGTCCACAATTATCGTTCAGATCTAATAATAGTATTTGAAGAAATGATAGAACATTCTGACAGTTGGGGTGCGGATGCAGTTCAAGCTAAGGGGATTTATGCAGATTTTAGATTCATTTAACAGTTTTCATGCTAAATACCTTTAACGAAATTTTTTCATACACTGATGTATTGTTTGATATTCTTCAAAAAAAAACTCTTTTGATATTCAATATTGCTGCGAACATATTGAAATAACTAAGAAGCAAATATTAGCTAACAAATCAAAGTTTGATAACATATTAATTATAACGAAAGCTACTGCTCGAGTAAGTTTTAAGCGGGGACAAAACATTGTAAATTTCGATTTGAGGTATAAAAAAAACACACAATCAAATAATTGTAACAGTGTTTGCTTGAACAAATGGAAACTAGATTTAAATCTTTACAAAATCTAAAATTTGTGGAATTGCTAAATTTAAAAAAATATGAAAGTTATCAAAAAAATATTTCCGACTGAAGTTTAGTTGTTTTTTATGTTCATTCGTATTTCATTGACATTGCTGTTTTTGACATACCAAGTAATTTAATTAATTTTGATTTGTCGGATACTTTTTCTGAAGTATTTAAATTAAGCATGTTAATTTTAAAAATTTTCAGTATTAACAAGTTCTGTTGAGAGATCTTTTTCTACACTTTAGAGAATTAAGACTTCTTCAAGGCACCAAATGTTAGAATAAAGGTTATCAGAGTTATCCGTAATTTCTATGGAAAAGTCTTTTTTAAAAATTTTAAAAAATACATAAAATTTCTACGATGATGTGATTGAAGTTTTCATTCAAAAAACACGACGTGTTGAACTGGTTTATAAATAAAAAAATTTAAATTTAAATATAATGAAAAACAAGAAATTATTACAAAAAAATAAAAATGTAATCCCTTCCTGAAAAAAATAAAATAGAAAAAAATATAATTTTTTTTCAATAAGTAATAATTAAAAAGTACAAATATATATATATATATATTAGGGCGGGTCGATTTGTAAGAAGTGAAAAAATTCACCAATTTCCCTATGATTTCCGTATTCTATGGGTTATTCCATGAAAATTTGCCGAAGGAACCATACCTCTATCGTTAAAATCGAGTCCCCTACTTTTTGTTGGTAAAAAGTTCAAAAGTTACGGGCACTTTTGTCCAAATTTTGGACCATTTTTCCATTTTTTTCATGATTTTGTCCAAGAATATTATTTTTTTTGGCTCAATCCATTATTTAATTCAATTTATAATTTAAAACGAAGAGTTTAAGCCCAAATTTATCGAATTCGGTTGATTAATTCATGCGATATTGCTAAAACAAAATAACACATAAAACCTACTTTTTGATTTTTTTCTCTTTTTATTTATTTTTTCTACAAAAATTCAAATTAAGAGATAATAAAGTATCTATCAACCTATTCTCAAAAAAATATTCAATTTGAGTGTAGTAAAAGACAAAATGTGAAAAAAAACATTATTTTTTCTGAAAGTCTTGTTTGCTTTCAAGTCTGGGTGTTTTCGTACGGCTCTCTAATGTCGTCGCCATAGCGCCTTCTACATTCTTTCCTGCAACTCGTTTAGCAGTGGCAGCCAGCAATTGGACATGTCTTTCCGTTCCTTGAATTTGTAAAGGAATTTGTGGATCATCGAACGGTGGCACTTCGTAATTTAAATATCCCTCCAAATGTTCATACGAATAACTTTGCGTAAACGGTGGTTCGAATAAAATGGTATCGTCATTTAAATCAATCATATTTGTATATTCCGTACAATTAAAGTTTATAAGAGATTTTTTATAAACTCTAAGTTCCGTTGGGTCGACAATATCTCTTCGGTAATGCAAAATCTTCTTTATAGCAATGTTTCGTTTTTCCATTCATTCCAACATTTCCAACAAAATCATGAAAAATATGGAAAAATGCTCCAAAATTTGGACAAAAATGCCCGTAACTGAACCGTTGGACCAATGTTGGAGTTTTTTTTGTAAACTGATCAAAATGAGCTCACCTTTCCAACGCGCCTACTGGCGATTAAACCCGATCGATAGTTTTTGAGTTATGGATGGGAATGTGTAGGTAATATTTCATACGAACGTCAATTTGGGAAAAAATCTACCAACAAAAAGTAGGGGACTCGATTTTAACGATAGTGGTATGGTTCCTTTGGCAAATTTTCATGGAATAACCCATAGAATACGGAAATCATAGCGAAATTGTCGAAAAATAAATCGACCCGCCCTAATATATATAAAAAAAAAATAAAAAAACCAAAACAAAAAATTTTAAAATATAAAAAATAAAATGGTTTCCCATTACATCCCATGAAGGGACCGGGCAGAACTTCTCACAATCACTGAGCTGTGCGCTTTCCAGTTTTCACTCACTGATTGGGACCTACAGTTTTACACCGATTCGGAACGGTATTTTGAGAAGCTTTTTCATGGCTATATACTCGATAGTGTCGCCGTCACTAAGCGAGGTGACCGTCGTCGAAAGAAATTTTTTTTTTTTTTTTTTTTTTTTTAAGGTGGTTGGAGCAGGGATCGAGCCCAGGATCTCCTGTACAAGAGGCGCGCACACTACGCAGAAAAACTTTCGGATCGACCACAAAGTGTAGCCACGAGTTGGCATTACTTTCGGGTAAAAATTTAATTTGAGATGGCAAGACTTTTTGCCAAACGTCGAATGTTGTTGGTAATTATAATTATTCTTGCATACAAATAACTGAAGAACAAAATGTAAAAAAAATAAAATAGAACAAATGGAGTGTGTTGCGTTGCGATTTATAAGGATCGAGGTGCTGAAGAGCATTGAGGCGGAGAAGAGGCTGCCATTAAATTTAAGCTGCTCTGTAGTGCAATTGAACAATTGGTTCCACAAGAAAGTCCTCTTCCACGTTGTTGCCTCTATCGGGGTAGCAGTGGATGCAGGATTGTTTACCCGAATTTTCTCACTCCTAGTCCTTCGACTGTTTCTCGCATGTATATTAAAAGGTCTATTGCCCTCTCTTCTACCCGCGATGTAAAGCATAACTTACATATGTACGTGGTCCGACAACAGTGCCGGAAAAATGTTGCTTATTTTTGTTTGGCAACTGTGCCTTCAAATTATTTTTATGATCGGCACAAATCTGTAAAAGATTGCATACTTGTAAAAAAAAAAATAAAAAACATATTTTCTTCTTCTAAGATATTCAGGTAATTTTTAGCCGCTTCCGTAAACGTTGGCATTTTGCTTTTGCTTCCGGCGGTTTTAAATAACCCTCTAACATATCGGGATGCAAAGTCATAAAATTAATTATAGCTTCAAATTGGAACTGTTATGTGTGCGGACTTTTGTTGGTCGATTCCCTTTAATCACTTTCAGATATAATTTATGGTCGCTAACTCAAATGACGACGAATACAAATATGAGGAAACGAACACTTTTGGCATTCACAATCGAATTATATAGTTGATACTTTTTCGAAAATCGAATATAAAATTCGATTATAGAGAATTGTTTATTCCAGTTCGAGATACATAGTGGTAACGATTCGTTTTCGTTTAATTTTTTTTTATAGAATCGACTTACAAAGTAAGGACCCATAGGGTATTCGATATGGGAGGTTCGTTTCTCATTACGTATACGATGCGATGGTTTTCGGTTTTCCCACGTATACAGACTGTGAGGCGTTACATCGCCAGGTACATCAATTGTTCTGCCATATTATAGCAGAATTGACAAAGTGAGCCCAAGTTGTTATGGGGAAATCAATTTCCCTCAAGTTTCCTTATTCCAACAAACCTATATTTTTATACAAAACACCCAGTATTTTGATCAAATTGCTTTTAAACTTCAACAGTAGCTTAAGCAGTTCATTGTATCTGGAACTAAGTATCAGTGTTGCCAATTTAGCTTTCTCCTCCGCTAGATTTAGTTTAATTTTAACGCGTTAAGCGGGAGAAAATGGAATTAAGATTTAATCTTGTTTATGGCTTTTTTCAAAAATGTTCAGATTTTTAAGCTCTTAATACTTTGACTGTTATTAAGGCAAATGTTACGTAAATAACGAGGGGAACATGCAAGACATTTACCCGCAAGGAGGATAGTATGCATAGTGTCTGACTCTAAACAAATTAAAACTACAATGAGACTAGGTCAGTCAAACTTTTGTTTTGCTATGTATACGTAACTATACATTACGAGTTTTTGTGTCTTTAAGGAATGAATGAAGACCAGGGAATATGAATTATTAAAATTAATGGAAGCAATAATAACTGATTGCAGATAGTAAATTTCAGATATGATCTTTAGAAACATTGAGTTAAACTAAAACGTCAGATTTGATACTTATCGTTGCTGTAGAACTTTGTTCCATTAAGCCTCAACATCTAATATATTGCCAGCACCACGATACACAAAAAATCGGGACAATTTTAGTCGTAGCAGTTGTTTCTTTATTCATATCAGTTCTGTTTATTTTTTTCATATGTATTTGGGTTATGTGGAGAAACAACGAATTCAGAATTTTCAGAAAAGTGAAACCACGTAGTAAACAATATTTTCACACAGAATCACAGACAATTTAATCCAATTTAATTATACGGTTACAATTATATTAAATACAATTAATTTTTCAATTAAGATTTTTCCCTTTTTTATTATATTTTGAATACATTTTGTGACATTTGTACTTTCCCACTTTGTGTGTTGCTAAAACTCACCACGCCAACCACACCCTTTTGGTTTAATTTAGTTAAGAAAAAGAACATTTTCAACGAAAATTGAAGAAAACTCACCGACCATGAAGGTCATGTAAACTGTGGAGAGCAATATAATCCGCCAGCATATCGTATATAAGACAAAAGTTCCAACCATAGAGCAATGACGTATAGTGATGCAAACTCTTTCAGTAAATTTATGACATTGGGTGTGTTGCAGATGGGCGGTTGGATGTTGCGAAGTATTGTTTTAAAAACACCAGATAGAGGCATAGACTCAAACCATCCAACAGTAAATCAGCTACACCGTTTCGATTTGCGCGTTACAATTTTTGTGTGACTACACCTAGTTGTACCTTGAAACTAGGCGTCGCAGTCTCTTGCCAACTATAAATCTTCACACGAATTCGTGCTTTCGCCCACGACAGTTGTAGTAAATATCGCAGTTTTTCTGTCTATTGCATTTCCCGGAGAGCTGGGATGTCAATTCTTAATTCCCCGAGGACATCCGCCATTTGGAAAGTGGCACTCGTCCTGTATAGTGTTCGCACATTCCATGTACATAGCCTCAAATCGCGGTCCTCATAACGTTCGCGAGGATCGTCAACAGTCAGAATATTTTTAATCGTATTTAAAATGGCAGAGAAATCCTTTGGTAGAATAAAGGACCAGTACAATAATCTCCAATTTATAAAATGTAAGAACTCGAAAAATATTACAAAGTTGTGGACAGAAGTATTTAAATTTCAACGAGTATGCGATTTTGTCCTGACATTGTTATGCCTTCCTGGGTCAAAAGCAGTTTTTGGAATTTGTTTTTAGTATTATTAATCTTATGCAGACAAATATACGCAATCGATTACAACTTCGGGCTATAAACTCTTTTGGGAAATTTCAAAACTTCTATATAAAAATCAATACGTTTTACATTTGTTACACAACAACACTTTTAAGCTTTTTTTGACCTTTTTAAATGCTCTTCTCAGAAAATCTGGCAACGCTGCTAAATATAGTCATTTCATGCAACAGCAGAAAACCCGTCCGATAGAACAACGCGTCGCAGCCTAAATACAACAGAGTCATAATGCACAATTTGCAAATTTTCCGTAGAGACAAAAAACTGAATTTTTAAGTACAAATTTTATGAAAATTCTCATTAATAGAAGAGGAAATCACGACAGATTTTTAAAGTGGATAGAAGAGGTCGATGGTTATTGTTTTTAAACAAAATATAAAAATTTGGAAATTTTCAGTTATGACTCTTTTGTAGTTAGGATGCGATATGCACACGAGTATAAGGAGACGTTATGAATATAAAAGTGGAAATGTTTTATGATTTTAATATATATAAATATGCACTTACCAGGTAATCTCCTTGACTGCCGTCATTTGAATATGACTCACTCTTTTCGGAGACACTCGACAGGGTCTCGCCCGTTACGGTATCGTTGTACGAACTGGGCGCGTACATTTCAATTGTGGCAGTTTTCCCCGGCTGATTTGCTGTTTCGGCTGTTCCAGGACCAAACACATGCACAAAAGCAATCGCAGGCACGCACCAAATGCAATACGAGAATTTGAACAAAATGACACGAAGTTCAAATATTGAAAAGGTTGTAATTGCAAACGACAGCCCAAGTAACGAGTATTGATTTGAGAATATTTGTTAGCACATCATAGCGTCGAGAACGATAAAAACAACGACAACAACATTAGAAATTGGCCCAAGTAAAGCGAGTTGTGTAGATAATAGTTGTGGATGCATGCCACCGTATAGTTCAGTATTTTGTTGGTATTGGTTTTTAACATTCCATGGCACAGAGAGCAGTTGTTATTGTGGCGTGGTTGCGAACAAAGCGCAAAAACGGCGTCAGAAAGACGCATTTATATATTAGGAGGGAACGAGTGAGGTGCAATCGATGACATGACATGAAGCGGTGGTAGTTGCAACACCAGGAAATAAATGCCGCCAGTCACACACACACACAAAGAAAAATTTGGTAACGACCAAAAAATGAACATTCGCGCAAAAATTGAGTAAAAGTGCACATTCAATTATTAAAGGATAATAGAGAAGCCAGTGATAGTGGACAAGAAATATATAGTCGTGTGCACCAGGACAAAATAGGAAGCGAATAGTACAGGGCGTCGGACAAATTGGGGAAGGAATGATCAATGATGGTCACCCAGGTATTTGGGTTGTTCGGTTACCGTAAATAAAAATGCAATATTTTTTTCGGTTTCAGTGCGAATTGCATGAATGTGAATGTGTAAGTGAGTTCAAATTTATATCATTTCAACCATTTCCCATGGCGAAAATTTGAATTCCGGTCAGTTGTTCCAAGTAATTTGTCATTTTTTCATTTGATGTTAATATTATTGTCATTTTATCCGTATTGCAAATGAACAAATGCAATAAAACCCACACACAGCGAGTTCAGATCAAGAGCGCGAATGTAAAAAAGGATTCAAGCATACACATGTAAATGCAGCAGATATTAACCGTGCATGTGACCAGCAAAAGGATGTCGTTCGCAATGTGTAGCGTGAGGAGCGAGGAGGAGATGTAATGTTTTTTTTACGGGTTTATTAATATAAATGCATTAACACATTCCGATGGTGATAGTGTTGATGGTAATGATGATAATGACAATAGTAATGAAAATGATCGTCATCAGCCAGCAGCAAAAATCAACGTATACGTGTGTGTGTGTTGTTTTTGTGTCGCAACAACAGAAGCAGTAACCCGATACCAATGCCAATGAATGCCACATGGTTAAGCCACAAATCGTTGTGCATCATTCGAGTTTTTGAGTTTGTTGACGACGTTGATGCCATTGACGCCAGGCGTGATGAGGAGGAAGTTGATTATGATGATGTCGAGCACAATTATGACGATGAAGGTGACGGGCCGGATAGATAGCATCAATGGCCGGCATATTCAATATTGCGGTGATTATTAATAGTTGTCATCACAGTGATACAGTGGATTCATCCAACCATTTTGATTTTTAGCATCGTTGAAATATTTCATCGTCCATGTTTTTTTAAATCCAGCCCTCAGCAAAGGGGGTGTTGCAAAAAGTAGATAAATTGGAGAAAAAAAGAAAAACAGTTATATGAGCATTTTGTAAAAACAATCTTGTTTTTTGTTGTTGCCTTTTCTGTAGCATAAATAGATGGTATTTTAAAAACATTAAACCATAAATTTTAAAAATGACAAATACATATACTACTCTACAATTAACTTAGAGTACATTGACAACATGCAACGACCAACAAACAAATGTCATACGATAAATTTAAGCAAAAAAGAAAGAACAACAAAAAAATTGCTAACAATTATATATTTGAAAATTATAATTCTGCACACATACAATTACAACAGGGTTATTGGCAAGGAAGAAAACAAAAACATAAATTATACGGTTCAGCAAATATGTATAAAATCTTCGTTTGCTGAACCAAAGAACAATTCTTCTCGTCGCTTTAATGTTACTTTAAACAAATGTGACAAATACAGTTTTAAATAGCAGGAACTTAAGTCATAAAGAAAACAGTCATGATGCTGAATCGGTGATCCAGTCATGAACTACATAAATTACGTTTAGAGACGCGCTGGTCCTACATTAGGCAGCGCAACTTAAAACTTCTGTTAAATAGTGTTGAAATATTTTATACCAATGTCCCCGACAGGAGACATTCCATCTTTTAGGTTGAAAACTGCAGCCAAATACAACGATGTTTGAAAATATTAACTCATGGTTTGAATAATATTTTTAGAAGCAAGAATTACCATCTTCTGCTATATGTGCATTGTACTACTGAGTACTAGTACACCATTTCCAATTGAAATTTAAAAATATCAATTTAGTTTTGAAAAATGTCAATGGAAATTTAAAAATTATGTTTGAAAATTAAGATAAATCAATTGAAATTTAAAATATCTATTTGAACAAACGCATCAATTGAAATTCAAAAGACATTCATTAAAATTTAAAAATCGTCGGTTGGAATTTAAAAATTATTAAACGACTTTATACATATTCGAATTGATTTATTTTATATTCCAATTGATGCCATTTAAACTTCAATTGATGTCTTTTAAAATGTTATTGGTGTGTGTTTAAATTGAAATTGATGTATTTTATAATGAAATTAATGTATTTTAAATTTCAGTTGATGTGTTTTCAGTTTTGATTGATATCTTTTAAATATCAATTGATATCTCTTAAATTTTAATTGTTGTTGCTGCATTTTCGAAGGAGGTACTTAAAATAGAACTTTTAAATTTCATCTGAAGTATTTTACATTTCAAATGTAAATTGTTAAAAAAAATTAAAAATTTTTTAAATTTAATAAATGTATTAAATTTCCTAGTTGATTAGAGATAGAGAGAGAGGGAGAAGGAGAGAGAGAGAGCGAGGCAATACATTCTCATATCAATTTAATTTAATCAAATAATTCATTTTGCAACACAAACACATTCGGTCGCTCTCATTGTTCCATCCATCAACATGCTTTAAAAGACGGCGAACTGTATTCCTGTCATTCGCCGACTACAGCAACACAAAATGTATCAATCAATTTAAAATTGTGCAAATACAGCCAGTTGTACACGAACAAAAACACATTCATGCACATACACACATGCACACTCCTACAGGACCCTATATTTTGTTGTTGCTGTAGTTTAGATAAATTAGTTATATTGAATCGAAAATACAACAGTGAGCCGACCAACCCAAGGATCCTTTCTTTACATTTAATAGGTTTTTTTAAAGCAATAAGACATTAAATAGAAATTTATCTTATAACTTTTGTTATATATCTCTTGGAATTTGTCAGTGTGTATGAGTGTTCTTGGGGATAAACCGAAAATGGATGATTCGTTTCGTTAAAAAATATATAAAGTGTGAAGTAAGGCGTAGAAATCGGACGCTAGGATATTTACCAAATAAAAAAAAATTGTTCAATACTATCTGTCTAGTTCGAGAGTGAACGTGGGCTAGCAAATTCCAAGGGGTTTGTTTCGATTTTCTTCAGTGTGAAGTTTGATTTGGCAAACGTAATTATAATTTAAAGGGTAGTATTCTAAACGTTCCAGAAGAGGACGTAAACGGAAAAGTCAACATGAACGCCAAAGTCAATAAAGATAAAGTAGACTAATAGATGTAGGCCAGATGTTGGGAAAATTTTAGTGTAACGGGTAATTTTCTAGATGTCGTTGAAAGCAATAAATGAGATTTTTTTTTGTTCCAAAAAAAGGAAAAAATAAGACATTAAAATTCTAAAATTTCATATCAAAACAAAAATATTTTTAAACAAAAATATCACTTCGAAACAAGAATACAGTACGTTAATTAAAGTAGAACAATCGGTGGCCACCGAATTGCAAAGCCATGCCACCCACCACCGTCTATGTCCTAATAAATTGGTTCTTTCTCCGGTTCAGCGACCATTCCTTGCTGAGAGTCCTCAGACATTAACATCTGCAACCACAGAAGTTGCTACTTGGACGGGGAAGTGTTTAGATTAAAAAGGCGTTCCGGCATGTTCATCTTTGCGCGGTTTTACGGGTTTTCTTCTATTGATATCCCAACACCGAGCTAATGGCTTTGAAATAGTTCTTTGTATAAGAAACAAATGCTATTATATAAAATCATTGAAATTTTGTCTCATTTCCCTTGTTTAAATTACTTTCACAAAAATGTCCCACAATTTTGAAAAAACGTCAATGCGAATTATGGGAAACTTCAATGAAAGTGACAGTAGTACACGACAGCACCTAGTGAACAAAGTTTATAATGGTCGCGCAATATCTAATATTTCGTTCATCTATGGTTTATAAAGGGTTTTTCAACAGAGACGCTACAAAAGTACATCGATAGGGACAGCAAACGACGCCATAATTTTTCCCGCTCTTTTGACATTTCTCTTCAGTAAGGTTTGCCATTTCATCATGGAAAGATATACGAGCCAACAACGAGTCGAAATTATTAAAATTTACTACCGAAATTTGGAGTCAGTGGCCTTAACTTTAATAGCCAGTTTTTGTAACTTAATTTTTGATCATTCGTATGCCAAATGACTAGCGAAGATAACTTTTGGTTTTTGTACGCTTTGTTTTGAGTGAAACGAAAAGAGCTTTCAGCGAAATCAAACACGAACGAAGCAAAACGTCAGATTGGACAATCAGAAAATATCAATCGTTTAGTTTGTTTACAAATGTGTTTCTTTACAATTTACAAGAAAATTAATTAATTAAAATTGTTGTTTAGTATGGATATTTCTAACAAAAAAGTTGCTACATGTCGCCGCAAATGCCACGGATGCAATCATTTTAAAAACACTTTAATTATCTCACTTAACAACTTTAATTTTTCCCACTTTTCTTCTGGCAATTTGTTGGTTGTTGATTTTATTTTGTCTGCAATCAGCTGCTTCCAATTAAACAGCTGATAGAGCAGTGTTGCCTGCAGTTTGCTAAATTTTGGTATTTTCCAATAGAAGACCTTTTAAAATCAACAAGAATAACACATTGGCAACAATGTACTTTGACATAAGGGCAGCTAGTAAAATGAGCTTTCACTCCCGGACGAAAATGGAACAGAAACTCAAATATAAACTTGATCGCCTGGGTAGCAATCGCACGTCTGCTTAAACAAAAAAGTTCGCTGAACAGGCTAAAAGAGCGCTTAAGAGCGACAATCATCTTCAGCGATGTGGCTCATTTCTGGCGGAATGGCTTCGTCAATAAGCAAAATATGCGTTATTGGTCAGACAGCAATCCACACGTAATCCATGAGTCATCATTGCATCGCGAAAAATTTGCGGTTTGGTGCGGGTTATGAGCCGGCGGCGTCATTGGGCCGTACATCTTCCGTGATGATCAAGACCGGCACATTACTGTAAATGCGAATCGCTACCGTTCAATGATAACCGAATATTTTTGGGCGCAATTGGATAATATGGACTTGGAGGACATGTGGTTCCAACAGGACGGCGCCACAAGCCACACAGCGAATGCCACAATCAATTTATTGGAAACCAAGTTTGGTGAACGTGTTATCTCACGAAATGGTCCAGTCGATTGGCCGCCTCGGTCGTGCGATTTGACGCCGTTAGATTATTTCCTGTGGGGCTACGTCAAGTGTGTGGTCTATGCAAAAAGCCAGCGACGATTGATGAACTTCGTACGAATATCGAACGTGAAATTGCAGCAGTATCGGCCGATTTATGCTTGAAACCCGTCGAAAATTGGGGTCAGCGTCTGGACTTCTGCAAGCGTACCCGTGGTGGCCATGTAAAAGAAATCGAGTTCCATACATAATGACATCGAACGTACTTTCCCAGGAATAAAGAATTTCATTGGTATCTAAAACCAGTTTTGTTTTATTTAAAAAAACTTTTGTAGCGCTCTTATTGAAAAACCAAACACGAACACGAACATTTGTGGTTTATGATAGAGTTGCCCAACAAAAGTATGAAATAATAGATTAAATAAAATTGAAATATAAATAATGAGTGAACTGCACACAATGAAAAATATTATAGTAAAGATAGCTCTATTTCAACACGCTGAAAAATCTGGCATTTTTTTGTTTGGATACAAATATAACGTGTGTTTGGAGCTTCCCGCAAATATAATGTACTTGTGTCCAAACACATTGTGTCTGCTTTTAAATATTACATGTTTGTGACATAATGATTAATTTGTTATAATATATGTGTTTGCGACCCAAACATATCAGTATTTGTGACGCAAATACCGCTGTGTGTGTTGCGCTGTCTATGCCTTCTCGAGAGCAAGAGAATAAAAGAGGGGCAACGAAGGAGTCTATCTTGTAAGTATGTATCTGTATTTTTGCATTATTCTCACAGTCAGAGATTCAGAAATATTCCTGAATGTGACTGTAAATTGCAGATGAAGTCAGTGTTTGCTTTTTAATGCTGATATAATGCGTTTTAGTTTCATGTATTCTATCGTCAAGGGTTCATCGGGCAGAAGATATCAAAAGTGCTTGTCGAATGGTTCGTGATGTTCCTTTGGTTTTTGTGTACGTGTTTCCTATATATGTTCGTGTGCTACTCAATTGAGAAAGGAATTCGAAGAAAGGCTCTGGAAAGGGCAACAGCGTGAAGCCCTTTGTCTGTCCGAGCGTTTACTGAAAAAATTGGAACTGCGGACCATTTGTGAAATATAATAAAACAAAACAAGTAAGGAACTAGATTTGCACATAAGTATGTACATTGTTTGTGTACCAACGCATAGTTGAAACCTGCTGAAAATACGTGAGAGACATCAGAGTAGAGAAAGCAAAAGAGCAGGAGATACTCATTTCATAAAAAAAAATATTGCATACAATACAAGTAAATGTAAAAAGGGACGTTTTAAATCTTTTAATATTTTGTACTAATTATTTTTAAATGTGGATTTATATTGATAAATTTAACCCTCTAATGCTTAAGACCAGAGAATAATTAGTTTCTAAATATTATTATGTTTGGGGGGAAATACGCATATGTTTCCACTTAGTATATGGAGGTTTGGGGGGAAACACGCGAATGCTTGCATGTAAGTAGATTGATGTTTGGGATGAAGAACGCATATGTGCACACGCGAAAGCATTCATGCTTGCCAGTAAACAAGGTACTGTTTGTACTTAAATACAAGTGAGGCAAACATATGAATGTTTGAAGTGTGTGCCAAACATATACATGATTCCTGCATAATATGTTTGGGAGAATATGTTACAGAGGCATTGTTGTTCAGCGAGAATAAATCAAAAGATTTTAAGAATACCAACAACATTTAAGGAGATGCACATAACGTGTGTAAAAACCCAGGTTATTTTGTGTTGCAATGTCGAATAAACCTTCCAACCTTTGCTATTTGGCCGTATTTAAATTGTATTGATTCTTTGTTTAACAATGCCTTAACATAAACTGATTTAATTTTTTTCAAAATAATTATAATAGTTTTGCAACCATTTCCATTTCTAATTTTATTATAATAAATAAGAATTTGAGTGAGTAAACAATATAATTTTGAATTATTTTGTAGATTGCATTTCAGCCAAATTAGCAACTGCTTATAAGAAATGAAATGCAAAATACTTCCATATGTCCATCCGCGATCGACTTTTTCTTTAAATTTGTAATTTCTTTAACTAACGCGAGGAATTTTAGCGTGTTGAGTGTGACAGCTGAAGTGATCAAAAATAATGCATTGGGTTTTATAAACCACACATTAAATAAAGCGTAACTGAACGCAGGTAGCGACGGAACTGCTGTAACGTTTTATTAACAACCAAAACGGCAAAAGTATCGCGAAGTGACTGATTCAGAATAACACCTAAATTTTGTTTGACGAATTACAAAGTTGTAATTCAATGCATAAAGTCACCCATAAAAACCTAATAGTCGCATGTATTTCCAATACTTATATTTCAGTTCAAATTCAATAAAGGGAAGTGATGTGAAAATATGAAGTGCCATATGATATGAATGCATATAGTATATGTATTTATTAACGCTATACATGCATATTTGCAAATACATACATAGATATAAACTCTTTTGCAGTCCACAGGTTTATTCGATTTGTTTTAGTTTACGAGAACTACAATAGTATGCACATTTGATGTATTTGTTGTCAAAGCTCTTGTTTACTTGTGTGCCTTTAGAAATATTACACTTGGTTGGAGCAGAAAGTTAGTGAAAGGTTTGCATATAAAATACAATTTGTAGGATCCGAGCGAAATTAAATTTTGACCAATGTGCACAATACATTCTGAAAAAATATAACTAAATTTGATTCCCAAAGGGCCCGAACTTTCTTTTAACTCAAATACTTAAAACAATGAACATTTAGTCCGCAAGAGGAAAGAAATTTTTTTTCAAACCGGTAATAGGTTTTTAAAACGAGTAAATTATTTCCTGAAATCAAGTACTTTAATTAAAGAGGAATGAATTTCCAATAGACCAATTCTTTCCTGATCAAAGCACAGATTTTTATTAACATAGACCAAGCGTTACCATTTCTATATTTGTAGGTCAATGTGCTTCTAGAAGGGGATCATATATTTATCATGTATAAGTAGGGTGACCAGATAAAACCGATCAGAAAATAAATGTACATAACACAAGTGCATGACATTTCACATTGATTCTGGCTTTGTTTTGAAGCTAGATTTATGCCATAGTGTATGGAATATCACTCAATTCAAATGACTGCCTCGGCTTCGTTGGCAGTGCTTCAAGCGGTCAGTTCAATATTTTATGACTCTATAAAATATGTGTGGCGTTATTCTGGCAATAACATCACACGTGTTTAAAATGGTTGGCTTGTTAGCGTAGAGTAAGGACTTGAGGCCGCCCCAGAGAGAATAATCGAGGGGTGGCAAGTTGCATGATCGCGACGCCCAATTTAAGAAGTTTCGCCGTGCGCTGACCCAGTCGCCAAATTTTTCCGTCAAAGGATTTCGTAATAAACCTCGTTAAGGAGAATGTGATCGACACCACCATGAATAAAATGAACAGTACATATATTAGCAGTCCATTGATGTGCATTGTTACCCCAATTAAGTAGAAAGGTTCTAGAGCTTCGTCCATATATTTCAACGATTAACATTCCTCATATTTTATTTACTTATTTATTTATTTAGCATATAGGTGTTGATCGTAACACCCCTAGTGATGTTTTTACTGCCGAATTTATTACAGTAGTAATGTTCTTAAGTAAAGTAAAATTGATAACCCACAATTAATTTTAGAGATAATTAAGGCTTTAATTATTGAGTATTGCAGTTAGATTGTCAACTTCCAGGACATTTTATAATATTATGGCGATTAGATAAAGAGGTTGTTAAGTATCCTATGTGATCGTTCCATTTATAATGCTTGTTAATAAATATACCTAATATTCGTAATGAATCAACCTTTGGTAATAAAAAATATGGAGGAACGAATCCTACAGCTGCAATTTTTCAGTCTACATATATACAGATATTCACATTTAGTTGCAGAGAGCGTTGCTCCAGAATAGTCGCACCATATGGTTATTTTCTCTGAGAGAGAGTACTATTAAATTGAAGTCATCTGCCTATGCACAGAAATCCACTTCCTCATTGTTTTCAATAATTGAACCGGGTTTATTGTAGGCAATAACAAAAATAACGACCGATAAGGTGGAGCCTTGTGGTATCCCATTGTGTAAAGGGAGGGAATTTTAATAAGTGTTATTAACTTGAGCAGATATTTTTCTATTTGTCATAAAGTTAGTAACGTATCTGATAATTTTTAGTATTAGTTTCCATTCAGTTAGTTTCAGGATTTCTGCTTTATCAAATGCTCTTTCGAAGTCAACCGATTAGATAGTCGGGTATTTTCGTTGCGAGAGGCAATTGGTAATTTGATAGTCAATATAAAGTAAACGTTCCTAATATTAACGATAGTGTAGCTTATGAGTATTCACATGTCCTTAAGTTAAATACAATAATGAACTCAATTTTAATATTTCGAATAATTATTAGTCCACCACAAACGTAAAATCTTGTCGTCTGAGTCAATGGACGTGCTATCACGAAACCCTGCTCAGTTCCGTAGCAATTCATTAAAATTTTTTTCTTTAGACTAAAGAGGGTTTCAGCTGAGGACCAGGACATTATATTCAACTTAAGAATATGAAAACGACTCTCCGGCGCCAATACTGAATGTGGATATTCAAAGTCATTCAAATTTGTCTACTAAATTTGTCTTTATATAGATTTTGCAATTAATCATTCCAGAAAATTTATATTAGTAGATTTGAAATACGTATTAACCATAGGGTAATGACGTATAGAGTAGCCAACTCTCTCAGTAAATTAAAGACATTTGGTGTGTTGCAGTTGGGCGGTTGGATGCTGGAAAGTATTGCTTTAATAATACCAGATAGAGGCAATAGCTCAAACCAACCAACAAGAAAACAGCAACGGCATTTCGTTGTATGCGTTAAAATTTTTGTGTAAATACACCACACATGTATATTAACAATAAAATACTTTTAAATTTAAGTTTTTCATCAAAACGAAATGAAAAATGTAAGTCAACAATTGTAATTCCACCTGGTATAATTCAATTTACGTCAAATAGCTCTCTATCTCACCGACCCACAGTGGGAAAAGTAACTAATCTAGCGAGGAAAAAATACAAAACCCGACATGCGAATATTAGAAAACCAAATCTAGATTATTAATCTACGATAGTGACTGTACTTAACACCATTAAACATTTTTTGACTGCGTCGCTGATAACGAAGTAACAGGTGTTTTTGTGTTGATAATGTGTTTTCTTCACACAAGCTATCAATTTTATTCGTCCAGTTGGCATTGACTTTTAGAGTTTAAGTATATTGTGTGTGCGAATTATTAAAGTTTTTAGTATTTTGTGAGAACTGGTAAGTAAAATAAATGATTTAGATCAATACTCACTGTTATTATTACACCCTTATAAGTTAAAACATTCGAATCGACTTTTTCTTCACTTTCTGTACTTTCGGAAAAGGGTTTTGTACCTGGGTCCGCGAGGGCCCGCCTTCATTTTTTTTATATATTAACTTCAAGTTGTATAGTACAACTGGTGAAGAAATTGGCTGCCAAGAACTGCCAAGTCATTTACTATATAAATTTTTGAGGAAATATGCCGATTACACGAAGGGAACTTTTTGAAGTTTGGACTAGTGGAAATAACATTTCTCATAAAAACTTGATCGTTATCAACTACGTTTTTGACAGCCTTGGACTTAACATCAATGAAAGACGGGGAAAATATAAAAACATTTCCCAAATTGTTAAACCTCTGTGCAGTCATTTTCAGGAAAAGTGGATTGACGCCAAACGAACAAAAAAAATTCTGGAGGTTCGTAACTCAGAATGGTTGGATAAAATTATTGATTTTTCTACAGAACAAGAAGAAGAGATTTTCAACTCAAACTGCAACTTAGTACAAAATCGAGGACGTCCTCCTAAAACCTTCTCGCAATCTCCAACAGTTCACAGGTTAAAAAAATATCTAATATTATACAAGGTGCGAGCAGAGACGAACTGTTAGTTGCCACACGAGTGAGTTTATATAAAGCGGGAAAAAGAGATGCGGCTCAAGTTTTAGGGGGCATAGAAAAATCTCCAACAAGAGCATCTAAATTGAAAAAGTCTTCATCTTGTCCGCAAGTCACTCCAACTTCGTATACGCCAGAAGAAGCCTTAGCTTTATACGTCGGCGGTAGATACACCAAAAATTCCTACACACGCATGCAATCGGGTGCCAAATGTAGGCATGCAAACATTTATCCGGCGTACAATGTGTTACAGGAGGCAAAAAAACGGTGTTACCCTAAAGAAGCCGAAATATCAATAACAGATGTATCCGGCGAAGTTACACTACAAGCTCTGGCTGACCACACAGTGTTGAGGATTGTAGAAGTACAAAAATCAACTGTTTTGCAGACAATAAATGAAACTTCTTTAAGAAGCTTTACAATGATATACAAATGGGGTTGCGATGGAAGCTCAGGGCACTCAACATACAAACAAAAATTTTCTGACAACGTATCCACCGCAAATGATGCATATTTGTTTGCTATTTGCTTAGTCCCTTTGCAACTAAGAGTAGGTGAAATTGTAGTTTGGCAAAATCAGCGACCTTCATGTACTCGCTTTTGTCGTCCGATTAAACTGATGTTTGAAAACGAGACAATTTCTTTAATAACAACAGAAGTCGATGAAATGAAGAATCAAATCGAGAATATTATTTCAACAAAAATAGACGATCCAAATATACAGGTAGACCACAAGTTCTATCTTACAATGATCGATGGCAAGGCATTTAGTGCAATTTCCGAATCATCTGCACAAAGATGTGGAATTTGCGGAGCTACTCCCAAGATCATGAATGATTTAAGCCAACTTGAGAACATAACACCAAATGTCAACATGTACGAGTATGGCCTCTCTACGCTTCATGCATGGATTCGATGCTTAGAATGTATATTGCACATATCATATAAGCTAGATTTAAAAAAAATGGAAAATCTGTAATGCTGATCAAGCCATATATCAAAAAAGAAAGAAAGAAATCATTACCGATTTGAAGGAAAATATGCATATTTTAGTTGATATACCAAAACCAGGATGCGGAACACCTAATGATGGCAACACAGCTAGGCATTTCTTCAGTAAACCAGATATAGCATCATCTATAACAGGTGTCGATGAACGCCTTATTAAAAACTTGGGTACTATCCTAACAACCATGGCGAGTGGATATGCTATAAATACTGATGCCTTCAAGATATTTGCCAAAGAAACAGCAATCTTGTTCATAAAACTATATCCTTGGTACTACATGCCTTCAAGTATGCACAAAATTCTAATCCATGGTGCCGAAATTATTTAATGTGCAGCATTGCCAATAGGAATGCTATCTGAGGAAGCTATGGAGTCCAGAAACAAAGATATCCGAAAATACAGGGAACATAATACACGAAAAATGTCCCGCGAAAAAACAATGCGAGACCTGTTTAATGCACTGATGTTTTCCTCAGATCCTGTAATATCTTCCATATCAAGAAACACGTCGATCAATCGTAGACCTTCTGAACCTCTTACAACTGATGTACTACAATTGCTGATGGAGACACGGGTGAATGATAGTTGTGAACTACTTTCAGATTCTGATTCAGAAATGCAATTAATTTAATAAAATTTATATCCGATTTAAATTCACTGTATTATGTATTAATTTTTATTTAAAATGAAATATATGTAAATAGAATTGATTTAACAGTTGCTTTTCATTGTGATATAATAGAATTGTTTCATATAACAACTATTCGCTTGAACGGAGTCATTCCGGACTATTTGTTTGGCAGAATTATTGGTAAGTAATTCGAGATATGGGACAGAAAGCCTGTCTGCATAAACATTATATTTTTATTAGGCTAATTGCAACAGAAAAAATATAAAAAAAAAATTATAAAAAAAGTTGTTTTTAATATTAAAATGTAATATATTTCTAGTCCAAAAGAATGTGAAACATTAAATACATGAACTTATCATGTTTTTCTGAACGAAATAAACAATGTCTAAAATATAAAAAAAAAGTTGTAACATTCACAAAAAAAAAAAATATAAATATATTTTTAACATTTTACGTTGTAGCTTAATCTGTTTTCAACTGAAAAAAAATATTACACAAACAAAAAAAAAATTCCCTAAGCGCTATTAATTAATCGCCGCTAGATGCGCCTTTTCGCCCACTGTGCGACCGCACCACCAATAGCGTGAAAGGAAATGTCAGATGAGAAGAGTGACAGCTCTATACGTCATTACTCTATGTTCGAGACCCTCTATTTGAAATTCCAAAACTTCTAGTATCGTTAGATCCTATGCATTTAGACAGTTCATTGTTATATACTAAAAACCAGTGAACTGTGCGCGTTCTAGTTTTACACTCACTGATTGGCACCTACAGTTTTACACCGGTTCCGAACGGTATTTTGAGAACCTTTTCCAACATCCAACCGCCCATCTGCAACACACCAAATGTCATCAATTTACTGAGAGAGTTGGCGTCTCTATACGTCATTACTCTATGGTCTCGAATATATAGAAAGAATTAGGTGATTATTATACTTTTGGCCGCCTATCAGCGGTTCAAGTTTAGATTTCAAGTGTATATTGCGCAGTATTCAATACGGGAATTAAATGACGTGACACGACAAGAATATAATGGAAAAAACTGTTTTAAAATGGTGAGAGTATTTCTTTTTACAACGGAGTTTTTGAATCTTGGCAACACTTATTTCCACTCACATGTTTGATGAGTTTTATGTGAAAATTCTTTCAAATGTTTAAATAATATTTGAAAGAGAATTCACAGAATTTATAAAGTATTTGTAACTAATCAAGACAGAACAATACGTTTGATCAGAATTTCAAAATTCTAAAAATAAATCTACGAATGGCACACTTTTTGTCACCCCTGTCAAATGCTTATGTTTAGGACCAGGCAGTTTGATTGTGTTATTTGAATTATATTTATTACTAAACTTTATTTATGTACTAAATATAGATCTTCTTACTTCCTCTACTATAATATAAGCAATTAACGAGGGTGACGTGATGTGATATAGGATGGCACGTTTTGTGGAAACGCCCGTATAGGGTCATATTCATAATGGGTGTGAAAGGTTTATTATACGATTTTTGTGTGAAAACGTTGCTTATTTAACGTTTCATCTGTTATACGAATGTGGTGCAAAAGTTGTTTGACACACCCTGTACGAGTATATATATTTACAATTACAAACTGCTGTCCCTGTATATCAGTGTGTGTGAAGTGGTTTATAAAATACATTTCAATTAAATGTTAATTATTTACAATAGGAGTTGTTGTTACCGTCTCGTCGTCGGTTTGAAGCGTGTTAAAATAGTGTAAATATTTTATAAACGATAAATCAACACGCAACATCTACATTTGCACATACGAATGTACAGCAAAATAATGTAAAATCTGTGCACGTGTGTGCTATCCTAATGACAAGTAATGCGCAGTGCCGAGTATCACAAATAAAACAGTTGCAAATTCGAGGCTTGGAGAGCAATAACAACATGTTCTATAGGGACACAACAATGCATGTACCGAGTTTCATTAAACTCAAATAATGCTCTTAACACAAAATTGAAATGAAACTTAATTTATTTTTAATTTTTAACATATGTATGTATATAAATTTGGATTTGTAAGTGTCAGGTGCCCTCGGGTATTTAATACGAATGTATGATATTTAGAATAAAGTTTGTTTGTAATTTTTTCCCATTAACTCCAGATATGTATGTACATAATCAGGTTGTTAAGCGCAGAGAATGTTCACCGCGGATCCGGCCCTGTTCATATCATAAAGGTCGACGGCCTTAACCAGACAACCTTCATAAAACAATCGTTTCTAAGTTGGACCAATCGATATTATTTACATTCTTACTGTTGTTCATTTTGGTTTGGGTTTGTGCGTGCACACACATCCATAAATACATGCGTATTCATGTGCGATCGATCGCCAAAGAAAGCAAGATATTCCAAGGACTTGCTTTCACTCTGTTCACCGGCTCTACATTTATTTGAAGCTTTATATATGTGCATTCTTGTGTGCACATATCCATTTGAACTACCAATAAGATGTAAATAAATGATGTTATTTTTGTCGAAAGCCTTCATGAATTGTCTGCATTTGAGATTTCCGTTAGTTGTCGGTCGTCTATACTTGAATAAAGAAAACAAAATTGTACTTGACTAATTAATTTGAATTTTTCGGTGTTTCATTTTTCGAAACTGCCTACAAAAACGCTGCAGGCTCAAACACCAGTATTTTGTACAGTACAGGTTTATGAATTTGAAAGTACTACGAGGCAATAGATATCGAAGTCACAAACCTCTAATAACAAATAATAAAATAATGTGTGAAATCATCGCCGAAGTTGAAAAATATTGAAAAAAAAATTTTAAAATTTTCTGTTTGCTGGACAAATACACATAGGCTTCTCCTATTTTCTTAAATAACGCATATATCGTTTGACTGGCCTAAGTTTCCTCTTTTCAAATCCGGCGAGAAAATGAAAATCGGTTGATAATCACCTAACTTACAGGCTTTAAAGTGCGCCAAGGTACGCAAAACCCGGTTTGTTTTAACTGGTTTTCAAGATTTTGGGGTTCTTTGGGAAATTTCACAAGCAGATTATTGTTTCTCTCGACAGCACCTATAGAAAAAATACTATCACTTCCCAGATACCTATTAAAGAAACCTTAAAAATAAAAGTAGAGAAAAAGTCAAAAAAAATAAATTTGGGCGCCACGAAGTGGAACTTTTTTTCCTCATGCCAAGCCAAAAGCTATCGAAAAATCGATGGCAGAATATTTAAAAATTTTTGTTTACTCTTTAGAAATAGGTGAATTGTCAACCTGTGCAAGCTAAATCAGCAATAATAAAATTTGTAAAATTGTACATAAAACAAAGCAAACTAAACTATGCCAATGGCTGATATGTATGATACAATGCCGATGTACCACAATGCAATATTAACACTATATTTGTTTGTGTGTATCAAAAGCAAATCCTTAACATGCTTTCGGGTCGTTCCAATAGAAACCTATCCATAAACTTCACTTTTGATAATTAGCACAAGTTCTCGTATACTAGCAGTGTATAATGGTTCGTTTTTTATAGCTTTGGATTTTATAACTTTTGGATGGCATATCAGATTGGAACGGTCAATATATCGTCTGACAGCTCTCGAAATTTTCTCTGCGACCAAAGAACAAACATGTCCTTTGGATCCTTTTGAGAAAAAAAACCATACAAATGTATGTCTTTATTTTATATATTATTATTCAAGCTCAAAACCATACTATATCTCTTTAAATAGAGATATATTTTTTTATAAAAGAACGCAAATGCATCCTCCTGATTCTTGGCAAACCGTCTAGTTATTTCAGATCTAGCCACAGATTTTCATCAGCGGTTGTTTGGAATAATGCTTTTGAAAAATTCATCGAACTAAATGCAAGCGAAAACCCATCTCAATTGAGTATTTTCCACTATGTAAGTGTTCGAAAAATATCGCAAACAAAACCCACAAGAAAACGTTTAAAAAAAACCTCTTCCTGATGAAGATCTGTGACTAGATCTGAAATAGCTATAAGGTTTGGTAGGAATCCTGAAGATGCATTTGCAAAAACTTCTTTTATACAAACTATATCTCTATTTATAGAGACGATGAGTGGATTTTTTAATTAGCATTATGTTTTCTAATGCAAATGCATAGGAATTACCATTGTTAGCAATGACAATTAAATAAATGTTAAATGCAGGTTGTGGAATCGGATGCCAATTGTAATGAAATATGGAAACCGTGTTAATTATTTATGTGCACATCATGACTTGACTGTGATTTTGGTAGTGGGTTCAGTGTTGGCCACAAGTGACAAGAGATTCAGAGCTTTCAGACGGTAGGCTGACTGTTTGAAAGTTATTCGAACTTGAACACAACTACAATATCGTACACATACATGCTGAAGACGATCAACTTGTTATGGCTATAAAAAATTAACCATCGAACATGTTCACCTTAGATGACCGCCATAACAATGGCCATTAACCAGCAATATATGTACCAAATTTCATCGAAATCAAGGGTAACAAATCTTCAAAGTAGGTCAATAAAATTTGGAAATTTCATTCACAAACTCATCTGAATGGTTATGAAATTCATTTAAGTAAAGGCGTGCGTGCTTGTGATCTCTTGCAGATGCGGACACATACATACGTACACTAATGCAACAGTAATAATAATACATACTAATAATGTCAAAAATTACACAGAAAAACCCCCATGTTATGTCAATACGATCATCGTATTGTTGGTAATTTATGTCGAAATATTTTTGCGACCCAAAATAATTATTTTTATTCAAATTATAAAATGTAATAAATTCACAGGCAATTCGATTAAATTGGGAATTGTGATACACACACATAGTAGAGATAAAGTAAGACAAACAGCCGGAGATGACACACAATATCAGCCATTGATAAATATGGCAAATATAGAATGACATCGCTCCCCTCCCACGACGAACACAAAGATTCCTCTTTTTCATTATTATTTTGGGTTTACTTTATCGACCCTAATGCAAATGGAACGATAGAAAGGAGACTTTCAAGAAGAGTAATTTGTGGCTAAGCCGCCCAAAAAATGAAAGAAATATTTTCATTTTCAGTTGTTTGTTGTTACCTTAAGCTTTTGCAGCTCTGAAAAGGGCACGACATGGCTATAATGAGTGGGAGCCAAACAAGTCAAAAGGACGAAAGTGCCGGGTTTATAAAAACGGAATAAATAATAATGACAATGATAATGATGAAAGCGTCTCTACAAAAGATACGTTGCTATTTTGTGCACCCGGAACCAAAGGATATTAGAGCATATGGCATTTAAATTTAAAGATATTCGTTCTACTAAGGACATTTGTCCTCATTCGTATGTTTTTAATAAATAATAGCTACGAAAAAAGGTCTCTAACAAATAGCCCAATAAACAGATACATAAAACCATGCATCTACCCACATACGTATAAATGGAGAAAAAACCATCCACTTTGCCTAAAAATGTTATTAAGAAACCATTTGTAGGCATTTTCCTCCGTAATCGTTTTGCATATGACAAACACAATATGAACCCAAATAAATGGACAAAGCATCCAACTTGAGATACATATTTAGGTATACTACTTCGCAGGCATCCCCTGCTTCACCCTTAGCATTAACCCAATCAACGGAGAAACTACACAAACTAGCCCCATGTCGGATTTACTACCCTTCAGCTGTTCGTCTGCATAAACCGAACAAACAAACAGTGGACGACATTTGCGGTTCACCTCTTCAACCGTCCGGTTAAGGCGACCCAAAAGAATATCAAACACTTTTCATATACTTTCATTTTGTCTTTTTTTTTGTCGAGAAACTCTTATAAATTATTTAAACGAAAAAACTTCGACGCACAAATACAGGCGCACACTCACCCACACATATACAACAGTAAAAAAGCGGTATTCAAGAATGTCTATAAGGGGAGGCTTAATAGAAAATAACATGGTAAATCTACTCAGGAACAAACATAAACTAAAGAATAACAATCACATAAGAAAAGGCGAAAACGTATTCATTGGCAGCCTTGCACAGATACCCTATTCATGCCACACCTGCAACTTGGGTAGATTTCCCAAGAATGGAAACTGCACAAAACTCGGGCAAAAACTCAAGACACTTCTTAAGCATCAGCTTCTTTGGAAGGTTCTTAAATAGATATTATAATATAAAATAATATCATCGCATCGTACAGAAGCATTACCATACATTCCAATTGTTATAATATACAGTTACCGACTACCTTGCGAAACATCAGGCTTTCAGCTTAGAAATCCTATTAAAGTGTCACACAAATACATCAATAAATTGTTTACCATAACGTCAGGGGACAGAATTTCTTTAAAGAGACAAAATTTGTCTCATCTGACGTTTCCTTTCACAATCTTCGTGGTGCGTTCGGTGCATAGACGAATTTCGTATAGACACATTAATTCCCTTACCTGACGTTTCATTTCACAAATGAGAGAAATTCGACAAAAATTGACTTACAGCAGGTGGAGGCATAGAATAACACATACTATAGAAGAACTTATTCTCTCATCTGACGTTTCATTTCACACTCTCTCGGTAGGTCTGTGGAAATGAGAGCAAATTAAATTTAAAATTTACATACACCAGGTGGAGTTACAAAATATGTTCACTTAACTATTTCCTGTCGTTTTGGTGTAGAACTGAAAAATTTAAATGTATTTTGCACTTTTTTGTTGACTTTTAACGTTGGTATTCATTTGTATTGTATTTAACACAACTAGTTTGCCACAAAAACACGAAATTCGGGTGTAGTTCCTTTGCGGATCGCTATATACTATTGCCACCATCTGGTATTATTGAACCCATATTTTCCACCCTCCACTGTGTAATTTCCATCGTACCTATGACGTTTAATTTATTGAGCGAATAAAAACTTCTATAGTATGTGTTATTCTATGGGTGGAGGTACGAGAACTGTTTACTTAACTTTTTCATTTCGTTTTTGTATAGAACTGTGACACACTTTTCTGTTGACTTTTGTCGTTGGTTTACATTTGTATTGTATTTAATACAACTATATTGCCACAAAAACACGAAATACGGTGGTTGTTCCTATTGTCTCTATCTGGTATTATTGCACCTATGCTTTCCACTATCCCATGTTTACTTGCAACCATATCTATGACGTTTAACTTATTGCGACAATTAATGGGTCAGTGTGATTGGAGATGGTCAATTCTCACCAGTTGGAGCTACAAGAAGAGTTGACTTCAGTTTGAAATTTAAACGTATTTTGGACTTTTTTGTTATCTTTTCTTGATTGTATACATTTCTGTTGTATTTATCAAAATAATATGAATACCCAAACGAAATGCCGTGGTTGGTTTCTTGTTGGTCGGTTTGAACGATTGCCTCTACCTGGTATTACTGAAATAAACTCTTTCCGATGTCCAACGTTCATATCACACAAGTCCAAATGTCGGAAATTTTCTGAGCGAGATGTTAAGTCTATATATATGTATTAGTCTATGGGGCAATCTCTAACCCAATGATGCCAACTGTTCGGAAGGAAAAATCGTTGCGATTAAAATATGAAGAAAACGCTATAAAAACAATTACAATGTAAATACACGAAAAATACCAGACAGTTTAAGTTCAAAACGATTGAAAATTTAATTACTCAATAGTGGTATTCATGTAATCCCACAAGACCCTTCAAAACTCGATAACTTGCAGAGAAACCGTCAAAACATAAATTTTTCTCATACAAAACGGCACAAATGTAGAAATGTTGCGAGTCAATTTTGCTGAGAAATCCTCGAAAATGAAACTACAGACATTTGGGTAAGTCGTTTTGTAACATTATTGTTTTGTATTGACGTTGGCTGTGTAAGTTTCCGTGGTTTTCGAGTTTTCGCGTGAATATTAAGACCACTATTATATTTAAAACCTGAATATACATGTAAGTATATGTATATTATACATTGAATCTATGTTTGTAACTTGAGAAAGGTTTTACGATTTATAACCAATTAAGGTATTCACAAATAGTCTAAAAGTCAGAATCGCTGAATTTACGAGTTATAAACAAATTTGTGTTCACGCTATTGTTATACAATTTTTTGCCATCTTGTGAAGTTGACCACATTGTCCAAACCCATTAGAACTGTTCCCAAATTACGTTACTTTTGGGATTGGATTACCTCACAATACTCTAAAATTGTTGGTCTAATGACTAGTAGTTGCATGTCGCAAATATTTTTGACAAATATAACATTTTGAAACACCATTTTAAATCCCTAACTATTTTCCATAGTTTTATACACAATTAAGGAAAAAATCTGTAGAATAAAATCGTTACAAATATGTACAAGCGAGGAATGTTAAAATCGCCACCGTAGGGATTTTTTTGAAAAAATAGTACTTTGCTAAAGTAATGGTTTTTGAAGATCCAACATTCACACAGGTTACGGGAAAACCACAACGTTGGCATCACTGCTCTCACGATTACTGAGCTGTCTGGATTCTAGTTATTATACTCAGTAATTGGAACGTAGAGTACCATAACGCAAGTCTAATGCAAATCAAAAACAGTGATTTTCTAAAGCGTTTTCAACAATTGAGCGTCTAGTGGAAAAATTTGAATCCACAGGCACAGTACAAAATGTTCCCGTGCCAGTGAGACAAAGAAGTGCCGTAGTGTCGAGAATATTGCTGCCGCAGAGGCTTCAGTTCAAGAAAGCTCAAACGTGTCTCTCACACGTCGTTCTAAAGCGTTGGGCAGCTCTGTGACGTCGTTGTGGCGAATTTTGCGAAAATATCTTGGCCTACATCCTTACAAGATCAAATTGACGCAAGAACTGAAGCCGCTTGACCACCATAAGCGTCGTATGTTCGTGAATTGGGCTGAACAACAACTTGAAAATGATTCGGATTTTCATCGGAAAATCATCTTCAGGGATGAGGCTCATTTCTGGCTGAATGGCTTCGTCAATAAGCAAAATATGCGTTATTGGTCAGACAGCAATCCACACGCAATCCATGAGTCATCATTGGACCCCGAAAAAATTACGGTTTGGTGCGGTTTATGGGCCGGCGGCGTCATTGGGCCGTACTTCTTCCGTGATGATCAAGACCGGCACATTACTGTGAATGCGAATCGCTACCGTTCAATGATAACCGAATATTTTTGGCCCCAATTGGATAATATGGACTTGGAGGACATGTGGTTCCAACAGGACGGCGCCACAAGCCACACAGCGAATGCCACAATCAATTTATTGGAAACCAAGTTTGGTGAACGTGTTATCTCACGAAATGGCCCAGTCGATTGGCCGCCTCGGTCGTGCGATTTGACACCGTTAGATTATTTCCTGTGGGTCTACGTTAAATCTATGGTCTATGCCAACAAGCCAGCGACGATCGATGAACTTCGTACGAATATCGAACGTGAAATTGCAGCAGTACCGGCCGATTTATGCTTGAAAACCGTCGAAAATTGGGTTCAGCGTCTGGACTTCTGCAAGCGTGGTGGCCATGCAAAATAAATCGAGTTCCATACATAATGGCATCGAACGTACTTTCACAGGAATAAAGAATTTCATTGGTATCTAAAACCGGTTTTGTTTTATTTAAAAAAAAACTTTTGTGGCGCTCTTATTGAAAAACCCTTATGTAAAACGAACCAACGGTGTTGTGTTTCCTTGAAAAGTTGAAAAATACGTTTTTAAAATTCCGATCTTACGATACTATAACTCAAACAGCGACACAGCAACACAAAACCAAAAGTATTTAAGTGTTTATTTTTCGTTTTATGAAGAATCACATGAATATACTAATCATTTATTCCACTAAATTGATAAATAATTTTTCACAAATCAACGGTTTAATTCTGTCCTAAGAAACATTACACTGTTGTAGTTTTTAATATGAAATAAAAACGTTCTAGTTAATTGTCTTGGCTAGAGACAATCCTACTGAGTTAATCGGCACCCGTGAATTGTCTGAATCAAGTCAAATTTTGAAAAAATCAACATTTATAAATTCTCAGATTTTACTGCACCTTTTTTTGAAAAAAAACGATTATTTCCACTTTTTTCAGAATGACTTCAAGGGACTCCAAATTGTTCACTCACAAGCTATTATTATTAAAAAAACATGAAACAAAAAAAAAAAAAAACGGCGTTGTTTAAAGGTGTTGAAGTAGTTTACTCAGAACTGCGTCGAAGTCGTATCCTCTTCAACAGCATTTGGTTCCAGCAAGATGAAGCAACTACACACGTAGCCAGTCCAACGAAAATTGCCAAACAAATTAATATCCAAAAACTCCACTTTCCGCTGGCCCCCAAAGTCACTAACTAAGGAATTTAACTAAATTGCAGCAGTCCATTAATACAATAATGGAGGCCATCCCGACTTCAACCCATCAGGCCGCAAAGAATAATTTTCTGACCAGGTGTCGGATATGCGTGGATGAGCTTAGAGGTTCTTTATGGGTTTTCATAATCAAAATCAATTAGTTATATAAAATAAAATTGAATGTTCTATACAACAACATAAATATATGCAATACATTGATTAAGAACAAAGTTATTTGAATTTCTTATTGTGGTGCAATTGGTGCGCCACCATGCATTTGCAAAAATAAGACTAATTATATAAAATCATAAAAAGTTGTTATTTTTCACATAATGGGTTTACGTAATTTCCCTTTAAAAATTTAAAAATCAGTCAAATAAACAACAACTATGTTGAATAATTTTACTTGCAGTAATATCTATGGATAATATCTCGAAATCTTGTAATATGTAAATATCAACAAATGTAAATAAAGATGAATTTAAAAATAAAAATAAAATCATATAAAATAGTACATAAACATGATTTTATTTTAGATCCAAGTCGGGATGAGACACCAGGAAGCGGAAGAATCCAACGAATAGCGCGATATTCGCGGTAAATGCGGGACGGTTGGTCAGGTTAGGCACAATCCAAAAAACGAGCTTTATTTGATTTGAGAACTATTATATTCCAGTTGCTTGAGATTTTCAACTACCGCAATAACTACAGAAAAGAATATGATTTCACGAGGTATTTGGAAGTAGAATTTAGCTAGTCGACCCCCATTACAAATTTAAACTCTGATTTATCTTTGTCGAACTGCTCAACTGGAGCTCAGTTGCACGGTTATTAATTTTTAAAAGAGAATTCGTTACAATCCAAATACTTTTACTGTTAATAATTTGTTACTAATCGTAGAGTACTACACCAACATTAGCTGGAGTGGCCTCTTCCAAAAACCTGACAAAGTCACGAAAACAAACAAAATTTTTGCAAAAGAATCATTCCTTAAATATAAAACGAAAGAAGCGCAAATAGGAATAACAGGAAAAGGAAGTTAGAGTAAACTTCCAGATACTTAATACGTCAGTCCTACACACCGTTGTTATGTTGCAATGTGCTGTACTCGGTGGATGTTGTAGTTGTGGAGACGCCGAGGGCAAGACAGGATGTTACAGCTCAAATCTCGTCATTATCATTCGTGCCATGTGTCTTGAATAAAATATAACCAACTTATTCCTTTGACCATTCCACTTGAACTCTTCTAAGCCATACACACACACACACATAAGTGACTAGTCAAAAGTTAAAGAAGTGTAAAAGTTCAAATTCTAGCTCGATAAACTCAAACATTTATACATAATGGAAAAATGTTACAAAGGTAACTCATAACCCCATGGATTAAAGAGTATGCCATTCATTAGGTATTAGCCATCGATATAGTATGTATATGTTATTGGCGTCAACGACAAACAAGATTGATGTTTTTAAATTCGCGTCACAAAACACATTGTGTCTATTTTGATAGCAAGGCTATGTAAAAGTATGAAATGTCCTGTATCTTTGAATATCCTGAAATGTTTTTCTGTGAATTTAAATTTCCATAACATGCAAAAATTTCAAAGTAGAGTCCTTATGGAGGCAGAAAATATAACATTTTTCACAATTTTGGTTAAAATTTTTGGTCCACACTTCAATATATTTCGAAAGCGACGACGTATATATGGTATTAGCTCTCCATGGTTAATGAAATAAAGGCAAAATTTATGAAAAAATCATGAGATAGCAATATTAACGGAACGGAAGACAATATTAACTACAAATTATGAACCAAGTTATACAATTAATAGTTTCTAAGAACCAAGAGAATAAATGTGAATAAATTTATAAAATTCTTTCATGCACCATTGTCAAAATATGTTCAACCATACATATACCCCGGCAACCAGTTCAAAATATTTATATTGGATTAAAAGATTGTAGTTCTTTTACATGGTGAAAAAAGACCCAGTAACATATTGCAGGAACCATGTACGTACTTATATTATACGTTTGCAAATGTTACTTTCATGATCTGCTGCTTTTTTGTTTCTTTGTTGTCTGTCACGTTTTTGTTTTCATCAGTTTTCCAAAAATGGAGCCACATTTAGGTACCAAAAACATATATTACAACCTATTAACCATTGTGTCTCTAGCAATTAATATTGATTAGCAAACAGTATGTGTTTGGACAGAAATATAATATATTTGTGGCAACCTGAAAACACATTGTATTTGCATCCAAACAAAAAAAGATAAATTTTTCAACACGTACAGAAAAAATAAAAAGATGAAACTGCAGCGAAAAGGTAGAAGATTAAGCCAGTTTGCAGATAAATGTTATCGTTAATGACCGATTATGTCGGAAATAAAATAAGAGTTTTGAAAGAACTGCGACGAAATATAATATTTTCCAAGTCTTCGTAAAATTGTACGTCCGTTAGTTAGCATTTCAATAAACGAAAGAGAGTGCCAAACCGCATTACCCTGCTGCCGTTTGCTATATATTCAGAATAAATTACATAATTTCATAATTTTTTAAAGATGATATCAGTCAAGGTGGCGCCGTCATTATTGATAACCACGTGTTGTATTTTTACTGCATTTTAAATCGTTCTGGCGTCAACTAGGGTGAGTTCCTAAACGTTGTAGTGATGCGGTTTAGATCCTGTCTCGATACAAAGCCAACAAGTGTGTTGTTTACTTTGTAATAAAAACACTGCATATTTTTTACTTTTAGGAACAGATTTTTGCAATCAGTTGTTTTGAAAATGGCGCTGTCAATGGTAAAAATATTATTTTTGGATCATTTGATGGAATTACTGAAAGAACCACCGCAACTCCGTAACTTTTTTTCTGTTAATATTTTTTGGGTAATAAAGCGTTTTGTTCCTTGACTTTTAAAATATTTTTGTTAAATTTCTGTTATTGGTTTTTGGGCAATAAGGCGTTTTGTTCTTTGACTTTTTAAAATATTTTTGTAAAATTTTAAAAGTCAAACACCAAAAATATTTTTGTAAAATTTTAAACGTCAAATACCAATAGGCTTTATTGCCCAAAACACAATAACAGAAAAAAAGTTGCGGAGACGTGTGCCAAAATGTAAAGAATTTACCAAAATCGCCTTCACTTTGAAGACGAGTTGTCAAGAGGAGCTGCTTCCATTCGAAAGTCCATTATATTTAAAAATATTTTATTACCTTTCATCCGCGGTTGTTGTATTTGCAATTTATTTTTTATAAACGTTAAATGTCTACAAAGCATCAACAAAATTAGTGATGAACAGTTTGCTTTTTGTATACGCACTGGATACTTTTATTATACATTTAGGGATGCATGACATTGTCAAGGTTTACACGTTTGCGTTTAGGAATACATGACTTTGTTCAGTTGCATTGCAAATGACATTTTGGGACTCACCCCTACTCGCAATCTTGTTGGTTATTCTCTTTGAGAGCTTCCTGGGTCTTTGACTTGTTCAAATATACCCGTGACCCCTAAAAACTCAAAAAAAGGTCGGGAGCGATCAAATTGGATGGTTTTGTTAGCCATGGAAACTTTAGACTACGCGGATGCTCATCCTTCGAAATGACCACTGACGCGCGAGCTGTGTGTGGATCGCACTGCTATTCATGATTTATACTTGGATTCTCAGTTTTCTAGAAGCGTAGATTTTGTTTGTCTACAAATTCGTTCACATTGAAATAGAAATAAATTTCGGCCGAAAATCGTACACTACCTTGTTGACGGACTCTGCTAATTAATTAGTAAACTGCACTTTATAAGGCAACACCGTCAAGTCTTTCACCAAAATGTGCTGCAATTGCGTTGAACGTCGTCTAGTCAACGTTAAGGATATTCGCGTCGGGAAAAACACTACGAGGTCTTGCGGCGCACAATTGAGACTAGGGTGATTTTTATTTATTCGGTCATTTTGACGAATTTTTCAATATCGTCATTCTGGACCTGAACTTTTAAGAGCATCATCCTGAATCTGAAAAATCTATACAGCTTTCTACGAAAAAAGTGTCAGTTACTGAAAATATCCTTTATCAGAAAATTGATTTTGATGTGACAAGCACATGGGTGGATGTTTCACGAATGAACTAAGAGCATTAGCTGAACACATTGACATTACTTTCCGGCGAGTTGGTCTGGTAATGTATTATACTTATTGTTACGGGGCATACACCTGTCACGTGTTGTTCCAATCTCTACACAGTGTTCGTCTAAAGACCCCAGCAATGCAAACGACGGGGCATTCTCAAAATATGCCTGCAAATATGCATCTTGAGGTAGTTTGCTGACATTCAAATCTGGCTTCTCCTAGTAGGCATTCATACGGCCCTCCTTCCTCCTCTCATAGACTGGTAAAAAAATTCGGTACATATTCATATTTAGCTTGTTCAAGGAGGCCTGGAAAGAGGCCTCGTCTATAGGTACAAAAAGATCCCATAGACATCCCTGTTTCCCTTCCAAAATCAGGCCTTTCAGCAGGCACACTCTGGCCCTTCGAAAATATCACTTGCAGCCGGATGTGTCACGAACTCGACTACCACATGTGGTGATTTTTTTAAGACGAATTGCGAACATATAGAAAGACGAATTTTCACGAACAACAGCATTCGATTCCTGAGTCTGCAGAATTAAAAAAACCTTGAAATGTTCAAAGATAGTATTGACTATATAATTTAGCAAGGATACATACAAATGTCTTAAAGTTATAAACATGGAAATTATTCGCATATGTTTTTTATTGTTTCTGATACTTTCGAAATGGTTTTTTTTGCAGTCCTCGTAGCAGACCTTTCTCTGCAGTCCTTAGATACCTACCAGAAGGCTCGAAAGGGATGGCCTTATATGAGACCTTTTCTCTGCAGGCCAGCGAGCAGGCCTGGGAAGAGAACGGAAATCTGCAGGACCCTGTTCCTAAGGCGCTCTATGTTGGGGTAGGACGGCCAATACGTCAGTGTCGAAATTCACATTGCGTTCTTGATGCGCACATCATCTTCCACATCAATTGCTTACAGCATCTTTCAGTCGCACAGCTTTTGAATAATGGGCATATCAACATAATTCAAATAAGAAACTATAGAAATTTATATGACCTTCAGTAGCCATTTCAGAAAGTACTTAACGAAGAAGCACTTAAGGTTATTTTCCTTTCACTCGTCACTGCTCTTCGACTGAGGGTTCTACCATAAAGGACTCGATTTAAATTTGTGTAATTATATTTTTTGTCATTTTCTGTATCACATTCAAAATAATATGAATGCATTCGTCAGTTTCAAGGTGGTAATTAACAAACGATTCGACAGCTACAATTCACAACAAATTAACACTACTCAGAAGTGTCGCTTACCACCTGTCTCGCAGTAAAATCTAGAGGGAATCACGTGAACAGGTTTAATGTCTTAATACAATTCTAGAGTAATGATTATCATGGCTCCATTTTCAATACGAACGAAGGATGGAAGAAGTGGAAAACACGAAAAAGATGAGCTTATCTGAATTATCTGCACGTTTGGCACAAAAATCAGTAATTCTTCTTTTAACTCAGTGCATGAGAGAAGTGTTTGTTGCTGCCCTTAACCAAAAATAAATACACACACATACAGAAATAAATACACATGTATGTGTAACAGACGAAGGCAGATAACTTTTCTTGTGCGGTTGATGGTGGTGTTCGTAATGTCTTAAAATTCAGTTCAAGCTCAGACTAGAGACGTGTTCCTTCGGAATTACAGGCCATAACCACAGTCACGGTTACCAATGTATTACATACATCACAAAGTGCGATAGAGTGATCCAGTAGGGGAATAGTACCGGAGTAATGATAGAGATAGATAAGCATAGAAATGTGTGTATGAAACCAAAATGTCAAAATGCCATTGTTTTTCATAAGCACTCATTGAAATTTGTGTTTTTATTTTGATCTGTCTTGTTCATTGTAGTCCCCATTAAAAGTAAAAATAAAAAGACTCCTGGGTCATGGTTACAGTTCATTATAAGGTTACAGTTCAATAATAAAATTATTATGAACACTATCAAGTTTCTTTATTTTAAAAGACAATTAGTCTGTTATTCGATTTGATTCTAAATAATCCTCTTTACGTCTCCTTCAGCGCTCTATGATAAAGCATTTTGGAAATAATGACAAATAAAGCATGTTTTTAATTCCAAGAGTACCCAAACTCGAATGAAATGCATTAATTGGTCTTATCTTATTGGGACATAATTAACCTGACCAACCTTCCCACTTTTTGCGGGATTATCCTGCTTTCCGACGTCTCATACCGTCTTGAATGTCAAACCCGCTTTTTAAAGAGAAACCCCGCTTCGAGAAAAGTTTTTGTTTTTAAAAATAGTAAATTAGAATTTTCTCTACGTCCTTAGCGAGAACTCTGAAACAGTCAACAGAACTCTGAAACAGTCACAGAATTTCAACTCATATTGCCGGACGATGAGTTCGATATTATTTCGAGTTTCACAGTCAGCGGCTTAAGAGTTAGGCTTAAAATGTGTAACTATAATAATTTGATGCAGTTTTATTGTCGATTAAATTCCAACATATTCCAAATCGTCCTTTTGAATACAACATGGTGGTTGTATGAAAAACTAATACACACTAGAGTTGAAACGTTTGTTATAAATAACAACATTATCTCTGAAAAACAATTTGGGTTCAAAAAGGGACATAGCACGGTTCAGCAAATTGATCGGGTTAAAAACTAAATTTCAACAAATAAACGCTTGAGAAAATCAACTGGTCTAATTCTACTAGACGTCGAAAAAGCATTCGATACCGTGTGGCACCACGGTCTTCTATACAAATTGATAACTGCTAATATACCTAAATATCTGTGTAAAATAATAGCAGACTTTCTTGAAAATCGCAAATTCGCCGTGTCATTAAATAATAGCCTATCTTCATATAAGAATATACCAGCGGGTCTACCGCAAGGATCCATTTTGTCCCCGATACTTTATTCAATATTCACCTCGGACTTCAAACCTAATAAAGAAGCTGATGTTGCCTACTATGCGGACGACATCGCACTACTTTCCTCTAGCAAAATCACGAGTGCTCTCATGAAAAAAATGGAACAGAGTCTTAAAGTATGCAGTAGCTATTTCAAAAAATGGAAAATGAAAATCAATCACCTTAAAACTCAGTGCATTATCTTTCCAATTAACAAATCTCCAAAGAGAACCCCATCTCGACAACTACGTTTTGAAGGAAACGATATCAACATTCAAAATGAAGTTAAGTACCTCGGAGTAATTTTGGATAAAAAACTTTTGTTTAATAAACATATCCAATCATCATGTGGCCTTTTTTGAATGGACGTTCTTTCTTAAGTCAGAAAAATAAGAACCTCATTTTTAAATCCGTTATAAGACCATGTCTATCATATGCATCTCCTATATGGTACCGATCAGCCAAATGTCACATAAAACGAATGCAGATCATTCAAAATAAATGTTTGAAAATTATATACAACAAACCTTGGAGATATCCAACGTCCTCATTACACGAAGGAACTGGTTACGAACTCTTTGCCGACTTCATTAAAAGATTGAATGAACATTATGTTTTCAAGGTTCAGCATTCTCCTTATTCAGTAATAAGAGAATGTTACGACGACTAATTTATATACGAATACAAACAGCAATTTATCAAACTGAAAATATTGTTTTTATAATCGATTATTATCCTGAATAATCTTCCTATATACAATTTGTTTTCTAATTTTGTTTGAATTTTTAATAATGTATCCCAAATAAAGGTTTTCTTATCCTTTTGCCTTTCTATCTGATTTGCACAAATTGTATATGTATATATTTAACAACTATTCCTTGCCACAATTGTTGATATATCTGTTAGATATAACTCAAAAATGTATATAGCTCTTAATAAGATGTTCATGTATATTTGGATAAATAAAATTTGAAAATAAAGTCTTTTATAAAAACTATAATAGAGAAAGATGCCTGTTTAGTTAAAATTATGTCTACTTTATGAAATTTACTTGAATTTTTTTAAACTGATTTTAACTGAATAAGAACATTTTTGTTTGCTTTATTAAACTTTATATCGACACGGCAGAATGCATTAAGCGACATATTTGGCGACAATGACTTTTTTCCATATTTTATGCCAAGCTCCACATTTCGATATACAAGGAATGTCCCTTGCACTTTCACGTCACGAGTTATTAAGCAAATGAAATGGTAATAACCGAAAAAGGAATACAAACCAGCTACTTGACAAAAAGTTTTTTTCGTTTCCTGAACAATTTCTATTTTATCGCTTAATACATTCTGCCGGGAACGTGTCGATATTATAATTTTGTAAACTTATTATTATTTATTAACAACTATTATTTACTAAAAATCTAAAAACCTGGCTTTTGGGTCAAAATCCAGCTTTTCAAGCAAAAGCACTTGGTCAGTTTATTCATAAATGACTTGACCAACAATACCGTTTTTGGTTTATCACACCCTTTGATATATTGTCCCGTTTTTTGGTATCTCATGCCGACTTGAATCTAATATGACAAAATGATTATATATAAATTAAATCTCTTTAATTATTTATTTTAACTAAATATATGTATTTTTAGTACATTTTTTATTTAACAGCAAAAATTCCCATTGCGTCCAGTTTTTTAGTCACAACCAGTTTTAGCTGAACACTTTGACATTATTTTCCTGCGAGTTTGTCTAGTAATGTACTATACTACTGTTACGGAGAATACGCCTCAACACTTAGCTTCCCTATACATTTTGAACCACTGCAGTGCTCAGAAATATTTTAAATTTTCGTTTTCTTTTACTATACTGAAAGAAAAACGATGCGTCGCACGCAAGAAATATATTCGTCAATGTTTTACGTTTCTGTAATGAAAAATTTCGTACATGCGACAATTTGGTTGTTGCTGCATCAAAAAATTGCATACGTGATTCTTTGACAATTTCTAGTTTCGTTGCTGCAACAATTAACTTTTCGTGCTATCAAAGGCTATATTTAATTTGAATTTTGGAGTAAAAACGTGTAAAAAATCAAAATAAAAGTGTATGACATTTATATTATTGTGATTTGGTTTATATCTTACTTTTCCATAGTTTATTATTATTAATTATTTATTTTGGCTGCTTGCCAAAACTAATAATGACGAAACAATTTCGCTGCTGCAACTAATCTAATTTGTATGATGATCAAGACGGCAGTGGAGAGGGTAGAGAAAATCATCGAATATAAAACAGCTCAGAAATGCAAAATGGTCTGCATGAGTGGTGGGTCACGTAAACATTTTAGACCAGTGCCTTTCTAACAACCGACAGCGCTAGATGTACACATTTCTCCGCGGAAATAATTTCATTAAATTTCTAAATTATTATATGTAATAAGTTAACATAGTAATCAAATTGTGTGCAAAACAAATTATGTGAAATAATAATGTATGTTGTGGTCGTTCGTGTATTTCGAAATGGAGTGAAAAGAAAATCGACAAACAGAATGCAAGAAGCAACACATCAGCAAAGAAAGTGACGCATCAATAGCGTAAACAATCCAGAAAAATGCAAAGAATATGCAACGATGTAGGCAGTTGTAATTGAACATTTGTTTGTGGGTGTACGCAGTAGTACAGATCACAACCAAAATATATCGAGGGTGTGTTTTTAATGAAAATTTTATAAAAAAATCGAAGCCAGAGATAAAGATGAAACAAAGTGTTTCAAGTAAATTTGAACAAACCGAAATAAACACTACACAGTCGGATTAATATAAACCAAGTTGATCAGTTGAAGAAAATGCTTGCAGAGTGATCGCTGGCTCGATGACGAGGAAAATTGGTTCTGGAATTGAATGAAAGAACCTTCAGTACAACATTATATTATGATGTGAAGAATACATATGGTGATGTTTTATGTTAATGGAAGTTAATTCTGACCCGAAATCTTATATTCTGTTACATAACGAAAATCGTAATGATAGTGGAGCTTATGTCCATGGTGAGTATATATACATATATCCATATATCTTCTATAATATATGAATAGGAATCTTACAAATAATACCACCATCTATTTTATATTATTTGTAGGAGCAGAATACGATGGCCACATTAACCCACAAACCCTCATATACCACCATATTCTTCCAAACGAGAGTTTCAACATATGTTTGCATATTACATATTTAGAAAATGAAGTAAATATTTAACAAAAACAAATAAGTTTACTGAATAATTACGAAATATCATTAAAAATACATAATTCCATTTGCCACCAATGTAATATTCAAATATTAAATAAATAATTGTAAACACATTCATTGCTGCGGTGAAACAAAATGAAGCAAAATCATTGCAACAGCAAAGCAAATTTGTTGCAACAATGAAAGAAATTCATTACAGCATCATACAAATTCATTGCAGCAATGATAAAAATTCATTACAGCAGTGAAACTTGTTCATACCAGCAATAAAACAAATTCGTTACTGCAATGAAACATTTCATTTCCGCAACAACCATAGCATTGAGGAATACATTTTCGTAGCGGGGGAATGAAACTGGATGACAAAAGGGATGACAAAAGTTGTTGTGGCGACGAACATTTTAAATACTGTGACGAAGGTTTTCCGTTCAGTTTATTTATAATTAAAATTCCTATAAAATTTCAGATGATTATTTAGGAGGTATTTCATAAATTACACTACATGCTTTTTGGGTTAGGAAACTCAGTGTGAAACCTATCAACTTTCTCAGGTCAATGGTTTGGCGCTGACAAACGCTTAATAAAGTACAAATGAATAATTCTTTTTCGGGCGTGGAATATCCTTTCATTAATTTACTAAAAAACTTAATTAAGTGATGATAATTTATTGATTACAGATTGAAATCTGTGTGGATAAAATTTATCGATAACTAGGAATGTGACAGTGGTGAAAACAATTACTTTACATGCAACTTATTCCCAAGCAGGCTAAAGGCACACGTTTGAATGGCGACAGAAGCAGCCAGCCAGACACACACTCGTGTTATTTTGTTAAAGATTTTGTAACACATTTCCTGCTAAATTCTGAATGCAGAACCCGGAAGGCATTTCGCATATTTTGTACTCTTGAACTGTTGCAAGTGTTTTATTTCTCTCTGAAACACTGGAACTGAACGGAATGGAATCTTTGCAATGCTGTCATTGTTGAAATGAAAACATTTCATTTCATTTTCTCTTGGTAAGTCTTTATGGACTACCCGGTGCCCCAACGTTGCAGTCGCCGCGGTCACAAAAGGAAACAAAGCATCTGAATATTTGATCTAGTCCTACACACAAATATCTAAGGATATTCTCGTATAGCTGAATGCAGAGCTTCTTGTTAAGCGTATCCCTGTCACTGCTAGATATTATTCAGACGACTACCGGACGTTAAGCTTTCTGAAAAGGGAAGGCGGTAATATAGTATATAACAAAAAGTAAGAACAAAAATCCTTGAGTGTATGACAAAAAAAAAAACACACGGAGAAGGAAAAGTATGATATGTCCCTCAATTTGGAATTTGTTGCAGTTGAATGCTGAAGGTTGTAACGAAGTATGGAGCAACCAAACGACTTCAGTACGGGAGTTGTGTGTGAGGATTCCCTTACTTAGTTTTGTTCGGAGCGTAACTGTACGAGAGTGTCTATATGTGTGCCAGATCTTATAAGTGAACGGAGCTCATGCATACTCAATGACCAGCTAACCGACTTCACAGGATATAAGTGAAGCTGCTTGTGGTAAAGAGCTGTCCGTCCATATGTATACGAGTAGGTGTGCGTGTGTGTGTGTGTATGTGTGATAGCAATCAAACATTCACCCACAATATTAACGAGCATGTATTTCGCAAAAAGTTGGTTATATGATATTTCAATGATAATAATTCTTTTGAGATATTGGAGTAAATCACTATTGTGGACAGCTGCACGCATACAGTTCTGGCCAAAGCTCCTAGAATTGAATTATGGATCACCAGCAGATTGCGAGTTCACCCATGCACACATACCCGCCCACTCTAAACCAACGTGGAATAACGCCGGATCATATGACAGACACTAACTTAAACGAAAGACAATGACAGTGACAACGAATACCAAAACAATGAGGAACACCAACGAACGAACGGTGGCAAATAAAAAGCGGATGTGTAGACAAAGCAGAAAGTTAGTGGTTGAAGGCCGGATATCAGTGTGGGTCATTTGGCTGTTCGTTGTCACTAACACTCCAAATAAGTTATTGATGATTTACTGCCAACTGGGATGCGAACTTTTGCCTATAACAGCCTTATTTCAACGCCTACGATATCAGAAACAGAAAAGTCTATCGACGTCCCATCCTCATCCAATTACTAAATTTTAGGGTTTGCGGGTGAAATGTGGAGGAGTCCGGTTATCAATTTCGTTGTCTGAAATTGATTGAGAGCACATTTTTCTTGAACAGTCATACATCTTTGACTTTGGTCATTGTTCGTTTGTAGCATTATTGTGTGTCCTTTATCTGTGATTGTGTAGACCTGCTACAAAGAAAATAAGAATCAAATGATTTTTATTTCCCTCTTCCTCGCAATGAAATGATAATGATTCCACTCTCAATCAACCATTGACAACAAAAACAACAACAGCAACAGCAGCACAGCAGAATTCCTGTATGTGCGTTTGTATGTGTGTGTGTGTGTGTGGGTGTTCCTAGTCCATTGTTCACTCGATTCAAGGTATCCTCTTGACCATATCAAATGAATGCAACTTCCTTTTCAACTTATAATATCTCTTTTCCTTTTCGAGTATTTCTTCTTCGTCGTCGTTATTGCTTCATTTCTATATGATTTCCTTAATTTTCCCCCAGATTTCCTGGCAAAAATTGCAAAGCACTAACTCGATGTCGGACTCTCTCCACAGCACAAATAGAAGAAATGTTTAAAATGTCAACAATAATGATAGCCTTGTGATAGCAAATATTTGTGAATCTCCAAGATTGAACCGAAAACGATGAAGGACAGCATATTGATGACGTTACAAGGCACAATTACATACATATGCACGTAAATTTGTGTTAGATGTCAAGCATACGGAGGAGCAGAATGTCCCAAGTTAAAGACACTAAGTGGGCCCTTGAAATCGAATCATATTTAATGGTAACTAAGAAACATAAACTTCATTGTAATAGTTCGATACCTTGAAACAGTGTTCATCGCAGATCGCTAAGTTGAATACGGTGTGCTTGAAACATTTCTTTTACAATTTCCCCGATCATGGTTCCATAAACTCCTCTATCTTCGTCCAGTACTTGATTACATTTTATGTTAGCAGCAGGAAAACGTTTCAATAAACACCTTCCACATACACGCACACTAATGCAACTTTCTACCATTCACAAACATAATAGAAATTGATTATTTCTAGATTGCGGTTACATTTGGACCTAATATTTAGGACACGAAAGTCCGAAACGACTAAAGAAAGATGGCAAATCCAATGAGGAAATATTTGCTTTCACAACGTGGCGGTAGTAGTATTCTTTTCCGGGTATCTGGTCATATTGTTTCAAATTATCAAGGATGTTGAAAAAAAATGTATCCTCCACTCATTTTTGTAATACCCAACATTTACGAAATGTTTCGTTTAAAAACTTGCGTTTTATAAATAAAAATGTAACAAATCTGCCAGCAGATGACGTACTTGACGTACTATTCATTTGTTGTCACTTCATGAGTGTGTATGTGCATCCGACATACACATATACATATACACAAAAAAATTCTATTTGATTTCTTTCTGTCTTAACATTCACTTCAAAGAATTTTCCAATCAAATAGTTTTTCGAGAGAGCTTTCGTCAATGCCTTTTTTTTATCTAAATATGTATGAGAGGTTGTTCGTTCATATATGCATCGAGTTGGAAATGCCCTCGAAACCGGCTCCATACAAATATGAAACATTTTGGTTTTATAAAAATATGTTTAGATTTTGGCACACCTCAATGAAAGGACGAAATGAATAAAACATTTACGAGAGACTTTCATTTACAAAAGCAAGGTCTACTGTATACACAATCTAATATCGATTTGATTGACACACTTCAACAGATTTCAAATATCAAAAAGAGTTTGGATAGCCGACCACTTACATCTTTAACTCCGACACCTTGAATCAACGTTGATACTACCTCAAAAACTATGCGAAAATGAGAAAGGTTAAACGGACAAGGGAGTTGAGGATTTTTCCAAAGTCAAAAGTTTATCAACTAGCAAGTCAAAGAAGAAAACAACAACAGCTCCACATAGACTTAAATGCACCAGAACAGCTGCAGTTTAAGTCAGTGTTGTCACTAGAAACCATATTTTCCTACCATGTTTTCCCCAAACATGATTGAACTGACTAAATTGTTCAAAATTCATGTATTAAGTATTGTAATTAGGCCGTGCCAAAAAAATGTCTAACCCCATAACCACCCACAATGCACTTGAGATGTAATTTTACTTATTAGAAAATTAAAATATAATTGGATTGAATTTTCAAAATTGTAAAGAAAAACGTGCACACGTCATGCACCACAAGATTTGTAGAATGACATGTAAAATATGCAATAAATACACAGTACATGGAATGTGACACATTTCACCATACTCTCAATTTTGAAAATCTAACCACATCATAATAAAATCTTCTAAAATGTGAACTTGCTCTCTCTTTAACTACAAGTGCATTGCGGGAGGTTAAGGGGTTAATTGCCGTTTCTGAAATTATGTGTGTGTATTCTACCTGACCCATAGAACGATTTTTTGCCAACTAAATCTTGTAGCTTGAACTTTTTTTGGTCCTGGTCTAATGTACATAATATAGTAAAAAACAAAAGGCAATCAATTTTTTGACTAATATAATTGTAATACAAAAATGTACACAGATTTTATGTACGAATACATCAACTAGGGGCATATGTTTTTGGTTAATCCTTCGGCTTTCAACGAAATGCATTATGTGACCATATAGCTCGTGGACAAAACTCAGATTGATCATCGCAAACTTGGACGAATATTTCTCTAAACAAAACATTAATTGTAGGCCCTAATAGACAGCAGGATCTGATTATGACAATTTTAGTATTTCGTTTCCATAAATACGCTTTATTAGCTGAAATATGTCGAATGTATCTTCAATTTCATGTAGATGAGAGAGATCGAAACCTTCAACTAGTTTAATGGAGAAACGATATAAATGATCCAATAAATCTATATAGCTTCAATACCGTAACCTATGGGACATCTGCATCACCATTTCTTGCCATTAGGAGTTTATTTTTTATTGCAGATAAATTCAAGCATGAATTCTCAGTTGGAGCCAATGTACTCAGTAAAGATATTTATGTTGATGATGTCCTTACGGGGGCAGATGGAATTTCGAGTTGTCTAGAAAAAAGGCTGAAGTTATTCAAATTCGGGCACAAGCTGGATTAGAATTATCAAAATGGAACTCATATTGCCCAAAATTGGGCAATAAACTTCTAGTGATAAAATAAACTTTAAAATAAAAACTTCTAGTGAACATATTACCAAAGCCCTCGGAATGCCGTGGAAACCGGCAAGTGATGTATTTTGTTCCAAATTCGACCATCCATTTATTGAAGTTCCAACATCCGTACTTTCTGTGATATCAACCATTTTTGATGTTTTCGGATTACTGTATCCTAATATTGTTTCGTGTAAAATCTTGATTCAGGAAATTGTGGAAAGGACAAATTGCCTGGGATACACCATTAGAGGAGTATCTTAGAAAACGATGGCTTCAAGTTAGTTTTCCACATATAAATCAAAAAGAAGTTGCCCGATTTGTTCAAACAATGATGAGTGCTGAATTCGATTTTCACGGATTTGCAGATGCAGAGCAACTTGCATACGGAGACTGTTTATAATACGAGAACCTGGTGCGGATCAATTTCAATCCACCCTACTCATCGCTAATTCAAAGCTGGCTCACTTCCACGGTTGGAGCTAATGGAAGCATTATTACTTAGTGGAACTTGGAACAAAATAAAACACATATCTGAATTTTACAAGTATCGAATCTTTTTCTGGAAAGACTCAAATGTAAAGTAGTTTGGAAATGGCTATGAATCATTCTTCGTCGTATGTCAGTTTTGTTGCTAATCGTGTTTCAGAAATTGTTGCTAATCGTGTTTCGTGATGGAAAGGTACGAGTGGTCGACATACAGACTACCAAAGGAGTTCTGCCAAGATCAATTCATAAAATATCACCTCTGCCCATAGACGAACCTAATTGAGAGTGGCCATTAAATGGGGGAAGGATGTTTGGGCAGAAATGCATTATTTTATATATATTAATAATTAAAACGATTTTTCTCTGTATACTCTAAGTAATTTGAAATGTATTCAGTATTCAATTACCCTAATATTGATATCACCAGTTTATCGCTTACGGTACCATTTATGTATATACATATAGGTCGTTCCGAAGTTATCTTCACGTATATCACATAATCAGAACAATGAGATAAGACTATTTCCTGGGATAAATTTTTTAGATCTATCGATCTGTTTAATCCCCACATCCCTATCTCTTATGGTTTCAGAGCAATTATGTAGCATTTTTTTTGTATATCCACTTTTGGTAAAAATTTAACACGTTATGATACCGTACGAACCATTATTGTGGATATACAATAAAAAAAATACAGCAGAGCGTTGTCCGAGGACGAGGACTGTCCCTGCAGGCTGTGTCAGAGACACGGCCATTAAGTTTAACGTAGAATACGCCATCCTATAAGACAGAAAACATATATAACAATAAATGATAAATAACATAAGCAAATGAATTTATTTACTTGATAGTTACTTTTGATAATATACATAAGCTTATGGTAGGAAAAATCGGATAAATATGTTTTTAAATTAAAAGAGTAAGGATAAATGATAACTAACAGACGCAAATCAAATGTTAAATTCAAATTCACATTTAACATTTTGTTTCACTTAAATACATAAGTAAATATACGAAAGTTCAATATTTCATCAATCAAAACAACAGCCGAAGGTTTGTGTCCACACTGAAACAGCAGCATAGTTTGTGTTCACGCTACAAACTCAAACACTCAACCAAACACCACACATATGTTTGAGTGTATGTGTTTAACAATTTTCATTTGAGAAATTTAAATATTAGGAAGATATCAACCAATATGAAATGTATATCAAACGAAAGATAACATCTTCATTTATCTACAAAAAAATTTGTAAAAAAAAGTTATCTCGCCGTTTCCTCATAATCAATGAAATAAAGATTACAACAATAACAATCTGACATGACTGCCTATACCGTAAGGTAAGACGTATTCTACGCCAAAAAATATATGACAATTTTGAATTAAAAAAAAATGAATCTATCTTCACGTATTTGAAAAAAATATTTGACAGTCGTACAAATAAGGATATTATCATCCTATTAATATATGCATTTTGTTTTCGTTCTATATCTCAAAAGTAACTCCGGATAAAGTCTACAAAAAAAGAATTGAATACATTGTCGCTGCACCTTAATATATAGTGCATATACGTGAAGATAATTTTGGACTAAAACTTACTGATTCTTTTCAGGTTATGTTCACGTAGGCGCCGTAAGCAAAAAAAATATTTCCCAAAAGGTGGCGTATACAACAAAATTTTAAATTTTTTTTTTGAGATAAAAATAGCCATATCTCGGAAACTTTCATCAATGACTTTGGATATTTTTACTCCAATCGATGCCGAATTTTGGACCACTTTTATCACACCAATTTTTTTATACAAATTGTTGAAACTTTAGAGTCAGTTTCCAAAAAAAATAATTTTTGGAGATACGTGAAGATAACTTCGGAACGACGATATATAGTTTTCTAAAGATTCTTGTTTCTTAAAATTCGTATTGCAACCAGAACCTTTTTGAACATTAAAGCAGAAAGAAGTAAAATTCATCATCGTGTTTCATTTCCAACCGAACAGATATAATTTTTCCAAATATTGTGAGTGAAAAATTATGAGTCACTTGAAGTTCCTTTTCAAAAAAAGTGCAGAAAAATCTGAGAATTGGTAAAAATCAATTTTTTCAAAAATTTAACTTGACACAGATATTTCATGCGTGCCGATCAACTCAGTAGACTTGCCTCTAACCCATACAATTTATTATAACGTTGAGACAAAAACGTCATGCCAGAAACTACAACACTGCAATACAAGGGCAATAAAACCCATATTTTTCGACCGAGTGTTAATATTATTATTGCATAATAAAGTAGACATGCTACGATTAGGTCTGTGATAAAATATCCGGCTCTGATAACAGACCCTTGCTCCTTTCGTGAAATTCTCGGTGATATTGTGACAGAGATGTGGCTCTACCTTAACGACGACGCATTGGGTATCGGCCGTGGACTCAGGAATTGTTGGTGGTGTGTTCACATAGGCCAGAGATTTCACAAAACCTAAAAAATAATAACATACGCCGTTAAATCGTACGATCTTGGTGGCAGGTGGCTCCGTCCTGCTGAAACCATATGTCGATCAGAAGCATACCGTTCAGCTGAGACCACAAGAACTCCGTTATGATGTTCCTGTAACGAAGGTCATTCCGTCTCTGGATCTCCGGCCTCATTTATAAAGAAGTTATGCACAATGACGTCGCCTGACTAAAATTCCCACCACAAAGTTGCTCGTTGCGAATACGTACATATGAACCCGAAAAATCGGCATTCACTGCGCTTTGACCGATTTGCCAGCGTGGTGCTTAATCTGTTGGTTTGAGAGTTGTTCCCGAGTTTTCGTTTAAATCGAAACAATCGTAGCTGTCACTTGCACCGAAAAAATATGCCACAAAGTTTAAATTGTGGCCAGGGGGCCATTACATGTCATACGGCATTTGGAACAGCGGCCATATTGAGAAATAAGTTCGGTGAGCAATTTATCTCACGTTTAGAACCAGTGACTTGGACATCTAGATTGTGCGATTTGACGGCTCTATACTATATTTTGTGGGGTGACATAAAGTTAGTCGTCTGTGCCGTGTGGTTAATAAGATACCAGGGGCTATGCTCGGCAAGGTATACAAAAGTAAAATTCTCACAATATTCGAGAGCTCATAATGTGATAACATATCGCGAAATGTTAATAAAGTATGTGCATGTAACAAGTACTTTTTTGGCATATCGTGTTATGATATCACAATATACGCTCTCGTATAAACGTAACAGTAGTCACATTAACACGAAATAATATTTACAATGTAATTGATTAATTTATTGATTCAAATACAAATTTCAACACTTTGTAATTTGTTTAATTTTTATTTTAACTAAAAATCAAACCCTAAACAAATCGCCCATCACTGCCACCTACAAAACTGCAACTGAAGTCTGCAAGATTTTGTGGTTTCTATATATTATTAAAAGCTATATTGTATTGAACCACAGACAAGTGGAAACAATGTCCTAAATACAAGGAGTAATAGGAACTTCATAGGAGGAAATACTGTTTTAACGCCACACGATATTAAATTTCCCTTAAGTGTATTAGCTAATTTTTAATCATGTTGGAGTTCATTTCGATCTGGCTGTGATGATTTTCATTATAAATCAAAGAAGAAGTTTCTTATCCATCTTCTGTTTTTTTTCATACAAATTTCACAAAATTATTTAAATGCTCCACTGCTATGGATAACTCTAAATTGTCCAGGCTTTGAAGTGGTTTTCAAATATAAAAAGTTCGTATGACACCATTCCTAAATGTTTTCTGAAGTATAACGAATATGTAGGCACTGGAGTCTTTAAAAAACCGACATTTCCCAATAACCGGTTTTCGGTTTATTCGAAAAATTAGTTTTTCGGGAAATCAGTTTTGGTTTTATAGAATGGAAAAAACCGGTTAAACCGGTTAATTTTCGGTTTTATTTACGGGTATTTCTCGGTTTTCGTCGTTTTTCGTGGAAAACAATATATTTACAGTTTTGTAGAAAAACTAACACAAAATAACATTTTCTTGTCTTGCTTCCTGGGCCCGAAAAAAATTTCATTATTATTCTGAAAATATAACACAATTATTCAGATTTTAATACATCCATATGTATATGTACAAGTATTTAAAATTTATTTATAAAAACACATTAGTTAATATTTCTGTTATGAAGATAACAATAACTGAAGAGAGTTAGTCTACCACTTCCGTGTCTGCGAAGACGCAAAAGAAGCAGAGACGATGGAACATCTCCTCTGCAGTTGTCCAGCTCTAATGAATACACGCTTAAAAACTATAGGTCGTCCCTTCCTGCACAACCTCATTGAGGTACACGAGATAGATCTAGGGGATCTAATGAGGTATCTCCGATTAACATGATGGATATAGACACGGTACATTATACTGCCCGGAGTGATGTGGTATGCAAACCGGTATCACAAGCCACTAACTGATGCTAAATAGTGCATTTAGCAACCACGTAAACCTAGACTACTACTACGTTTAAACGAGAGCTTACATTTTGATATCATACCGCGATGTGTCAATAAAGAACGTGGAAGTAAAACTAGTACGTACATACAAGCTCTCGTATAAACGTAGAATATGTTAGATTAGATTGAATTGAAAAAAATGGAATTAAATTTAAGTGAATTGAACTGAATTGAATTGAGTTGCATTGAATTTGACTGAAACGAAATGAAATGCATTGAAGTGAATAGAATAGATTTAACTTGAATTGAATTTAGTTGAATTTAATTGAATTAAGTGGAATTGAATAGAATAGAATTGAGTTGTATTGAATTGACTTGAATTCAATTGAATTCAATTGCACTGAATTGAATTGATATGAATTGAAATGATATGAGTTGAATTTAATTGAATTGAATTGAACTGAATGGAATAGAATTGACTTGAATTGAATAGAAATGAATCGAACTACATTAAGTGGAATTGAGTAGAATTGAAATGAATTAATTTTTAATTAAGTAGCACGGTATCCCATTTTAAAATATAATTTTATAAGTTGAATAAGATCTACATTAGATTTTCTAAGTTTTTTATTTCAAACCAATGTTATAATTAGAATAACATTAAATAGTTCAAATTAGTGTATAAATTAAGATTTTACACTTCATATGATTTTCATGCATGAAAATAAGTTTAACGTGGAAATGAATTAAACTTCAGAATTATATATTAAACGCAAATTGTAAATTGGAATATGATTTACATTTTAATTTAAAAACGTTATTGATTGATAAAATTGAATACAGCTGTGAGCTTTTGAGATCGAACCACTAGAAATAATAATCAATTCAAAATAATTATATTAAATTCAATTCAATGCATTGCAATTCAGTTCAATTCTACTCAATTCCACTTAACTCAACTCAATTCAATTCTATTTAATTCAATTCAAATCAATTCAATTCATTTCATTTCATTTCAATTCATTTCAATTTATTTCAATTCATTTCAATTCATTTGAATATAATTCAATTCCACTAAATTCAAATCATTTCAATACAATTCAATTCTATTCAATTCCACTTAATTCAATTAAATTCAACTCAAGTCAATTTGGTTTAATTCACTTCAATCCAATTCATTTCGTTTCAGTTCAATTCATTTCATTTCATTGCATTTCATTTCATTTCATTTCATTTCATTTCATTTCATTTCATTTCATTTCATTTCATATCATTTCACTTCATTTCATTTCATTTCATTTCATTTCATTTCATTTCATTTCATTTCGATTTAATCCGATTTTATTCAATTCAATTGAATCTAATCTAACTTATTCTACCATTATACGAGAAATTATGTTATATCGCGATATGTCCAGCAAGTACGTTCATTCAAAAATTTATTAATATTCGATATTTATAGGTTTCTTTCTTTAATTATTAATTTTTTGGAAGAATATTTTTATACAAATTGAGTAAAACCTGGTTAACCGACTTCAAATAGCCGGTTTTCGGTTAATTTTATAAAAATCCTGATACCCGGTTTCACCGGGTTTTCGGTTTCGATTTCGGTTTTGAACACTCGCAATGTCAACCAACATTAGGTCTCTTGCAAAAATAATCAAAAATATCGCTTGAAGTCCTGTCATAAATGCAACTATTCAACCGGCAATATTCAAAACTCTATTCACACATGTCCCTGCGGACTCTTAAAACAATTATCAAGTTGTCAAATTTCATCCAATTTACGCCAAAATTTAAGAAATGTTTTATTTAAAAATTTTAAGGGCACAGGAAATATAATCCTGAACCTTGGTTATTTGCTGACCAGCGTAGCTGTGAAAAACATATGAGTGGTAAAAACAATTGCGCCAGAACATACAAAAAGGCTGGTAGTCTCGCTAAGCGGACTAATTACTAGTGATTCTATGACGGATCTGAAGAAAATTACATATTACCAAACTTGTACTTGCAGTGTTCTAGAGTTTGCTCAGTAGATTCTATATTAAGAGATTTCATCTAAACATCTAACTTGTTGACAAGCAAGTTTGATTCATTTTCCCTTTTGAAGGTTTGAGATTTTACAACGCCAAAGATGAAGGATTTCAGTACATATATATGTACACAACGTTCAACAAATCCAAAAGAAACAGTTTTTTAATAAAACTAAACTTCCCTTTGACATCTCATTCATTCTTTTAATTAATCGCCATAATATATGAATATAAAGTTTAGTATTCTTTGTTTACAGTTTAGGCCACTTTATTGTGAATTTCGCGAAACTCTTATGAAGGACAATTCCCTGATATTCTTAAATCGGCAGAGCTGTTCTCTTCTATGATTTCAGGCAATGACACGATATTCATAGACCACAACTCATTGTCGCAATATATTTGTTTCACAACTTACTAACTTTTTGCCATTATTTACAAAACATTTTTTAAAGTTTACCAGTTTACTGTTATCCGATATGAATGTCGACTTTAATGTGCACCACAAATACATACATACACCCAAATGTCCATGTAGTACATAAGCGTGTGCTAGTGTTTGCAGAAAATATGAATGTGTAAATTTCGTCAGGACTTATGTACATAAACTTAAGACTGCAAACCACTTTTTGTGTGAGATTGTTATTCCCTTGAGTTTTTGGATCTCATTCAACCCCCTGAAATCCCAACTCCTTAAGTCTCTTTTATTTAACACATTCATCTTTATGTCGAAACTGAGAAAATACAATTTTATGTAAATTGAGATTGAGGTGGACAAGAAGACGGAAAAATACCCTACAGAGACGAAAATGTAAAGAAAAAAAAATACACAGAAAGAGTAATAACTCGGATAAATTTTGTTGAAAACTTTGATGGCGATACTGTCAATATGTCTAAGAAGTATTCAATTAGAGTTCATTAATTCTTGTTCGTCCATGTGCTTTATACGGTTTAGTAAACGTAAAAAATACATGGGAATGATTAGAATGATTAGGACACATCATTGTCTACCAAACGCAGATGTGTTAAAATGTAGGTTTACATTTCTTTTGAAATGTATATTGCACCTCCCAAAACCTGTACGATATCCACTTGTCAATATTGGAGGTCCACATTGAGTTTCGGTGTATATTATCGAAAGCTTGTTCAACACTTAAAATAAAACAGGTACAATGGAGAGTTTAGTTCAACCACTGGCTCTATTAGTATTCGGATCGTGTTCACAAAGTAGGCACACGAACCACCTGGCGCAAAAACTGCTCACTCCGTACGTAGAAATTAATCAAGGCTTTCTCTTCGTCAAGTACTATATTTTCTAAGGACCTTATTGGCAGTCTCATTCATCTTTGGAAAAATGATTGGCTATATATTTTGATTGTGTTACGGCGATTTAAACAGGGATGTGGATGTATCCCGTAGACGCCCTGTATTGTATTTTACGATTAAGCTTTTAATACAATCGACAGCCGCTGGACAGTGGCAAGAGATAACTATTAAGAGCCAATAGCAGCACGATGCATAACTTTAGCATGCAGCAGAGAATACAAAAAAAGTGTTTCTCACATTTACACACATATATATTCAATGAGAGTGTCATTTATAAATACTTGTCAGAGATGTACACGAATCATTCATATTTGAATTAATTCGCGAATCATTCACGCACTGAATTAACAACATTTTGCATTAATTCTTTCCACCAGAAACGACTTGAATGCAATCTGAATAAGTTCAGATGTATTTTGCATAAATTAATTGCAATTCATTTCCAATTCAAATTAAGTTGCAAAATGAATTGCAAATTAATTCCAATTCATTTGAATACTTTGAAAAAAGACTAGTGTAAGTAAATCTAGAGTAAGCATTACTATCGTTTTGGTATCCACATCATTTTTTAATATCAAAACCAGCAAGGCATTACTCTCGATTTGCATTTAAGGGCGACTTTCACACTCGTCATATAAAATCTCAATTTATAAAAAGCTCAATGAAAATTTTCATATTAAATGACAAACATCGGACATTTAAATTCCATTTAAATGGAGAATTTTCAACTGTTAAATTGAGCATTAGTTTTCTAATTGATCTGAATTACATATAATTAAAAATCAATTCAATTCAAATTAATTGTAACTGAATTGCAATTAATATTTTCCAACAACATATGAATTGATTCAAATTTCATTCAATTCGTTTTTTGGTGAAAAGAATCAATTCAACATTTAGCTAATGATTCATTTACAGCTCTGATACTTGTGTATACTTATATTTTATTGCGCACATTTCGTTCCGCCAATAAATAGATGGGTGTATAAATATATGAGTCTGTCAAAATTGTTGTGCAACATAACTACAAGCGGATGACTTTCCATAACCTTCTGCAAGATGTTGCCACATTGGCAATGAAATTTCCCCGTAATAGTTTTGTATCGTAATCGTCGCTCTTAGACTTGTTCTTGTAAACTTGCACTACAAAAATCATGCGGAATTTTGAGTTGAGTTTCGCAATGACGATGCGATCAGATCAATTGTAGCATTTCTAGCCTTAGGTGAAAGAAGAAGGCAGACTTCGTTTCTTCGTTATACATATGTCGGGTCTAGAGTATAAGAAGCAGAGACCAGATGGTAGTTGGGTTTTGCCTGTAATAAGGCATTTCAAAGGATTTTGGGTTTTCGGTGCCATTTGTCGTTTAAAAAAAATCTTTTAGATTTATTCAGATACCGCGTTTAAACTTCTAAGTAAGGTTCGTCGAAAATTACCGGAAATCCAATAAAAAATACTTTAGACCAAGGCTATCCAACTATTCTTTGCGGCCCGCCGATGGATTTTCAAAACTTTAAAAAAAATTATAATATCTGAAAAATATAGATAGATAAGCCGTGCTGCGTCTCAAAAACGACTGAACATCGGATTAATTTTTTGTAGCACAAGTAAAACAGCTGTTGGAATCTCTTGTATAATATTCCTCTGTGGGGTAAAGCCGCATTCACAATTCGAACAACAATTTCGTTTTTCGTACTCACTCGTTCTCACACACACCATGTTACACAAGTTCCTCTCAGTTTTTTCACCAAAATGTCGCTGGAGTTGATCTATTTCTACTCCAGCAACAATTTTGTTGAATTAATAACCGTCTTTGACAGCTAGATGACGCCTCCTTCGAAATTGATATTAAAAAAAGATTTTTTTGGATGACAGCTAGATGGCGACTATTTTGAAATTAATTTTAAAACAAAGATTTTTGAATGAAAAGTAATCCCATTTGTTATAAAATCTCAACTGATAATATAAAATGATCTGCACCGGAATTCCGTAACTTTTAACGATAAAAATCGGTAGTTAAATTGACAAAATTCGGAAATTTTGTATTGAAATATTAATTTAATTTACTAATAAAGCACAATGTACCATGAATTTTCCTTTTTTTATTTAATAAGGTTATGCACGATTTGATAGTGTATCTGTCACTTGAAGCCATCAAACAGCCTCAAAATGCACAATTTCGCATCTAATTTAAACATTATGCGGGGAGGGCCAAAACCCCCCGGTAAATCCTTCTCAAAAAAATTTCTCTGAACCTGCACTACGAACAGTGGTGTGGCCCGCGACTTGACCCAAAGATTGAGTTTCGGCCCCCCCCCACCGTTGTAAGTTGGACAGCTCTGCTTTATACCGTTTCTACAATCATTGAAATCCGTCATGTTATTTATAGTTGAATATAACACCCTCATGTAAATTTTAGTGGTTATAATGGAAATCAAAATCAAAGTTATTATGAAAAATTAAAATTAAAATATAAAATATATATTTTTTGAGATAATTTAAAGCAAAAGGATATTTTATTGGATTCACGAATAGTTTTATGATTAGATCTAACTAGCTCTAGATCATAGACAGCTAATACATTATGTGCTTTCGGCCACATTTTTTTTGAGTGTACACAATTTGTGCCTCTCGTTCATCTTTTCCGCATCATCAAATAGGATCGCTCTTGCAGGATATTCTTACAGGTCGCCAGGGCATGCCAAGATGTTTCAATTCCTGTGAAAACTGCAATGTAGTCCCTATTCTGGTCAGCTCATTCGCTCTGCAGTTCCCTGGAATATTGTAGTATCCAGGCACCCACATGAGGCGAATTTCGTACTGCTGGCCCATTTCGTTAAATGGTCTGGGGTAGTCTTGGACAGATGTTGAATTCAAGAATACTGATTTCAGTATAGCACACTTTAACCACAGTGATTGCTGGTATATTATCCGTCAGCCAGTCGGTCACTTCTTTATTAGCTACACGCTACAATGATCGGCTAGTCTGTGATAAAGGTAGTCATTCCTAGTTCCCTACAGTATACCCCATAGCATAGATGATCACTCATTTTGGAATCATCTGTGTAGAAAGTAAAAAATCCCTCGATACCAAGAATGTTTTTAGTTCCAGAAACCGCTTGCAGAATGAGGGCGTGGTATTTCCGATCGGTGTTTCCACTTTCGAGTAGTCGACAAGCGCATTAATGTTAGGAGTATTTTCCAGCAGTGTTTCATGACCGACTACGGCTATGCTCTATAGCGAGGTTTGCCTTAACCTGAGGGCAGACGTAGAAGTAATCTACCTGCCTATATCGTGCACCAGCAACAAATAAAACATTACGTCCAGAGCTATACTATACACATCATTGCAATTCTCTGAATCCTAGTCTGTGGCGCTACCACACAATATCACCCTAGGTAGTATCGGCCTTACCAGCACTGTTCAGTGAACAACCTTCGTAATATAAAATAAAGAATACAAATTAACACATGGGTGGTAATGGTTTCTTCGTTAGCCATGACAAGGCTTACACCAGTGTGAAAACTTTAAATTCCATAACAGACATATTCATACCGAACTTGTTTGCTGAATGGGAAGAGAAAATGACAACAGGACCCTTAATAGTCTGGGGTTATAGTTTTTCACCAAAAATTTAAAATATAACAACTTTAAGTTGTGACGCTTTTGTAGTTAAGGTGCGTGTTATACTCAGGGCGACTGAGATTAGCACGTGCACAAGCCTCTGATTGGAAGAATATCTCCTTAATCTCTTCATACTATGTAATGATTGAAATTGATAGTTTTAAATTTATAGCTCGTAAAACGATAAATAAAGAAAAATAAATGGTTTCCCGTTACATACCAAGAAGGAATTAGGAAGAGCTTCTCACAAGAGCTTCTCAAATTGGGCCTTAAATTTTACACCGGTTCCGAACGGAATTTTGAGAAGCTTTTTCATTGCTAAGTATTCGATAGTGTCGCCGTCACTAAGCGAGGTGACCGCCGTCGAAAGAAATTTTAAGATGGTCAGACCAGGGATCGAACCCACGTTCTCATGCACAATAGCCGTGCACACTATCATTCCACCACCACCATGCACACTATCATTCTTTTGTCTGACGTATTAATTTTATTTGATAAATTGATTTACTACTTTACTTTAAACACCATTTCAAAGTTTCTAAAGCGGTACCCATCTTCATCGAAGGAAATCAAACCTAATTTAAATTTTCTAACATTTTTACATTTGTTGTCAACAGTCTCGATAAAGGTGCTATTAGTTAAAAAATGTCCTACTCATGATAGAAGAGATTAACTGAATTTGCTCTAGTTAGTGGCCAGCACGCTACACAGACAAATAACTTTTGACTCAATTAAAAAATTGTAGAATTCAAACAGTTAATATACAATTAATTCTGACGTTAATATAAAATCGTATGATAAACAGATGAATATATCAGCTACAATAATTGTAGGTTGTCCATAGGAATGTGCTAACAAAATGTTTCCCCATTACATCCCATGAAGGGATTGGGGAGAGCTACTCGCAACCAGTGTCCTGGGCGCTTTCCAATTTGTATACTCACTGATTGTGCCAGAGTAGCGACCGAACCCACGTTCTAATGTACAGGAGCCACGCACACTAAACATTGCACCATCGACGGCCATTGTTAAAGGGGCCAAAACCTTGGGAAAGAATTAATCATATTGCCAAAAGGAATGTCACAAACCACAATTTCTTTTGTTTTTAATGACATTTAATTTTCATAAGATACATGGTTTATCAAAAAATCAGCATACACGCTAAAATCAATAGCCCCAGCAACATATTACACAAACCATATACATGTTTGCCAGCACTGTTTTCGTAAATTGACAATCTACTGCTTTTTGTTTCTCTATTGTCTGTCACGATTTTGTTGTCAGCAGTTTTCAACAAAATAAGGCATATTTGGGTCACAGACACATATATTGTAACCTATTAATCATTGTGTCCCAAACATGTTATATTGAATAGCAACCACAATGCGTTTGGCCACAACTATACTATATTTGCAACAAGCTACAAACACTTTATATTTACATCCAAACAAAGAAAAAACGACAAATTTTTCAGCGTGTACATTTGTGTTTTTTTATTACAACAAACCACGTTTTCAATATCAAATCCTAATCAAGCATGAAGATGAAGCAACATTTTAATAACAACTTTTTGGAAATAGTTTAAGATGCATTTTTTGGTAGTCGATAAAGCGTTTATACTTCATTCCTGAAACTAGTGCAAAAACTGATTGCTGGGTTATGTATGGATTTTATTGGTATTTATTTAATATAGGTACACTTCAGTGTGTTTTTAGAACCAACCGATTGATTAGACACAGATCGATCATACACAGATCGAATGTCAAATCGCCCAACTATTTCAACGTTATATTTGGATCTAATATCTCTCTTTGATTTAGGCATTATTGCATTGGGCGATATAATAGAGTGTGTTCATAATATTTTAGGCGTAGTAACGTTAACATTTTTGTTAAACAAAAAAATAAAGTTCTGTCAAAAAAATGTCATTACATCCAAACAAGAGTCACATCACCGAAAACTCTACAAATTTAGCTAACAGAAAGCGATTTTTGGGCTTTACGACATCGGTGCTTTAACGCTACTCCGTCCAAACTAATCACTAACCGAAGCTTTTTAGATGTTCATATCATATTTATTGATCGTGCCGAAAACAATAATTATATTTTTTTTTAATTTAACCAAAATGTTTATTAAAAATGGTCCTCGTATGTATTTTTGAAACCAAAAAAAAACTTCGTCTATTATTGGAATATTTCCTACAAATTGTTTGTTGACCCCATTTATAGATTTACATTTCAATTATTGATTAATTTCTTACTATATCAATGAAAAGTATTATTGAGTGTTGATATTTTTATGATAACAATTTAAGGGTAATTAAAATGCTTCAGTTATTTTTAATAAACCCCACTTAATAAAATAACAAATTCAAATCAAAAACTTGGTAGTCTATGAGTTTCTATATTTCAAATCAAACAATATGGTATGATATTAAGAATACTGGAAAATGATCTTAAATTTGGATTATTACAATATCCTAACCACAGAGCAACTTAAAATAGAGGAGTTTATTCTCTCAATAATTTTGCACGCAAACGTTGGAAGTTTGAAGGCATGACTTCAATAATACCAGATAGAGGCAATAGTACGCAACCTACAACAAAGCACCAACAACCGCATTGCGTGGTTGTGTGGCAAAATAATTGTGTTAAATACAATACAACTACATACCAACAATAAAAGGCAACAAATAAGTGTCAAATACATTTAAATTCAGAGTTCTATACCAAAACGATATGAAACTGTAAAGTCTGCAGTTCTTGTAACTCCACCTGGTGTAAGTTAAATTTCGTCGAATATTTGTACAAACTTACGACGTGGAGTGTAAAATGAAATGTCAGATAAGAGAAACTGTTTTTCCTCTATGATCCAAACTAGCTCTGTCCTCAGCAAAAATTAAATTTAAAAATTTTAAAGTACATTTGTTTTATTTTCTAACGCGTTGACCACCGTGCATTGGCGTGAACCGGATATTAAGGGTATGCTATACTTCTTCTACACGTGGTAGTGCATACAGAACCCTCTCTTGCGAAGTGCAACAAACATACAAGTTAAACGCATTTGAATTTCCGGTTTTATGAGAGTAAAACTTCCTTAACAATATTTTATTGTAGATTTTTACCGTTCAGCTTTAGTTTTATTGTTAGTTTCTCTCACACACATATATTTGTTTCAGTTCGGCCCAGTACAAAGCGATATTCCGAGAGGTTTGTTTGGAATTGTTTAATTGAAATAAAAATCATAAAAATCCAACTTTGGCCAGTACGTCAAAGGCTTCTGGTATTACGTCCATGTAGTTCGCAGAACAAAGAGTAAAATAGTGAAATATGGTCTTCATCTATCATACTTGTGTCCGGCTCTCGCTACAACACTATCGAGCGAGTGAGCATAAACTTGTGCAACTTTCCTCTAAAGTTTCAATAATAATAATAACAACCATAGCAATAGAAAAAAAGTTGTGAAAAAGTCCAGCAACTTTTACAGCAGATTTAAATGTTGAATCATCTTCTCCAGCATAGACCACACAAAGGCGTAGTTTGGTCGAGGCTGACTGCAATGGCAATGATACGACTGATAACAGAACAAGGCAAGTTTATAACAAATTTTAATTTCATTAGAGTTGGTTGTGCTCTTTTAATTAAGTTACTGTACTTTCGATTTGTTGAAACAATCGAAACTATACAATAACTATTGATGGTATCCGAATAATTATCGAAAGCCATTTAAATTTTTTATTCATAGCTATCTTTATTCTACATTCAGTAAAATTAGAAAGAAGTAGGTCAATAACTATGATTAAGGATTATAATTTTTTCCATGAAACGCGTCCTTAATCATGTTGATGCAACGTGGCTGTAGCAATCATTTAATGACCAAAGTCGATACGGGCAAACGTGGACGGCAGCTGAGTTCGTAGCAAACCAATGTTGTATTCGACACAGCCTAGTATATAATACTCTACAACAACTTGCTTATCAAGTTAGGTAGGTACATTTGAATGCCAGCCACATAAAAATCTGTTCAAATAACCCAACTTTCGAATGGGATTATCGTCATATCCACTGACTATCGGTGAAATCAGTTAATATTTGTAAACTTTGGGACCAATACTGCAAATTACGATTGGTAAAATGATTTGGCCGCCCATTTGTAAAAACGAACATCCCTAACAAAACAAAAACTTCTCCACAAAATTTGGTTTTAAATCTATTTATAACCTATGGAGCTGATATTACAAAATATTGCTGCGACATGTGTATTCGACATTTGTACGGGAAATTTTTAAATGTGTTATGTTATATGTATCTGCAAAGTTTTACCTAAAGAAAATGTGACTCCAAGACCCATTGGAACCATATTGGGAGTCGCATTTGTACAAACCGAATTTTATTTGTATAACCGTATTCGGTTTGATCATATAGTCGGATTTTCCAATAAATGGTTATTTTGATCCGACGAGGCCGGGATCTTCGTCTTTTAAGCACAGTATATTCCTTGGAAAAATGTGGTTAAATTGTTAGTTAACACAGTTTATTAGTTTAAATTTAACACCGAATCATATTTCTTATATATTTTTTCATACATATATGAAACTTAATAAAATTTCCATAAAATATTAAAGAATGTAAATCAATTTATTTATACACTAAAGATTCCGTAGTTGTTAGCGGCCAATATTTCATACACTTCGTAGGTGAAACCCGGTGATTCGTACTTAGTTGATACAAATTGATTGAGGATACTACGTCTACACAAATTTACTAACAAGGCTTGATTATAATGACTTTGTTAAATAGTGATTTAATCAAGTCTGTGGTAAAATATAACTTGAATGTAGTTCACCGGAAGTTAACTGTTTACTAACCAGTACTCCGCGCGGTCGAAATATGTTATAGCCCCAAGTTGTTCGTAATATTGTACTTCTACAGCAGCTGCAATTTTGTTCTAATAAATTATATACTACTAAGCGGTGGACGAATATCATTTTCAAACTTAAAAACATCAATGAAGATTGAAACGATTTGTGTCATAAGATCCATTATACAACATAATAATATTATCTGTCTAACGTTTTAATAGAAAATATGTTTATGTACACTAACATTTTCAATATTCAAAATACAAACCTGGAAGTAATATTCAAATCATGATTCAGCTACTAGAGGTTGTGTTATAGGAACAATTTAAATTATTTTTTTTTCTTTTTGTTTATTGCATGAACAATCAAATTCAAATGTATTTGGTTGTTGTACATTTTGGCTTACTTTTATTGTTGAAATACATTTGTGTTGAGTTGGAAACGAAAACAAAATATATTTTATTGTTATCTTGACATATCGGCCGTAATATTGGTATCACCTGTTATAAAAACATCAAGATCCGAACTAATCTGTTGCTTACAGTGCAGTGCGACCAGCTATTGAAACTGTCGCTTGCATTGGGGTTAAATATTAAAATTTGAATAAACATTATTGGAACCAACAGGTGACAGAGGATTGTATTTGAAACATTTATATAATGCAGTTTTATTTATGAAACCAACTTCAGTTTAAAATGAAGGATAATTTTTGGTAGGAAGTATGTGCATTTGCAGCCAAAATATGAAACACCATTTTAAACGAATCCGTAAATGTGGTTTGTGTATTAAAACTGTTTTTTGAAGAGCTTGATGTAAATAAATTCTCTTTCAAAGCTAAGATTAATTTATTTTACTGTAAATTACTAATTTAATTCGGGTTCTAAACTCAAAAAATTACGCTTGTTTGTTTTAAACATTGTTTGCTACTTATCAGCAGACAATTTGTTTGTTATTACAGCAAATTAACTGCAATAACAACAAACTATTTGCAGGGTTGATAAAATAGCTGACATACTGTTTGCTGAAACAACAAACCAATATTTGTTGTAACAGCAAATTGGTTTACTTTCCCCTTTTCAGCAGACTTTTCTGCTGTGATTACCAACATATTTTTTTGAGTGTACATGGTGGCGCCCGAATCGTGTTACAAAAAAAAAACGAAACATCTTTCTTCTTTTGCAGATTACTATTTACGTTTACTAAAATTAATACTTTTAATACCGAGAAGAGGATTTCGATAATGCAGCGGTACAATATTTTGCGCTCCTTTATTTCCATTCAAAAGCAATTCAGGCGGGAATTTGGCGGCACTTCCCCGAGTAGGTGGACCGTTGTGATATGGGCAAACATGTTCGTCGAAACTAGAACCACCGCACGATGCCCGCACCCTCGAGATCCCTATGTTGGGGTTCAAGACACAATCGCGGCTGTAGCATCGTCAATTCAGGCAAATATAAGCGTTTCGGCTCGAAACATATCGGCGCAAATTTGAGTTAGCAGACGGATATATAATTCATGATGTCTTAAACTTGTTTCCTTACAAAGTCCCAATTAAAAGCAAGTTAAACCCTCAAGAGTTGCCTATTGGTCTGGAATTTCGACTGAAAATTAATGAAATGGCCGAAGAAGACATCAGCTTGATAAAATGCTTGTTTATGTCTGATTATGTCCATTTTGATCTAAACGGCAATGAAAACATGCAAAATTTCCACATATGGAGTGAATCTAATCCAGAAATTCTCCATGAGACGGAACTGCACCCAGAACTAGTCACTGTGTCGGGCGCAGTTTCAACAAGGCGCATTGTGGGGCCATTCATCTTTAAAGGTAGCGGTGTAACAGTAACTGTCAAATTGGACCGCTATTTAAAGATGTTGCAGGATTTGTTTTAACACAGACTATCATCTTCAAAACCAATTCGTTATATAAAATAAAATTTAACTTTCTATACAATAAGAAGAAATAAATGAAATTCATTGATGAAGAACAAAGTTATTTGCATTTCATATTGTAGCACAATTGGAGCGCCACTCTGAATTTATTTACATATATTTCTAAAATAAATGTTCATAGTATGTATGTACGAAGACAACATTTTAAATTAACCAATTTGGAAAAATGCATTTTCATTCATATTTTATTTCTATCCCGGGATTACTGGGAAATCCAAAAACTAATCCCGTTATCAAGGACGAAGAACTTTCTCGGGAAAAGAAAACCCTACATGAATTGCTTAACACAAATTCAAAAACGAAGGCTTGAATAGAATTTTCGCATATGGCCTGCTAATCAAATCAACTCTGAATTAGCTTGTTGCAAAATGCATTTGGCACTTTTTTTTTGTGTTTCATGTATTGACATACATGAGGTTATCCTTATGGATTTGGTGTCACTATTTGTCTAGTTTTTGTTGTCTTTTAAATTTGCAAACTCCTAACACTCATCATTGTATCTGTTAGAGTTACATCCACATCCTTACATAGTTTCTTAGATTTGCTTTGGTTGGATGCCAGATATGAACTGTATCATAAGTTTTAACTGAACCCTTAATTAATATTTCAGCATTTTGGTTTTTTGTTAAATAGAAATTTGCTGTGTATGTTTTGTCAGTGGCTAGGAGAAGACAGCAACCTCAAAAGCCACAATCAAATCAATCCATATTAGACATGGCTCAATGCAATTTTGTTATTTGCCTCCGATCGTTGCATGCAACTCTTAAGTTTTTGTCATTTGAGTGTGGTCAGCATTTAAGCAGGAACGAAGTATCTGTCTTTGTAAAATTTTAATTAAGAGTCTTGTGTAAATACTTGCATCGCACACAAAAAAACCGATGAAAATCAATAAAAAGCCGGATATACTACAACACATTGCTACATATGTACTGAAGATAGTTGAAGTGTGTGTGTGTCTGATATGGGAGAGTGTGTGATTTAAAATTACGAAATATTTTTTATTATAAAATTCAGGTTTTGTAACACAAAAACAAGAAGTACCTTATATTTATAGCCAGGAGCTCAAATCGATGGCCGGGGAAACATAAGGCGTCCAGAATTGTCAGTCTTGGTTGCAGGTATGTTTAATATCGAGTCTCTTTGAATTATTGCGTTTTTTGTACTCCACTCTTAAAAAGAACTTTGATGGACTAACAACAACCAAAAAGTGCTGAGCTTAGTGCTGCTTTGGCCAAAATTTCCACATAAAACGAAATTTTATTTAGACAAACACTCACACCAAAACAAAGAATGCAACTTTCAACCAAGTGAAATTTAATGATCAGCACTTTTAAGGACATGCTCCTGCTTAGACGAGAAAAAGTTAAGCAAGTGTGAAATCAAATCATTATTTCTTCTGGCCGAGAGGCGACGGCAAAAAAGCCGTCACCGATATACTTTTCAAATAAAGTGACATAAATACAAAAGTTTGTAAAATTTCAAAAAAACTCATACATTCTCAAACATGCTGTGGAATGTGTTGAAGCAAAACTCTTACAAGATCCTTAAGGCCTCTGCAGTGCTTATTTGTCGAGCCGTAGGTCTTAAGTTTTGGGACACCAACAACTCCTAAACAACTTTTTGTAAAGACTATTGGCATCGGCGGCGGTGGTGGTTGCACTGTCAACTCGCAGCAGGGACTAGTATATGCAACATGTTTAGTTTAACTGCTACAAATAGTTGTGAGGTCGTAAGAAGTTTTCGGTCAGTTTTTCATGTGACACTTTCCCCTCAGATGTAAGGTCAAAAGTCTATCGTTGTATCATTACATGTACTCAAAAGCTCATTACATGCATTCGGTATAAAGTTCGGAATTGTTGAAGTAGCAACAGTAAGTCGAAAAAGTAAAGGCATTTGTGAATGTATTGCATTCATGCACTGAAATGTTGTTTTTTCATTCTTCAGACTTTAGTGTATTATATTGTAGTGGGTAATGAAGGTAATGAAGTATTAATGTCCAACAAAGGCCATTAATCTTTGTGTTCATATTTAATCGATATACTACCATAACATTTCCTTTTATATTCATAATTGTAAGTTGGTAAAGTACTGAACTGTGCTTTAAATAGTTTGTGATTAAATAGATTTTCATTGCGCTAAAAGCGGCGTGAGCGACAGCAAATTTCTTTTCTTATACTCAACAGTCATTGTGTTAGAAGGACAAGCCTCAAGATTGTGGCAAAACAAAATTAATACCACCTGCTTTCTTAAGAGCGGAAGCGATCATTATTGATGACATTCTTTGATGAGCACTTTAGTAATAAGGTAAGCGTCCCCTGCCCATTCTCCTACACATCAAATGCATTGCTATACCAAGAAATTTTTTTCTAAATATGGCACTTCTGCAATGTTCAGAACACATAACTCCCGGTCATTTCGCTGTAGAAATCACAAAAGTTTGATCATCTAAAACACGGAATCCATACTATAGCTATAAGGATAAAGCAGTTTACTAAAAATTTTGTAAACATGCACTCCTACTTCCATATTCTATTTGGAGTTTATTTTTGGACCTTCTAAACCTTCGCATGTTGAGTTCTGACTCCTTTTGCACTACTCTCATTGAAGTCTTCGACTCATTTGGCCTATGAGTAAATTCACTTGCCTCAGATCTAACAGAGAAGAGGTGTTTTCACTCCAAACTTTGCTGTTACAAACTACATTCAAAGGACTATTTGTTTAAACAAATCACATGAGGTGTCGGAACCAAGTTCCTTTCGCTACATATTATCTATGCAATAGATAGTTCCATCACGCCTAAGGCGCCTGTTGAAAAATACTATAATTTAAATGGATCTCTAAGAAAAGCTACTTTTTGTAAAATTATAAAAATTGTTTTAACAAAACTTCCTTTTTATAGAATGTAAATTTTTTTGTATTTGTAGGTCGTTCTTGTAAGAATTTGTATAATATACTTCTTTTATTAAAAGCTATGTTTTTTTAAGAAAAGTACATTTTGTAAGAAAAAGCCATAAGAGTATGAATTTTTTTTTTATACAGAAATACTTTTTTTAAGAACAGGTACTTTTTAAAAAAGTGGTACTCTTTTTAGGAAAAGGTTATTTTTTTAAGAAAATGGACTTATTTTCAGAACGGCTACTTATCTCAAGAAAAGAAAAAAGGTATTATTTTATTTTTAAAAAAATTTAATTTTGAAAAGGAATTTTTGTAAGAGAAGGTATTTTTTTAAGAAAATGTATTTGTGAAAAAAAGGTTTTTTTTAACAAAGGGGATTTTATTATTCAAGAATAGGTAAATTTTTAAGAGTAGGTACTAATCTCATGAGAAGTTAATTTGTTTCAGAAAAAATGTACTCTTTAAAGAAAAAGTAGTTTTTTAAGAAAAGGCAATTTATTGTAAGAAATTGTATTTTTTTAACAAAAGGTACTTTGTTTAAGAATACGAATAGGTATTTTTTGAGAAAATTTTTAAGAAAATGTTATCTTTTGAAATAAAAGTAATTTTTAAAAACAAGGATTTTTTTTCAAAGAGAAGGTATAAAAAGACTTGTAATAAAATTCATTAATTTTTATGAATATAAACTTTTTATTACTTTATATTATACAAGAAATAAAACTTTTTTTGCCAGTCGTGCACTTTGGCTTTTCTAAATTTCCTTTTATTGGGTTTAAAACTACAATATATACTAAATATCGGTTACAGGCTCCACTTACAAAGCTTTCCATTAAACAAGAAATTTAACAACATATGTGACCCATCTAGTTAGACTCTTTCTCTACGATCCAAGCCTTTAGTCTAGACACAAAGCAAAGCAAAAGTAAACAATATTGTTGATGATAGTGGGATGTAGCATAATAGTGTTAAAACAAAAGTTGTTTAATTTTTTTCATTTAGCCCCCAACCCGCAACGTGTGATAAGGAACTTCGTTCCAATAGTTGTAGCAACCAAAACTTTAGTGTTTATGTGGTTGTAGTAACCATATTAATGAAAATGTGGCAGCTTGTAGCGAAATCCAGGAAAATATATTCTTTCAATGTAGGTACAAATTCCACCAACAAAATCGGGGTGTCCGTAGGTCCTGGTCGGCGTCACCGATAATAGCCCACATGGTAATGGAGGAAACATTGAAAAAAAGTCGTAAACTCTGTGATACTAGGCCTAAGCTATTGACGAAATAGGTGGTCGACCTTTCCGGATTGTAAAACGGAGCGCAAAAAATGACATATTGACGAATTTTAATAGCTTTGAACTACATATACAATTTACATTGGAGAATGGAACGCTACCGTACCTGGATACCTTTCATATAAGGAAGGACAATAAGATAATGGTAAACTGGTACCAAACCCCAACTGCATCTACCAAATTAGTGACTTTTTCTGGATGCACCCACGGATGGAAGTATTCAATACATAGACTTCCATATCGAGAACACCGGGAAAATCGAACATATATTGCACCAAAATAGCCGCTCAATATTATAGATAATGTGAGAAAAGGTATTACTCCAGAACATGAGAGACCTAAGGAGATAAGTCACGAAGTATATAGTAGTAGTAGGTTTGAAAAATCCGATTGTATCGATGACATTTGTTCACAAAACTAAAGCTAAATCGAATAAAATGGAAAAATCTAATCATATTTAGAGAATAACTTCCAGTGGTAACGAGTCATATCAATGTGTAAAGTATCCATCGCCACTACAAAGAATAAATTGAAAATGCGGATATCTGGAATGCGGACCTAGACATATAAAACTGAGGCACAGTAGAACAACACAGAAAACAACACTTAACACACACTGTTCAAGAGAAATCAACTATGTAGACTTGGAAAACGTGTGTGTACTTCAATGCGAGGGTAATTACAACGAACGATTAACATTGGATATGTTACACATACAGAAGACACCACTAACACAACGTATGAATTACAAACAAGTTACCCCTGTCATTATGTCCGATATATTATGTCCGCAACGAACATCAGTTACGGACTAATAACGAATTCGTTTGAGTATGAAATTCATTTCTGACAAGCGAATAGTTTTTTCAGCTTTTTTTCAGATCCGTCTCGAACTCGCAACGGACTTCATACGAGTATTCGAATCCGTTGTAAATAAAACGGATTCGAGACGGATCGACTTTTATACATTTGTGCGGATTCGACACTGATTCCTTCTGAAATTTATAAGTAAAATGGGTAATGAACTATTTTTCCTCCCTCTAATCTACTGAAGTTTTTCACTTACGTTATAATTAATTTTTATTAAAAATATCCTTGTCAGCTAAATTTAAATCGTCTCAGTATTTTTTTAAATTGTTGTGTTTTATCAACTCAGAAATGAATGTAAAAAAACAACAACAAATGGTTTCCCGTTACATCCCATGAAGGGATTAGGGAGAACTTCTCACAACCAGTGAGCTGTGCGTGTTCTAGTTTTTCACTCACTGATTGGGACATACAGCTTTGAACCGGTTTCGAACGGAATTTTGAGAAGCTTTTGCATGACTATGCACTCGAATGTGTTGGAAAATCAAACAATATAAGCCTAATCCATTTAGCCAAGGAGGACCATTGTGTTGCCACGTTATGTTATGTTCCGTGTCAATTGTTGAATCTGTGGATTTATCTGGTGTATTTAAATGTCGTTCAAGCCATAGGACACAGCAGCCTGATATTTCAGGCTGTGCACAAAAGATGCCCATTAGTCCCTGGTGACCCAACTATTAGACTGGAAAATGGCCCTACGATTCATCAGCATAACTCCATTAATGACTGTTAAATCCAACTTGAACTAATATCCCAAATATTAACTCATACTAATGCAAATGACCGGGAAGGAGCTTATGATATGTTCAACGTTATCGGCCTTCTCCTTATCCCCGGATGTCCGTTCTAACTTGAGATTCCAAGTCTTGACTAGTACACGCTGAAAAATTTGGCTTTTTTTTGTTGTTTGGGTGCAAATATAAGGTGTTTCTATTTTGTTGCAAATATATTTTACTTGTATCCAAACACATTTGCTTTTCCTACTTAATATAACATGTTTGGGACATAATGATTTATAGGTTAAAATATATGTATTTGTGACCTGAATGTGCGACCCAAAATGCTGAAAATAAAATCGGGACAGACACTAAAGGAAATAATAAAGCAGCAGATCTTCAATTCACGAAAACAATCCTTGCAAACTTGTACATGGTTCCTGCAATATGTTGCTGGGGCCGTTATTTTTCAACGTGTATCTGCCTACCAAACTGCGTATAGTACCCCAACTAGTCGCGTAGAGATATCAAGTGTTTCTAACTATTTAGGTCATAACTGGGTAATATAATTTGAATTTCCAGACCATCAGCAATTCGCATTTTTCCTAGCATGAGCTTCGATGTAGAAGGGGGCGTACGAGCATACCGCATTACCGTGGAACACGGAAACTAGCCGCTAACCTCAACCGCTTATTGCTCCTGGAATGTCCCTATATCCCGGCATTAAGAGCAATCTTATCTAGAGAAGCGCGGCAGTTCTGGTCATTTTCTTAAGTCAGAAATAAGGATTGCGGTTATTTTATGGCTGCCGGTTAGATATTGATATCTCAGGCATATATGTGACGTTTCTTCGCAGCCTTCTGCGATTGCCATGACTTCTACCTAAAGAACACTACATTGGTCTGGAATCCTTGGGATATACTTACACTAAACCCTACTTTTCCATATAGACTAAAGCTATCTATGTAGAAGCGTAAATACCTGGATTGCCTTCTTTGCCTTGTCGCTAATCCCTTCAAATAGTCTTGTAACCATATGAACCGGTGTGGAAAATGACAGATTTTTTCGATGATTATCGTTAATAAAATTCGAATAAAAACAATTACTTTAAAACAAAACTATAGCACTAAATATAATACGCTTGATCTAGAAAATGAATTCTTAATATTATTCTACTTAATATCTATAATCTGTACAAAAATTTCCATTTGTACAGCGTCTTACGTTAAACACAAGCGAGTCACGAAACTTCTACGAAATGTGCTGAACATATTTGCCCTATGAACACCGTCAAAATTCCATAGCGAACACAAATTGTTTGTTTTAATAGTTTTTAATCAGACTTTTAGTTTCCAATAACTTATAAATTTAAATGTTGAAATTGAAGTATTAATAAAATTATATTTGACTACTTGATTCTTTTCAGTTGGAATATTTAGATGTTTTAGCTGTGAAGCCGGGAATCAATATTCTATTACTGTCTTGAGCACTAATACCTAGCATAAGGAAATATCCCTGGTCAGTTAAAGCTTAGATACAATTCAGTAATGTTGCATATTTTGTATAACAGATTTAAGCACGTAGGATATTCAGGCAGATGATGTTCGAACGAAAATAGTTTTGGCATTTGTTGAAAATTTTGCTTTGATATAACAAACTGATCGAATGTGAAACTGTAAAAGATTTTTGTCATTTGCTTTAACTAACTTGTACAGTATGTGTAGTTGTGTTGAACCAGCAATATCAACTAATTTCTAGTTAATATCAAATCAAACAAATATGTTAAAATCAACTAATGGGGGACTAAATTTTGTTATTATAAATATTAACCAATTCATGTCAACTAATAAACATGACAGCTTTAACTACGTATTGCTTACAATTTAGGTCATTAACAACTACGAAACTTTTTAGGCGTAGATATTGTTGGGCGTAGACATTTTTGTAGTGCAACTCGTTACAATAAACAATTCGTTAGAATGTACGACCTTCGAATATAAGAGTCTTCCATTGCATTTAAATATCGTCCTTAAACATTTCGATTCGACTGCAGATCCATACGCATTTACATATATATATCTCTGGCTGTTATCTTTGGCTTACATTCCAGAACATTTGTAGAGTACATCTTCACACATATTTTAAGTCATCGTCGACGTCGTCGTCTTAGGTTTTCCATTTTTTTTTTGCTTCGCTGTGCCGCCATAAAACTTACATGACATTTTATAAAGTTTTTCCTCTAGTTGTTGTGTTTTGTGCCTGGCACTTTGTTACTTTGCCATATAGTCGAGTTTTTTAAGGAAGAAGAAATCCCAAACAATTTGGCATTTGATAAACTTGATATTTGTCTCGCGGATTTACAGATATTTCTGAATGGATATTGCCACTGTGTGCAATATTTGCAATGCGATTGGATAAATTATTGTAAAACAATGCTTTGTTTTTATTTGTTACCACTAACTTTTAAGAAATATATAGCCACCGTCCCAAAAAAATTAAAATTAGGTAATTTAATATTTATGTTTGAGACTGGAGATAAGATAGTAGAATATGCACAGGGGTGAATGTTTTCGATTTTATTGCAATAAAATACTTCATAAATATTGAAGTCTTTTGAATCAACATAACATTTTGGGAGCGTTTCGGGAATGTGCTGAAATTAGTAAATTGCATTAAGTTAGTATAGAGTCCTGTGGAATGAAGCATTTTAACACGTACGCACGCCTTAGCCGAAAGCTGTTCCGTTAACTATGCAACATGTTAGATGAAAGTAAAACTAATTTCGTGTTTATAAGCGAAGTAACTCGACTACAACAAGTAGACGTTTTAAAGAAAAACCCTGTGGGTAAGAAAGCGACAAATAACATAATGTTTACTTGCAGGGACTAATCCAAAATCCATTCTCACCATAATCGTTGTAATTCTGGCGAGGTACGACCATAATACTCACACTCTATTCCACTTTATGTGAATACAAGAATTTCAGGGGTTATAAGTGGCATTGTCCTAAGCCCTTTCGATATTGTTTGGGCAAATTTAAATAAACAGCTCTGTATGAATGAGAATTTAAGGATATGCATTTGTTGTGATTTTCTTAACAGTATTCCGTATTCCTGTAGTGAATGTACTCGATTCTCTGAGCAGATCCTTATCAGCTTTAATTTAAACAAAAGGCTAAGTATGTACAATAAGTAAAAATAGAAACCTTTAAAGCATGGCAGAGACACGGTGGAAGGTGGTGCTGAGATATATCCTTTGGTATTGTGCATTAACTAGAGATTATAACTTTTTGTTGTTGTGGTTCCTGTTTGTTGGCATTGTATGCAGACAAGAACTCTCGGCAAACAAGAAAACATCTTGTACCCGTGGCAGGGGAGTGCTTCCTCTTCTCAGATTTTAATGCCTTCGAAAAATATGGTTTGTGTTTGTCGAGTTTTTCGTCATCCTCATCAGCTGGAAATGGGACGGAATGCAGAGTGTGTCGTGGCGAGGGAGATGGGGAATAAGATTAAATTCCTTAGCCATACAAAGCGTATTTATGCTAGCATGATGACATAAGTGAAAAATGATAATCTTGCCACAACATCATGGACAAAAAGCGAACCAACCCACCAACCGACGGCGTTGGGGATTCAGGAATAGCGTGTGCAACGTGGTAAACAGTAAACAACATTGTACAGCTGTAGCAAGGACCGGCGATGCTTGTACCAGAGCTATAAACCACAAATGAATGCCATCCACGTGGATAAAAACAGCATTTCCTGTGGAACCACAAAAAGGCTGTATGGATGACAGTTGGTTCCATACACTGCCTACAAGGATTTCACAGCAGCACCACCAAATATCCAGCAACGACAAGACCATTACCGGGAGGGAGTCGACTCCGCCTTGTGGTAGGTTTAATAGATGCAAGCGCTATAAAATCTGTATCTGATATTCATCGTCACCCACCACTCCTGATTGTATCCTCAATCTGCAATGTATAGTTGAATTTTGTGTTTGTTGCATGTATGTTTGTATTTGTTTTTGTCAATGTAGTGTCACTATCTCTTGTGGCATTATATCGCTACTTTTATTTTTTTACATGTCTAAACTTCCTTAGTATTCGTATGTAGTTCATAACACAAAAAGTAGTTTCTAATCCAAATATTAACAGCTCTGTGACAGACAAAATCAAAAGTATGCATATTTTCAAACACGGTTGATATAAGAGACTTTTCCTGTGCATCGTGGCTCAATTATTCCAGGTTGTGGTATTCAAACATCTGCTTTTATTTTTCATGTCTTTGGGGGAACTGCAAAATTGAAATGTATACGGTTTTGGTACGATTGTTATGAGTATACATTTGTGCTGAATAACTGGCCTGGCAAGCAAAAAGTATGCTTAGCGTTGTAGGTTTTCACCTGGTGGCAGTCGGTGGTGCAATGGTAGCATGCGCTGCTCGTGTACATAAGTATGTAGGTTCAATCCCTGCTCACATCGTCTTACATTTACATGACTATCGAATAGTTGGTTATATAACAGATTATTTGAATTGTTCGGAATCGGTATATGGAAATGGAAGCGCGCTGCTCGATATTCGTGAGAAGCTCTCTCCAGTCATTTATGGAATGTAATGGCTCTATAAGAAGTAGTATCAAAAAGTTAATCTCCCAATTCCATGAAATTACAAAAGACTAATTTCTGAATAAACTCCAAATTTTAAAAAATAAAACTTTTGTATTTTATTTACAATTTGAGCATTACTTAGCTTCTAGATCTCATAAAGGGTTAGATAGTGATTCACACAACGTCATGATCGAGACATACAGCGTTTATACTGATACAGATCGGTAATGCTGCTTTAATTTACAAATGACTGCCCTCGAGATTGACTATAATGTGTTACTCTATCTCACAATTATTTGTCGTAATGCCATCAGTTGCTTTAGTAAACTACTAAAGAGCATTTACGATGGAAGTGAGCTAGGTATATCACGAAACAATTGTGCTCAACCGATATTTGCCGAAAATGTGATCCAGAGGCTTGACTTAATTTTTTTAAGCCACCAGATTTAGAACTAAAATGTCCAAAGAACTGGCATAAAACGGGTGTAGGATCGTTGGAAAAATAAATTATTCAAGAAACCGGTTATAGGCCTTACATTTGCCAGAAACCCGGGAAACGGCATCTTCTTTCAAATTACAATTTTAATCTCATTACAGTTCGAAATACGTGTTTAATATAAAATCTAAAAGTTTTTCTCAAATTTACTTTAAACTAATTTAATTTTGAAAATGATATTTAAATTTGTGAGAAATGTTCTCGAAGACAAAATATAATTATGTTTTCAGAATGTAACGGGTGTTTCAAAAGTGACCACCCTATTGGAAGATGCTCTTATTTTTGCAAATGGCCGCCAATGTCAAATCTGTTTTGACACTTATGGACTAGACAGATGTAGAATACAAGTAAACAAGCCATGGAGCGATACAATCCCCAAGATCGCGGAATAATCGTGTCTATATTTTTGGTAACAATTCGTCTGTGGTGTTGGCGCAGCGCGAATACCGTCGCCAATTCCCCGGCCGTCAGACACCGACTGCGCAAACACTGCGCCGTTTGGCCACTAACCTTGAAGAGTATGGGACCACACGAGACGTTGTCAGGAGTGACCGGCCCCGGAGCGCTCGTTCTGCCGAGAATATCACCGCTGTTGCCGAGGATGTCGAGCTGTCTCCAGAAACATCGGCCAGACTCCATGCCTCGCAATTAGCCATCAGCCGGTCGTCCCTATGGCGAATTTTGGTCAAAGACCTGCGCATGTTCCCATACAAAGTCCAGTCCATGCACCAGCTGCTGCCTGTCGACCGCCAAACGCGTGTAACCTGCGCCTAAGCCATCCTCAATCTCGTGGACGAAGTGGACGATTTTTCCACCAAAATCATAATGAGCGATGAGCGAACAAGCAAAACTATCGCTTCTGGGGCACCGAATATCCACGAGTGATGCATGAGGAGCCATTACACCCGCTCTAAGTGACTGCATGGTACGCTGTCGCCCATCTCTCGTTTTGGCAATTTGCACTGGCCTGCAAGATCGCCCGATTTAACCGTTCCAGACTTTTTTTGTGGGGTTTTTTGAAGTCCCGTGTTTACGTGAACAAGCCCGAGACACTGGAAGCCCTCAAGGTCAATATTCGACACGAGTGCGAGAATCTGTCGCCCGAACTTCTCGCCGAAGTGATGAAGTATGCCATAGAACGAGCCCGTATGGTAATCAATTGTGACGGCGCCCATTTAACCGATATCACCTCAACTTAACCAATAAAATGCTAAAGGTTCAAATAAACATAATATAGTGTGTGATGATATACCTAAATACTTGTGTAGAAGGGAGCTGATGATATACCTGGGAGGGCATTGAAATAGCTATATTCCCAACCATCCACCATAATGATCAATTTCACAATTTTTCTTTTTTTAATATTTCTATTAAAATGTTATTTTTTATAGAAAAAGTACTTTTTAATAGTTATTGATCTTGAACCGGACAATCATTGAAAACATAACAACTAAAAGATCGAATAATGTGAACGAGTATAATCAAAAAACAGAATCGAAGTTTTTCATTTAGAAAAAAAATGAGAGTTTGAGTATTTGCGTACTTATTTAAGCTATAAAATCGCATTAGAAAATTTGCACCATTTTTCTTAATTCAACAATTTTATTAACATTTGAAAATCACATAAATGGTTTTCCAATTTGAGTGATGTGGTTTCTTCAAAAAAAAACACACTACTTGTTAACGAAATTGAAAGACTTTTTATTTAATGTGAAGTACAACTGATACAATTAACTTCTGAATTAAATATGTTTCAAATGGCCTCCACATCTTCTTTTGCAGGAACGAATTCGATGAACCCTTGAAGAGAGTTTGGTTTATTGCTAAAGACCAATGACTTCAAATAACCCCACAAGAAATAGTTTAATGGTGTTAAATCACAACTTCTTGGAGGCCATTCAATGTCACAATTTCTTGAAATAATCGAATCTCCAAGCTTTTCTCGCAATAGTTCGGTTGTTGCACGTGCTGTGTGGCACGTAGCACGCGTCTTGTTGGAACCAGATGTTGTCAAGATCAACTTCTACCAATTCCAGTCATAAAAAGTTAGTTATTTTCCATCTGTATCACTCTTCATTGACAGTAGCGGTGTTACCAGCTTCATTTCGAAAGAAGTACGGACCGACGATTCAACCAGACCAAAGACCACACCAAACTGTCATTTTAGGTGAATGTCATAAATGTTCATGAATAATTTGTGGATTTTCTTCGCACGAGAATCGAGAGATTTGTGTATTTACCGCACCACTCAGATGAAAGTGAGCCTCATCGGAGAAGATGATTTTCTTGAAAAAAAATTGTTATCGTTTTCAAGTTGTTCCGGGACAAAATCAGCAAATTCATGACGTTTACGGTAACGCTTCAGTACTTGAGTAATAACAATTTTATACGGATGCAACCCAAATCCTTTCTCAAAGTCCGACAGGTCGTGGTTTAAGACAGTCCCAATTCTTGACAACGTCCTGAAATCGATAAATTGCGGTCTTGAACAACACTTGTGCTATTTCCATTACTTCAAGCGGTCCTTTGTCTTATTGGCACTTGAAGATTATGTAAAGACGATTATTACGACCATAAAATGGCGAAAGGGCACGAAAAGTTGCAATTGGAGAACGATTATTTTGATAAAAAAAATTGAATAACCTGTAAAGGCTGTTCTATAAAGGATGTCCATAAGAAATATTACCAATTAATACACTATGATGAAATGATGCCGTTATTAATCACTAGGTAGTGTTTGATTTTTGACTGGATCGGTAAATGTAGTATTTCCATATGAAAGTGGTAATTTGAAAAAGCAACAAACTGAAATTGAAACTTTGTTCAAGCAATGGACAATATTTTCCGCGTTTTGCTACTGCAGCAAACACAGGCTCTAGTACCAAATGCAACATTGCACGGAATGAATGTGTGTTGGTAAATATCTTGTATGAACGAGACTGTCTTCTTATTACCATATTACTTCTATATAGGGTCTGGAATTTCTCCTTCTTCACAATGTCTCAATACTACATTCACTGTAAACAGCTAAAGGACGAGAGCGAGTACTATAGATTTGCGCTCTAATCAAACACATTGAAGTGCGTAGATACAGCTGTTTGTTCGTGACTCCTTATGCTTTCTATGCATGTGTATGTATATATTGGAAGATGTATTGGTGTAACTTTTTGTGTTTATGTAGTTGTACTTATTGTTGTTTGTTTGTTTTTGTATGGAGGGATATTTAATTTCCGGATGATGGCATCGGAAAACAAAATATGGGGGCACAAGTACAGTGTAGGTCGCAAGAGAAGAAGCAAAGTGCGCTGTGGTAGCTTCTGGTGGTTATACATTTTTAAACGCCTGCAAGAATTTTCGATTGGAGTTAAAACTTTTAGGTGTCGCACCAGCGTTAATTTATTGAATGCGGCACCAGTCGAAAGTCCAGCGCTGTAGCAAATATCCCAGTAGTTTACGTGCCAGTTCCAGTTAACCAATGTAGGTAGTGTAGAGCTTTATACAATTGAATGGATATATGTAACACAGAAGTAATGCATTACTTACTAAATGTGTGGTAGTGAATAGATTAATTTAAATTTATTAGTGGTCATTTGAGGCTATTAACGTTTACATTTACTCTAGGTGGCAGCTGATATTTCCAATAGAATATTTGACATTTTTGACTATAACCTTATTCAGAATGATTTGGCATGTGAGGTCGGTTTGCGTTTTCTACCGCAACTTAAAAGGTGTGTGTCAAATCCAATTCATTCCTGAACATTTTCGTGGGGAGATTTATTACGATTTTCGGTTTGAATTTTCAAAATAAGAGTGCACACATAAACTTTCTTCCACTTTTAGCGATAAAGCCCCATTCTTACCCACTATGAAACGCTCAAGGATGAATTTCCTGAAGGCCATCCAAAATCAGCTGTTGCGGCAGAATACATTGATGCTGTGCATCAATTCATAACTTGAGATCATCATGGGACATACTGCAGAATTGGGGTAACCTTAGGCATTAGTTCCTTTTGCAAACATAAAATATTGCATAATCATTTAACCGTAAAAAATATTTGGTCTCGTCGGATACCACATAGCTTGCCGTGCAAAAAAGCCTACTCTTTCAAAATTTTGAAAATAAACTTTCCAGTTTGTGCTCATTATAACACGTCGTTTGAGCCCCATATTGACCAAAATGTATCCCTTACCCAAATACACTAGAAATCGAAATTTCGGGGGATTAGAGAACCTCGCTTTTAAAAAAAGATTGACGTATCCACAATCAGCTCTTCAATTCATTTATTTTGAAACCACTCAAAAAATGTTCAGTACATCCTACCGTACACTCCAAAAGATTTTATATTTCGCACAATGAGACAAATATTTTCAATCATTGTTCATTACAATACAATTTGAAATAAGTGTTATAGTGGCCTCAATAATCCTCTGAATTCCCTTTGAGGAATAATATATTATGTACAAAAAAGCTTAATACTACAGTGAAAATACCAACTAACTGTTGTGACCGCGGGTTGTGTAATGGTAGTGTGCGCGGCTATTGTGCATGAGAACGCGTGTTCGATCCCTGCTCTGACCACCTTAAATTTGTTTCGACGGCGGTCACCTCGCGGCGGCGACACTATTGAGTATTTAGCCATGAAAAAATGCTTCTCGAAATACCGATCGGAACCGGCGTAAAAATGTAGGTCCCAATCAGTGAGTGTAAAACTAGAACGCTCACAGCTCACTGGTTGGTGAGAAGCCCTCCCTAATCCCTTCATGGGATGTACTGGTAAACCATTTGTTTATTTAACTGTTGTTGTTACAAATAAATAAATAAACTTCGCATAAATCACATTCTGACAGTCGGTGGTGCGCGACTCTTTTACCTGTGTACTTCGGTTCAAGACCTCTTTGTGCCTTTTTGAGGTCACTTCTTAGATTCCTGATGGAAGTGACGAAATAGAGTCTTCCGGAAGTTGAATTGTCGTTTCGCAGCGTTTTAAAAAAGTTGTAGTTATTATGTAGATTTTACTCATAACACATATAGTTCAATTACAAAAACTGCATTTATCTAATATCATTTTCGGTCACTGCAACTTTACCACAAATGATCAGTATTATGTTGTTTTTGTTTCTTTTTCCCTTAGCGGCACATACCATTTGTGACTGCTGGTTTGAAACAATAAACACACAGTGTATCTTCGAAGTATCTGCTGGGAAGATGAAAACGCGATTGTAATGTACAATTTTCTTGTAAATTTCAAACTGTCTTCCAATTAATCTCCGGATGTACCTAGAACGTAACGCATTTGGCGTTTGACGATAAAATACACTTCCAAATGCAAACCTATGTTTACCTAACCTATGTTATATATGTTTGTTGTAAACGACACTCATATATGCTTGAAGTTGAATCCCAGCGGCGGCAGTCGCAAGGCCTTCCACAAATAACGCATGCGGAATGGTTCTCTTGTAATGCCTTCCTAAAATAATCTCACGCAATGGCCGTCGGTGGTGCAATGGTTAGTGTGCGCGGCTCTTGTACATGAGATCCTGGGTTCGAACCCGGCTCTGACCACCTTCAAATTTTCTTTCGGCGGCGGTCACCTCGCATAGTGACGGCGACACTATCGAGTATCTAGCCATGAAAAAGATTCTCAAATTACCGTTCGGAATCGGTGTAAAACTGGGTCCCAATCAGTGAGTGAAAACTGGAAAGCGCACAGCTCAGTGATTGTGAGAAGTTCTCCCCAGTCCCTTCATGGGATGTAATGGGAAACCATTTATTTTTTTAATGTTAAAAAGAAAGGAGGAGGTAATGTGTAGGGAAGGCCTTCCGTATTTTAAAGAAGGCCTGTTTGGTCATGATTTCAAGCCTTCCAAGTCATGACTTCCGCCGCTGGGATGTGTCGAGTATACACGTAGGCTCATGTAAATACAAATAGCGAGCAGAACCCGTTTATTTCCATACGCTCAGTACTAAACACAACACACAAGCAAACTACATTGATCTATATTCAAAATACGGGAACAATACCTTACATATGAATGGGAGTATAAATACGTATATACCAGTATCAAAAACTACATCTACCCACTGTGCACAAAAACGGGTGCGGATCCATTTCGGACCCGTTACAAGTCCGTAAAATCATAAAAAGCGAATCAGTGAAAATTACATTTGGTAAATCCGCCTCGAACACGCTACGAGCCCGTAAAGTCATAAAAACAGCAATATCAGTTCTCGAATCCGTTTCGAATCTGTTACGAATCCGTGAAAACAACAAAAAGCGAAAAACAACAAAAGTCCGTAAACACATAAAAAACGAATCAGTAAAATTGTGATTTAGCTGATCCATTTCGAAACCGTTACGAGCCAGTAAATACATTAAGAGCGAATCAATGAAATTGCGATTTGGCGGATCTGTAAAATCATAAAAAAGCGAAATGTCAGTTCTGGAATCCGTTTCGAAGCCGTTGCGAGTTCGTAAAAATAAAAAAACGAATCAGTGAAAATTTTATTTGGCGGAACCGTCTCGACCCGTTACGAGTCCGAGAAAAGCGAATCAGTGAAATATTTAATACCGTAGATTCAAATCTGAATTGATAAGACAATAATTTTTTAAAAAAATACTAAAACGATTTCAATTTAGCTGACAAGGAATTTTTTTGTTTGCAAAAATTAATAGAGAAAGGTAGAAAATACAGTAATTTGATTGATTTGTGTTTGATTGGTACTAATGACAACTAAATTATGTTTTATGTTGGTTGCATCGAACGAAAATGTGCATTCCCTTTTAATTCTGCCCGTTTTATGACCAACCAAAGAGTAAATCACAAAAGCAACTCGAACTCTCTGTAATGGCCTACTAACTCGTCATCGGGGGAACGTAAAGAGAGGGATAGAAACTCTTGTGTATTCTCTTTAAAGGAAACGGTTATTTTTTTAAGTAAATTGACTTATTTTCAGAAAGGCTACTTATTTCAAGAAAGGAAACAGTACTATTTTATTTTTAAGAAAACGATTTTTGTAAAAGAATGTATTTTTTTAAGAGAAAGTATTTTTTTGAAGAAAGGGTTTTTTTTTAACAAATGGGAATTTGTTTAGAATTGGTCCTTTATTCAAGAATAGGTACATTTTTAAGAGCATGTACTTATCTTTTTGTTATTTTGTGTCACAAACAGGGTACTCTTTAAAGAAAATTTAGTCTTTTAAGAAAAATCAATTTGTTGTAAGAAAATGTGCTTTTTTTAAGAAAAGGTAGTTATTTTGAAAAAATTACTTTATTTTAGAAAAGGTACTTTTTGTACGAAAATTTACTTTTTTTAAGCAAATGTACTTCTTCAAGATAAGGTAATTTTTTTAAGAAAAGGTACTTTGTTTAAGAGTATGAATAGGTATTTTTTTTTAAAAAATTTACTTTTTTTATGAAAAGGCACTAATTTAAGAAAATGTTCTGTTTTAAAATTCTTTCACTTTGGCTTTTCTAAATTTACTTTTTGTTGGGTTCAAACTACAATACTTATACTAAATATTAGTCACAGGCTCCGCCTAGAAAACTTCCCATTAAACAAGAAATTTCCCAACATATGTTAGTCTAGGCACAAACCAGAACAAAAGTACCCAATATAGTTAATAATACTGGGTTGTAGCATAATAGTGTTAAAAACAGTTGTTGATTTTTTTTCCTTTAGCCCCCATCCCGCAACGTGCGATAAGGAACTTCGTTCCAGTAACTCGTGAATGATTGGAAGTTAAGGCGTTTTTGCAAGTTTTTGGTTTTTGTATTTCGTTAAAAAAAAAATAGCAAGTTGTTCCATCGAACTAACTCTTACTGATTTAGCGTATGCTTCTTTGGGTCATTGAGGCACGAGTTGCTATTGTCTGGCCCGCCTCGTGTACTTTACGCGCTTTTATTGAGAAGTTTTGTAGGGAAACAGTACTGCAAAATATTGCCAGCAATTAACACAGTGAAGTCAAGCTATATTCCTATACTTTCTATATTTCAATTATTTAATGTAGAGGATATGTAGTGAACCAATTTTGGAAATCCTAGATGTTATGTAGGAAAAGAATTTTTAGTCTCCAATTCTCTTGGGTGTGATCGAAACTTCCTCGCACTCACTTTTGCTTTTTATCTTTTAACTGCTAAATTTGAGGTAACAGAAAGTGAATAGTGGAAGAGTGTACACGCAACATTGATTGTAATAAAGAATTAATGTGTTAAAGGAAAGACAACTCACAACATGTATGTTTTTACATATAGTTATTGATTTATTATTACAATTAATAATTATATGGAAACTAATGTTATCAATGAACAAAACAACCGAAAGTTAGAGCTCACCGACAGCTGCAAATACGTGACTGACATCATGCACTCAAAATAGAAATAACTTGAGTACTTGTCCAAACATTTCATGCGGTAACAATTACACCATGCAACAGCAGTTTGACGGGGTCAACCAAACCCTACAATTTTTAAAGTACTTTGACGTGGTATCACAAATCCCCGCTCGGTTTTGCCCCAATAGGTAACAATGTAGTTACAGGACGGAGACAACCTTGAAGGTGTCTCAGGGACCTATTTTTGATTTTGGTACAAAAAAGTAACTCTTTGCAAAAAAAAAAATCATACTCATATGGCCTATTCATACAGAAAGTACTTCTTCTTCAAAAACATTAGCTTTTAATAAAATAAGTACCTCTCTTTAAAAAATTACCTTTTCGGGAAAATATAATACATACGATATTCTTACAAAAAGGACCTAAAAATATACTTAAAAAAATAATACATTATATAAAAAAAAAATTATATTAAAAAAAGTTTTTATGATTTTATAAAAAGTATCTCTTTTTAAAGATCCATTTAAATTGTCGTATTTGTCAACGGGCGCCTTAGGCGTGTTGGAACTAAAGCATAGAACGAGTCAGCTTGATTTCTTAACAAACAAAACATTTCAAAATACGTACAGTACTTGTAAACATTTAGTACTACACATCTTCCCTAAAACATAACAACAGCCAAAGCAACCCAAAATTGACGAATGATTACTCGTTTTTGAGGGAATTTTACGAAGTTGTTGATTCACAGCAAATCATCAACTCACAAGTGTATCAAACTAACATCTATGTTATAGTGCTCATGTTGTTTATGCATGGTCTATCCTCGCGCTACAAGCTATAATAACATGAACACTGTTCTATTGCACTTGCTGCCTTCTGTGTCAGTGTGGCAATGAAACATTGAAGGAACGCGGATAGCAAAACATCGCTCTCTGTGTAGTAAATGATGTGCCTGTGTATGTATTAATTTTTATACTCTTTTTAAATGTTTATATGCTATTTCATAGAACTTTCTTTCCTTTTATAATATTTTAAGTCTATTTTATGGATAAATGAATTGAAAATGTGATATACATATGTACTTATATATTTATTTTTGTATTTAATACCAGATCTACGTGAATTGTTTTGATTAGTTTTTTATTGGTACTATTTTTCTTTTGAAGTATTCCAAGTTTTTTTTATGTTTTAAGTTTAAAGATGTTTGTAGTTAACCACATTAAATAATAAATTAATATTTATATTACTTCTACATTAAAGAAATCTTTTTTTCCATTATGTTTACTACATCAAAATAGCTTAATAACTTTGCAAAGAATATACATATGTTTGCATATAACATCAGAAATGTTGTATAATGCTTAATTTAAAACAACACAACAGTTGCTATTGCTTTCCACAATATTCTACTACTTGTGCTTTGTTACTGTGAAACACATACATATGTTATCTACAAGCGCTACAAGCTATCATAACATTGATAATATTCTACTGCACTCGCTGCCAACTGACAGTGTGGCGCTGAAACGATGAAGGAAAGAAAGAGCGCAATGCCACACAAGCATGCTCTCGAATGATTCGATTACACTTCTCTCAACGCAGCATTTGGTTGATCGTTGTATACCGCGTGTTTTGTAGTTTTTTTTGTTGCTTTGATTGAAGTTCTACGTTGTATGTTCAAATCGTTCCTCAGCAGTAACTGCTTTAACATTAGTTGTGAATGTTAGGCAGCACTTGAAATGGGAACGAGTCATTTGAAACTGATTCAACTCAGCTTGTTTCAGATGTTTAGTTGGAACTGACTAGTACATACGAGTAATACATAGTGAAAGGAACTTCGTTCCAGCACCTCATGTGATGTTTTTATACAAAATACAGCTTAATAATTTGTGTGGATTGTAACCAACATAAAACATCATTTAGCTATCATTAGTATCAATCAAACACTATTTAAACTTTTTAACTATTTAAACTTTATGTCCAAACGAAGAGCAAAATTCGAGACCGGATAAGTACATATGTAAGGTAGTTCCAAGTGTCATTATTTTAACTAAAACTATTACAAAACTACACATTCCGACGCAGAACAATTGAACAAGAACGTACAGTGTGTTTCCTGGAATTACAAGAATAATGAATGTGGCGTTAGGTAATAACGTCCTAGGCCATAATGTCCAAAATAAAAATCTTTATAATGAAGTCCAAGAATGGTGTAGGTCTTACGAATTTGAGTATTATGCCGATTTTTGGGCATTATACCATCTCTTTATTTTGGCGTTGCGAAAATAATAGATATTGTTACTGTACGTTGGTATTGGACCGATTCTTTCCTGCAGTACAGAGCGACTGCCCTCACTTTCTTCATAATGAGATAATGGTGCTAATGGAAAAATGCCTTAACTGTTAAATTTGATGGTGACATGGAGTTGCCCACTTACCTTTTTTCCGCCTTTTTTATGTTCTTACAATTTCATAAGGTATTAAAAACAAGGATACTAGTTAAGTGACCTACTTTGCAGATCCTTGTACTGTAGCACAATCACACACATACATACACAATTCTTAGTAAATCATAAACTAATAAACAAGCAAATGATAAATGCCAAGTGTAAAACAAAAGAAGGAGATGAAATAAACATAAAAGCGAAATAAAAATGAACACAAACCTTTTTTGCGCCTTTGATGGACGAAAAACCACGCGACTAGAGCGGCATTTACCAATAGAAAGCCGAAAGCTGCCAGTGAAATGCCAATTATAACCAGATTTGGTGTGCTTGAATATTCGGTTAATTCGGCTGGTAGCAACTCGAGACCTTCTGCAGGGATTTCGTCGTCCCCCGACATGCACGGACACACAAACACAAATGATGAACATAAAAATGTGAAAAAAAATTAAATAGAAAATTTTGTAAAAAAAAATGTGAAAAGAGAAAGAACTTAAATAGTCGAAATGAAAATGGAATGAGGTGTGGCAAAAACATATTCCAGATCAGCGCCTGCATTCAGCCCAAGAACAGATGGTTCGATTGGGCCGACGTTGCTAATAGTGGCAAACACTGAAGCACAAGTGTACAAAAGCAGATTAGAGGCCCAAGGGAACATACCAGCTCCAATGGTCACCCCCACAGTTGGAAACAAACTTCTTCGTTGTTGCCTGGCATATTAAAAAAGGACTCATCAGGTGTCGAGTTGATTACGCGCATTTTCCCTTTATTTTCTGCCAAAAATAGACGCAAAAGGGAAATTTTGGCAATAAAGCCGAGATGAAATTAGCTAAACAAAATAATAAGGGTTATAAAGAAATGAAATTGGTGTTTACTCTCTCTCTCTCAACTCTATTAACGAAAAACGTTGCAAATGAAAATCTCGTCGAACGGAAGGAAGTAAAACAGACTTTAAATTTGATTGCAAAAACCCCGTTATAGGATGCTACAACATACACATACACAAACAATTGAAAAACACATATTTATACACTATGGGCCAATTGAGATTCATTGATGGCATTTGTACAGTACCTCGTTTGAGACGTTTCTGATTGCGTTTATGCAGACAGCAACCTATGATGAGGATGTTCAGAGCCACAATCGTGATGCCAGATGCTACGCCAACCAGCAGCAGTAGTCCCGAGGTGCCACCCAGCGGTGTGGCACTTGTGGTGGGTGGCCCGCCCAGCGACGATGCTGGCTGCGAGGGAGGAGGTGCTTCTGCCGCATTATTAAAAATCCACCAGAGTAACGAGCGCGACCAACATAAATGCAGCATAAAAGACAAAATTAAAAAAGCGCACATACATATAGTAGTAGTAGTGTGTATCGTATGCTCGTACACTATATACTATCAATGTGCTCTATGGCACATTTATGTACTCCACTGCACGGATTGATGCGAGCGGGTGAATGTGGGTTTATTTTATTAAATGAACTCTTTACTGGGGTGCTGGGTACGGGAGCACCACAGATATGCAATAGACTACTATGTCAAAGGGGAAGTAACATGAATAAAAACTGGGTGTAGCCACCTTCGAATGAGGATGCTCGTAAAATGCAGATGACGCGACCAATAAATCAATGTCCTCTCAACGTAGCACCCCGTACCCCGGCAGTTTTTTTCTAGTTACAGCTAATTTGTGCACTTTGCCTCTTTGCATCGTTATGGGCTAATTGCGCTTAGAGGCAGGGAGACTGGGACTTACCTTTGGTGTGGGCCTTCTGCAGGTCAGGCAAGAATTTGCTCTCGCCTAAATCGTTGTATGCCATTACTGAAAACAGATACAACGTATTCATTCTGAGGCCATTTATGGTCAACTTGTGGCTGTTGGGCAGGCCGTCGATGTATTTGTACTGCTCCCGGTTCGCTTCCCTAAGGGTGGTGAAAGCAATTTATGAAGATAATAACAAAAGAGATTGGAAATTTTCATAGTTGTATTCAAGTTTATATTGTCAATAGGAGGAATGTAGCTTTAACTTACCTAAACCGCACTCTGTATGAAGCCTTCAGTCCACCATCAAATCCTGGTGTCCACGCCACAGTTACGGACTCGTGAGTAACGTTTAAAATATTCAAACTCAGTGGACTATCGGGCTGTGATGTTATGTCTAATCGAACAGGTTCGACGGCCTGGCCCAAATCGTTCATTGCCACACACTCGTACGCACCGTAGTCCGCAGGAGCCACTTTTTCAATGATCAGTATAGACTCGTAGGTTAGAGAATCGATTGTCTTCTCTTCCACCTCATACTTGTAGGAGCGATTTACAGGCAGATCCTTGCCCTCTTGGCGCCAAATAAATTTTGGTTTAGGCGACGCTTGGGCCCGACATGGCAATCGACCGCGTTCACCAGTACCACTGGCAGCTCTTAGAAGCGTAGGAGATTTGTCAATTTCCGGAGCAACTGCAAACGAGTAATGCGAACACAAACAACATTTATTACATACAATACAATTGGCTGTGCTGCTACTTACACTTCACTATCAACAGGACATCGCGGCTGGTGGGATTGGCAACGCGATTATCAGCAATGCAGCGAAAATTGCCCACGTCTTCGCGTTGGGCATCCTTGATGTGAAGATACGAGGTGCCATTAGCGAACGTTGACGAGGTCTTTATGGTCATGTCATAAGCCAGACGTTCCCATTTGACGTGATCTTCAGTCAGTGGTTTGCCCTCCACGGAACATGACAGCATGGCATCTTCGCCTGGATTGACAATCACATTTTCGGAAACCGTTTTGATTGTAGTGCCATCTGCAAAAACGAAACAAACCCAAACAACGTAACTTACGTGACCAGGAGGAGGAAACTCATTGTACTTACATTCCACCACAACTGTAACGTTAATGCGAGCTGACCCTTGAGTGTTACGCGCCTCGCAAACATACATGCCGGCATCGTTGCGGTGCAGTTTTGTGAAATTTAGCTTGGATCCATCAGCAAAAATACGTGGCTCAGCACCGTTACCCGTCCCGGGCAGCACTTGGCCATCCTTGGTCCAGGTGTAAGTAATTGACATTGGATTGGCGTTGGCCTGCAAAGCCACCAGCAATGATTCGCCCTCCACTCCCACAGCTGTCGACGAGGGTGGCGGCACGAATTTGGGCCGATCTAAAAATCAGCATCGCGATGACATGACGACAAGATAAGTGGGAGAGTTAAACCAAATCTCTAAATTTCTCTGACGCCTTTGAACATTTCAAATACTTACATAGCACATCCAGGCTTACGGATTCATGGACACTGCGTTGCAGTGCCTCGTTGGCACTTTGACATGTGTAGACTATTCCGTTCATTTCCTGTGTTATATTTACTTTGAATTCTAACGTTGAGACGGTGCCACCCCAAAGACCGGGCTTAGCTGTATTATTTATACCTAAGGAAACGCATGCAGTCAGAAGCAAAGAGAAGCACAACAAGTAAAAGTCATGTTAACGGTGATTGCCACATGGAAATAATGCTGACTAAGAAGGTAGGCCAGAAGGAGTGCAGGGGAAGGGTGCTAGTTTACAAGCCGGAAGTTTGCGTAAGTACATATTTCACATTTTTGTACTCAAGTTGAAAAATGCACCAAACATCCACTTTGCGATACTATGCTCCTGACAATCTACTCGGCACACGGACGGATGCACACGAACTAGCTGAAGGAATGTTGTTAGCCTTAGCCAGACGAATGAGAACAGATATATGAACCACACAAACAAAGCACGTTCAGGTTTACGCCTTTGCCGACCGACCGACCAACAAACCAGCCCGGCATTCAGGCACTTAGACACACAGACAGCCAAGCATTCGGCCAACCTACAAATTTGGCCGGCGCCACTTGGTGCTTCTTACTCCAGAGTTTGTTCTAGTCAATGGTACATAGTATGCATCTTGTGTGGCATGTGGCCACACCACTGGTTTTTATATTGTACTCGCTGGTGTGTTTGTTTGTGTGCTCCTTTTGACAACAATGACAATCCTCCGAAGAGCCCAATAATTTGGGCACTTTTCCAGCTTAACAACAAACCTTACAAGCAGCTCTGAGGTTTTTGACTTCTTTAGCAATTTGCTGGCTTCATAAAAATAATCCCCCTCCCCTCCACTGCTCTGCTCCTATATCGCAAAAACTTACCCAGAATGGCAATGCCATCCTTCCACCACGACAACTTAGCAGGTGGATTGCTAGAACTAGAATCGCACACAATGGTCGCCTCAACGCCGGGCTTCAACTCTTCCGGTTCAATGCGTATCTTAACGGTTTCGGGTGCAACTGCAATGGTAATTGTTTGTGTTAACAATAAAATTAATATGCAAATTGATCCAAGGAGCAGGTCCTTGATCTGCAACAACTCACAATGAACGCTCAGCGTTGTGGACTCGAACAGTGGTATCTCCGTGGCACTGTTGGCCGCCTCGCAGCGATATTGTGCCTGATTATCGGTTACATTTGCCAGAATCGTAATCTCTGCCGAGACAGACTTGTCGGCAGTGCGTATTACTGAATTTATCTGGAATTAAAAGAAAAGGTATAAATTATGTGCACAAATAATTTCTCTGTTGCCAAATGTTAAATGATTTAATCTCGTTGCTTCTTTCGGTTCACGACCATTTCGAGAGTTAATTCCTAACGAATCTCTATATTTTGATGAAGCATTTTGGTTCTTATCTTAGATTATTAGAGAAGTGAGTTTAGGTTGTAATGGTCAAAAGGATATGTAAAGGATTGATGTTAGGAACTACTCAAGTTGCTTAAATTATGTTACTATACGACAATATGAAAACTTCCACTAGCAGGACGCTAATACCCACATACTATAAAAAAAGTCGTGCAGAACATCTTCACTAGCAGGCCAAATCAATATTAAGTCGCCTCTGTAAATTGTCTGTGTGCATGTACGTCAAAAAAAAATATAAATCTGTCAGAGGCCTTGATAACAGTCAGATATGAAGTTATTATTTCGAAAGGATTGTAAACATTTGTATGTACTTATGTTTGTTGCGGATATGCTCATCAAATTTTATATTTTTTCTTTAAATACTGTCCGGGTAACGGAATTACACACACGTAGCTTATACTTTTTTGCTATTTTGCATTTCAAACCGTCGCACACTGGGGAGAATGGTGAAAAATTGTGATTTATAAAAAAATAGGTAGTGAATTCTTATAGCCGTGGTTGGAATTAAAGGAAAATACACACACATCAGGAGTTGGATGTATCAGGTCTGTAGTTGTGTGAATTTTTTACAGTGTATACCCAAAGTGGGGCAAATATTGTTCGTCTAAATGCAGCTTTGTTTTGGATAAGAAGAATTTATTAAATGTTTTCACAAAGGATAGAATTATCATCAATTTTTAATATTTTTAACGTTTTATCGATGGAATCTAGTAGAATACACTTTATGTTAATAATATGAAAAACTTACGCTGTCATAGTCGGTAACAGAACCCTACCTCAATGTAAAATGTTTAAATTTCAGAAATGGGTTTTGATTACAAAGTATCTCCACAGATAAATAGATAACTTGAAGCAATGGTGTTGGTTTTGTTGGAAGTTCCTTATTGGGTCCTTGTGGGTTTGCAAAATTGTTGTTTCTGTTATGATGTCTGCACTAATACTAAAATTTTGGAAGATTTTTTCAGTAAAACCTAAATTAGGAACACTTAAATTATTAATGTGTATTTCTAATGTACCCGGTTTTAGGTTTGTTCGAAAATTAAATTTTTCAGAAAACCGGTTCCCGGTTTTTAATTTTTATTTTTCAAAAATAAATTAAACATGCCCCATTTTCAATAAATTTTTAGACCAACCGTTTCATACTGTTAGTCTAGATTAAATCTCAATATTTCACGAGTGTATTTAAAATTGTAATCACATTTACGTATTAAACTAACATTTGAATCATATTCTAATATGGAAAGCGTATTTAATGACATTTAGAAGTTTTAATTAAACTCACACCTACATTCATTTAAATTTGAAGATGATATACAAATCCAAAAGAGACTTGCGAGTCTGAAAATCTTATTAAGTTTTAAGTATCTATTTGAATACTAAAATAAATTTTGACATTTGAAAAATAACTGCTTCAAAAAATAAAATCATTTTTCAAAATTGTCAGAAAATCCTATTTAGAATTTATTAAAAAAGAAAAGTAGATGTCATGTTTCCTTATTCAAAAATGTCGTTAAATTTTAAAATCATATCTTTTATTATCTAATTTTTAATTTAATTTTTAATTTTTTTGATAAATATTTAACACAAATTGAGTAAGAACTGATTAACTGATTTTCGTTTTTTTTCGAAAATTTCGAATTTATAAAAACCGGCACACGGTTAATGTCGAAGCAGCCATTTAACCGGTTGTACTGTTTGGGTTTTGGACACTGTAATTACACCCAAATTGATAAGAAAACATTTGAAACAGAGGTGGCCCAAAATATGGTATTGCCAAATAAAATCTAACCCAATATTATCCCCAGAACCAATCGGTACTATTAGCATCTGTGACTTAATCCTCATTTTAAAACTTTTACAGAAGAAGCAAAAAGTTTATAAAATCAAAGTTATTTTAGTTTCACACGCGTTTGTTTCAGAGCTTAACTTAGGAACTGGGAGTTCTAAGATTTTAGCCTTGTGTATTATAATCAACCAAAAAAAATAAATTGATTTTTTTAAGGTTAATCCTTGGGTACTAAATCTTGAGTATTCTGAGTACTAAATATTGTTTATTACTAATTGTTGGAAACATAAAATTCCAGGAAATAGGCTATAAATTTCAGACATTAGATTTATAATATGAGTGCTTACGAAATCCTAATACAAATACCAAAAAAATTTGGGTTTTATAATTAAAAGAAGCGGAGTAGGAAATCAAAAATTTTGTGTATAATTTCGATGCGGGTAATTTAATCGAGTCTGTTATGAAATATTGAATATCGCTGAGAAACCACCGCTTTTGCCGGGTTTGTTGCTTTTTCATGACCTACACCCGATTTCGTGAAAATGTACAAAACAGTATAATTTGCAAGACCCGGCCTTGTAATGGCGTTAGTAATAACGCCAATGCCCATAACGCCTAAACCAAAAATCGTCGTAATGCCCAAAAATCGGCATACCGCCATAAATTCTGAATGCCATAAAGCCCAACTGCTAAGTCTCATCGTCCAAAAAATGGTTTGGGCTTTGCGACATTACTTTCTCGTCGTTTTTAATACATGCTTGCTGAAAAAACGGCCCCACCAACATGTTGCAAGAAACAAGTACATGTTTTCAAGCAATGAAAACCTGCTGCTTTTTTATTTCCTTATTGTCTGTAACGTTTTTGTCGTAAGAAAACTTTTTGGATCTTTATGACAACTTTTTTCTTAGACTTTGGGCATTATGGCGATTTGGGCGTTACGACCTGGTTAACGTTTAAAAAAACGTTCCAACACCGAAAGAGGAGACACTTCGCTCAAGATATCAATAAATTTCGCAACAACAAATTACATGAAAATATTTTTGTCTGTTATGACAAAATTGATTAGGCCGTTATGAACTTGGGTGTTATTACCTTTTAGATTATGAAGGAATTGGCAATGAATAACAGCCAAACGCATAACGAAAAAATGATTGTCAGAATTAATGTGTGTAAATCATACAGCTCACTGATTGTGAGAAGCTCCACCCAATTCCTTCATGGGATGTAATGAAAAAACCCACTTTTATATTCCAAATTATATACGCTTTTACGTTGGCCACATAATGCGGACAATAAAAATCGAATAATATTAAAGAGTTAAGGGTATCTTAGGTGACAACATTGGGAAATGTATGTATGTTATGCCCCATTGAAAAGCATAACCAATTTAAGCGGGATAAATTTAGCAAGGGACCGTTTGCTGTGGCTAACAATATGTGGTATTTGTCGAGCTTGTTGTCATGTCGAGTTAACAAATTTCAGTTTGGTGTAGCAAGAGTACCATTAGTGGAATGTAGAACGATCCACCTTTTGTTTGCTAGAATTGTTTCGAGAAATTAAGAAAAAAATCGCCAAATATGGACAATTCTCCCTCTCCAGTCCTCATTTGGAACTCAATAACTTTGGAACTCAATAACTTACACAAAATTCCTTGAATTTGCTGAATATGCCGCTAGGTGGTAAAATTTTTAAACACATTTATTGGGAACACACACAGACATCCGAAATGGCGAGACAGCCCTGCCAATCGATATATTTTTGGTCAAAATTTAATTTTTTTTAATTTAACAAATTTTGAAAAAAAAGTGCAAGTAAGACCGATAAGCAGGGTATTCAGCAAAATAGTATACTTCTCGTGGCCGTCGGTGGTGCAATGGTTAGTGGTCTTGTACATGAGATCCTGCGTTCGAACCCGGCTCTGAGCACCTTAAACTTTCTTTCGGCGGCGGTCACCTCGCATAGTGATGGTGACACTATCGAGTATTTAGCCATGAAAAAGCTTCTCAAAAAACACCGTTCGGAACCGGTGTAAAACTGTAGGTCCCAATCAGTGAGTGAAAACTGGAAAGCGCACAGCTGAGTGATTGTGAGAAGTTCTCCCCGGTCCCTTCATGGGATGTAATGGGAAACCATTTATTTATTTAGTATACTTCTCAGAACACATAATTAAATTGCATAATTGTAACTCCCTGTGCGAAGAAAAGTCATATGATATACGTACAAACCTTTTTTTGAGGGGGGTCTCAAGCGACGCGTAATGAAGAGGTGACGTAAAACTTTATAGTCCAATACCGGCGGTTGAAGTTCGATTTCTAGTACATTTTCAAAAAAAAATAATTTTTTTGGGACAATATGGGGGTCAACCGACGTGTCATGATGAACACATATAGAAAAAATATTTTCAAAATTCTGACAAAGCATTTTTTTTCAGGACGCCATTTTGAAATCTTTATCTTGCACATTTTGTCTTCCCATTTTGTATGTGACATAAATATTCCATCAAACAGCTAATTTTTAAAAAAATTTCATTAGATTTGCAGGTTTGTCTTTCTGTTTCGCAAACTCACCTAAAAATATATTGATTTTATTTAGTTGATGGAATATTTATGTAAAATAAAGCCAAATGGGGAAGACAAGATATGTGTGATTAAGATTTGAAACTGACGTCGTGAAGAAAAAAATGCTCCGTCAAAATTTTAACAATACTTTTTTCTGTATCTCTTCAACAGCCGGTAGGGGACTATAAATACCCTCGTCGTTTGAGACCCCAGCACAATTGAAATTCCAAAAAGGCATTTTTCACTACACCCTAATGTTCATGCCCCATTGATCAGCAAGTGCAAAATATTATTCTTATACTTTATTCAAAATTAATGTTGCTTAATTTTAAAGTACTGGCAAATTTGTAAATATCGAATCGCAGACCTAACCACCTTGCATGTCTTTCGACGTCAACTCCCCTCGCTTACTGACGGCGATACTAACGAGGAATTAGCCATGAAAAACCTTTCGTTCGGAATGGGTGTAAAATTGAAGGTGCCAATCAAAGATCGTAAAACTGGAATGCACACAGCTTAAAACGATATTAGACGCTTCCATTCATGTGATGTAATAGGAAGCTATTTATTTATTTATGTTGTTTGTTTAAAGGCCTTGATGGAGCTCAGAACGGATTTTTTTTGTCTTAACTTTGAACAAGCAACTTTTTCTATTTCAAGACCCTTTACTACAGATACATATGTTAATAGTTTTATCCGTTCACTTTCATAGACCACATTTCTATGAAATGACACTGATGGTCTGCTTTACGGAGGTATGTGTGTGTGGGTGGTGTGTATAGGTGTGTGTATATAGGAGTGTGTGTGTAAATGAATATCCCGACTCCTGTATGTTTACTAATGTCATTAACAAATATAAAGAATTTCAATAAAAACTCCAGTACAAATATTATGAGAACTGAAATTCCACTAAACTTGTCTTCCCTCCAGGACCTTTCTTTACACTATGGCTAACACTTTCTTCGAGTAACACATATGTATTCCTTCTATATGCAATACAATTTTATGTGTATATGTAAGTGCCCAAGTTATTCTCATAATAATGAATGTGTGTTGGTGCGTGGCAACTATCTAAATTATGCCAAAGTTTTGTTAGGTTCCAACGAATGTTTATACAAAGCTTAATATGTTTGGAAACATATGTAGGTACACACATACGACTGTGCAGATTTATATATCCCTACATGTATGTACTCTATGTATTGGTGTGTGTAGTAAATAAACAATAGTATGACTATACAAGCACAAGTAAGACATAAAATTGTTTAACTAAAAGCGTCAACGACATGTCACATAAACAAACTAGCACACATAATGTGCTTCTGTATTCGTGTGGTGACCAAAAGTGTCTGCCATTAGGTCCAATAATTCGTTTCTATTTAATATTTAGTTTATGATAAAAAATATATAAAAAATTTAATCCCAGGCTTCATCCTGGTCCACTCCCTATATTTAAAGAGATGTATATAGGGACGATTCTGTCACTGATATTTCGATTAGGACTATTAAAACGATATTAACGCGGATATACACTCCCCATTAGATGATTGGAACCACTTAAATTTCTGGTTTAGTAGCCTATATATTTTTAAATTTGTTGCCAACAGCTAAAATGTTACTACCATGGGAAAGGGCATTTCTTAGTATTATTTTATTCAATTATTTGATGAGAGGGAGACACAGAAATAGCGAAATTATTTGAACAAAATTTTTTTAACGAAGTATCTTATCAAACGTTGCGTGAGGGGGGCTAAATGAAAAAAAATTAAACAGCTTTTGTTTTAACACTATTATACTATAACCAGTATTATCAGCAATATTGATTACTTTTGCTTTGATTTGTGTCTAGATTAACTACATGACTCACATATGTTGGCAAATTTCTTGTTTAATGGGAAGTTTAATAGGTGGAGCCTGTAACCAATATTTAGTATATATTGTAGTTTTGAACCCAATAAAAAAGTAAATTTAGAAAAGCCATAGATAAAGTGAGATTTGGAAGTCAAGGGAAATTTTCTAGATGCATCATCTTTGGTGGAAATGGGCAAATTTCCCTGGAAAAAAAAAACTATTGAAAACACAGTATAACCATGCTTTTTTGCCTTTTGTATTGTCAACAAATATCAAAAGCGATATGCTTTTCTATTATTTATATTCTATTTTTGAATTTAAACAACAAAATTGAAATAAAAATTAAGTTTGATTGCATTTTCGCCGCATGCGAGTGAAAAATGGTCATACGTAACCAGCATGTACCCTCTGGTGAAAATGGTGATTAAGCAGAGAGCCATCTATAGTTTTTATTTATCACTGAAAAAGCCAAAGTTTAAAAAAACAAAATTTTCTTAAATAAGTGCCTTTTCTTAAAAGAAAAACCTACTAAGAGTCCTTTTTTATGAAACAAAATAACTTTTCTTGAGAGAAGTACCAACTCTTAAAAGTACATGTTCTTGAAACAAGGACCAATTCTAAAAAAACCCCAATTTTCTCTTAAACAAAATACATTTTCTTACAAAAATTCCTTTTCTTAAAAGTACCTTTTCTTAAAAATAAAATAATACCTTACCTTTTTCCTAAAATAGTACCACTCCTTTAAAAAGTACCCGTTCTTAAAAAAAGGAATTCTTTGTAAAAAAAAATCATACTTTTTCTTACAGAAAGTACTTCTTTGTAAAAATAGTACCCTTACTTAAACAAACATTTGCTTTTAATAAAAGTAACAGCTCTCTTTAAAAAAATTAGCTTTTCGGGAAAATGTAATACATATTCCTACAGAAAGGACCTAAAAATATACTTCTTTAAAAAAAAAATACATTGTATAAAAAAAATTTTCTTAAAAATTTTATCATTTTGCAAAAAGTATATTTTCTTAAATATCTATTTAAATTATAGTTATCGTCTTAGGCGAGTTGGAACTAACAAGTACATAATATATAGCGAAAGGAACTTTGTTTCAACCGGTTGTCCCCTGACACCTCATGTGATTTTTGTAGCACATAGTGTTACCATCAGTAAATGTATGTCGGAATATTAGCGATTCCTTGCTGTGCAATTTTGAACATTTTAAATTTAAGTGGACTATTTGTATTATTATTAATTTCGTTGTTTTTTGTTTTAAAAACATATCTATTTTTATATAAATGTTTATGTTTCTTCATATCGTTGATATTGCTGCCGGATTTTATCCCAAATGGAATGCGGGTTTTAAACTATGTGGTAATACTGGTTCAAGTGTAGAAAATATCCAGTACCAATTTTAAGAGAGTAGGATAGATTCTACTCTCCCAGCAGTAAATATCACGAAAAGTACACAGACGACATCCAGTAAAAACTAGAAGAAGTTTTGTATGAAACAGCTGATTTTCAATGTAAACATTGGAAGAATCAACAACGGCAGTTTGAACAAAACTTCACAAATCACCAAAACTGTTTTCGTTTTTTAAGATAAATAGTTAAATAGTTAATTTCAGAGCATTACAAATAATTTTTTGTCTAAAAACATATAATCCCAGTGATTATTTGTTATTTTATGATTTTTATATTTCCAAGTTTGGTTTGTTTTCATAAAACATATCTGTCAAAACATATGATATTTCTTGCAAATTCTTACTGGCAAACATTTTTCCAGTAAAACTTCTAAGTTCTCTATCATCGCACTGTCAAAATAGTCTCTCGTTACTGGCTTTTTGGCGTAATAGTCAACATCCAGTAACAATGTCTACAAATTGTTACAAATTATCAGTACGCAGACAGACCTATTGTGTACCAATCTCATCAGGCAACCTGAAAAAGAATGAAACTTTTCAGGCAAATTTGAGCGAAATTGATCGCTGCCGCTCTTTTAATGTACACTGTCAAGCGCTTGCGTAACGAGGGCACTCTAGTGTTGGAGCTGTTGATTTATTATTCCCTACGTGCATTGAATAATCGCGTGCTCCCCTTCTTATGATAAAAGAGAAAGGGACAATGAACAATTTCGAACGCTGTCAAATGCCACAAGGGACACATTATTGATCTTACTCTTCGCAATATTTACAAAACAGTCTTTATGAAAAAGACTTCATTAATCCCATAAAGTTTTTCGTAAATTTCATAGATATGTTGAAAAGCTTTCGTAGAGAGTTTACGGATTTAACAAACGCACAGATACACAATCTCACTAAATGTTGTTCATTACAAGAGGGAACATTTTAGTTGTCAGTATACTGTGGGCCAGCGTTATTTTTCGACCAACTTTTTACTAAGCAATTCTCAATTCATTTACAGCTATTGTTGTACATAGTAGTTATAATACATATTTAACAGCATAATTGAGAACAATCGCTGGTGACAATGTGGGGCTGGATCTGAAATAGTTTTACAGTTATCCACAGATGTTACGAACAAATACATTTCGCTTCATAAAATCAATGAAGAAGTTCATAGGAATTATGAACAAATTTCTTATACATTATTTTATGCAAGCAATGATAATATTTTGTTGAATCTACGAAATGTTTTTCTGGCAGAAATTTAATGAATATATTTGTTTTATAATAATATCTAGACGAATAATTGTATCAAACCTTACTAACATTGCAAAGATATATGTTAATAGGTACAAATATAATATACACTATTACCATTCCTTTGCTGTACATTAGGGTGGCAATGAAAAAACAACTTTGGATTTTTAATAAACCCCAGGCGGATTATTGTTCCTTATAGTCTAAAACTGATTTGGTGAAAATTTAAGCCAATTGGACTACTGGACTACTTGGACTACTGGTGAAAATTTAAGCCAATTGGACAAAGGTTTTGGATTTTGGGTGAAAATTCGAATATACTACAAAATCTTCATTCCTAGGTGCATTTGAAAAAATTTAATTAATTAAACCCGGATTTTTAAACACGGGTTTTTAACCCGGTTTTTTAAAACTGTTTTTTGTAACCAACTGTCACATCAGATTTAATAGAATCGGTTTGAGCACATAGCTTATGTTTCTAACTTATAATTTGAAATTTTTATAATGTGGTACCCTGAACCCGTTGCATGAATATATCGTGTTATAGCTTTTTGGAAGTGTATAGACTTCTGGTAGAAGGTACTGGAATCCAAGTGAAATACTTTATTCAGTTAGACACAATTGCTGGGAAAAAAACCGAAAAACCCAAGTTTTAAAATTTGTTAAAAATTGAAAATTTTTTTAAAATTAAAAATTCTCCATTTAAATGTAGTTTAAATGCCCGACGCTTGTCAGTTAAATGTCATTTAATATGAAAAATGTCTGTGAGCTTTTATATGACGAGTGTGAAACTCGCCTTTAGAGTGGTCGGATTTTACTCAAACTTTATCCAGTTTATATTCAGGTTAAACAAAATCAATATGAAGATTTTCTAGTGTATACGAGTTTTCACCCAAAATGTCAAAATCCGAAAACTTTGACTAAAATGCGGCACGGCTTATAGTTGTCCGACTCGGCTCAAATTTTCACCAAGTAAATTTTAGACCATAAGGAATAAAAATCCGACTGGGGTTTATTAAAATTCGAAAATATATTTTCCTCCATACATTTCATTGCCACCCTACCGTATATAGTTATATGAACAGCTAAGTCGATGATTTTGTTGTTGCTAATGCAGATACCCTGATCTTGTATTTACATTTGAATTTATATAAAAAATATAAAAATTAAATTTCAAAATGCTATATCTACAAATATAAGTCACAGCTATTAAAGGGAAATTGATCTACCAGGTGTCAAAGGCCCAGCATATTCCGCTGGATTTAAAAATGGTATAACGTTAAATTTAGTAGAGTGATTCGTGTTCTAATTCTAAACCTTTAGTTTAATATTTGTTGGCATCCATATGCATGACAATGTGCCCTGTGATTTCGTGTGAAATGTAGCTGGTACATACCAAAACCAAGAGCAATAATGGTTTAGCGTCAAGTGTGCGTAAACTTAATTGTCAATTATAATATTGCCCAATATTCTCGGTTGACCAGTCTGCCTCTGGTGTTCTATGTTATTTCAGATTATTTGACGAGTTTTTGAGGACACTATAACAGAGGCTATCCATGACACAGCTGATCGTCTATGAAGGAGGAAATTGACGATAAAGAGAGAGAGAGAGAGCGATTAGTAATCAGAAGCAAACCACGCCGCAAATTTGAGAGAGGCGAGAGAGCGATTAGTAATCAGAAGCAAACCAAGCCGCAAATTTGAGAGAGGCGAGAGAGCGATTAGTAATCAGAAGCAAACCACGCCGCAAATTTGGTTTAAATAGTATTTGATTGATTGTAATGACAGCTAAATTATGTTTTATGTTGGTTGCGTCGACCGAAAATACGCATTCCCTTTTATTTCTGTTCTTTGTATGCCCAACCCGGGGGTATCCATGACACAACTGATGGACTATGTAGTAGGAAAGTGATAGACAACCGAGTGTGTAGGCGAGAGAGCGATAAGCAACCACCAGCAAACCATGCAGGAAACGTAGAGAAATATACAACAGCCGCTATCCCTCTCTTCACGTTCGACGACGAAGTTGTAGGCCATTTCATCGAGTTCGAGTTGCTTTTGTAATTTACTCTTCGGTTAGACAGGAAAAAAAACCGTTTCCCATTCCATGAAGGGAGTGGGGAGAGCTCTCACAACTAGTGAGCTGTGTGCTTTCTAATTTTTCACTAACTGATTGGGACCTACAGTTTTACATCGGTTCCGACCTGTAATTTGAGAAGTTTTTAATGGCTAAGTATTCGATAGTGTCGCCATCACTAAGCGAGGTGGCCGTCGTTGGAGGAAATGTAAGGTGGTTAGAGCAGGAATCGAACCCTCGTTCTCATGCACAATAGCCATTGCACCACCAATGGCCACCGGTTAGACACAATATGGCAGAAATAAAAGGGAATGCCTAATTTCGTTAGATGTAAACAACATAAAACATAACTTAGCTGTCATTAGTATGAATCAATCTCTATGTCTTCTTTGGTCTCTCATTCTACATCATTCCCCTAGTACACTTTCGATCAGAAACCCTCTGGTCTAAATAGTGTTTGATTGATACTAGTGTCAGCTACATCATGTTTTATGTTGGTTGTATCGAACAACAATACAAATTCCCTTTTATTTAGGTCCGTTTTATATCCAACCAAAGAGTAAAATACAAAGGCAATTCGTGTTTTTTCACGTATGGTTTCTCGTCGTCATCGAGAAAACGTAAAGATATTGCTCTATGATTATACTCGACATTGTCCAAACACTAATCTTAGTCACTGGTGCGTTAGTGCGTTAGTAATATGTTGAAGAGAACTAACAAATGTTGAAGAGAAAGAAACACAATTGGTGTCATGAGAAATCTTAAGATATAATTTAAAACCGATTAGTCTCCTCAAAATAAGAGAAGCGGGTTCCGCTTGAAAATAACAGTAAATTATGAGCGGATATGCCTATAGAACTGACTTACCGGAATTATATTTCTAACTAGTGTATTATGGTTTGTCTATATTAGACGGTAGAAAGAAGCTAGTGCCTTTCGAAACGTTTTTGTATTTTTCAATGCAAAGAACATAACAACCCAACTTTAACATATCGCAAACCATGAACATGTACTCTTTGATCCAAAGCGAACGAATATGAGTGCATTCATTGCTGCGTACGTTCGAGTTAAGTTATATTCGTTTTTTCTTTATTGCTTGTGTACCTTTCTAATACAGAATCCATCAAAAAATCAAAATTGTTATTTTAATTGACTATAGTGCATCAGCCTAAAATACATATCTACAAATTTTTAGAGGAACTTTGACCTCAGGTAAGCTGTGAAAAAATGTCTGTAAAAATCAAATACTTTTGATTTAGCAAGTTTTTTACTTCTCCTGTTACATTTTTAAAATGAGGGTTAAGTCTTGAACATTTTAGGTGACGATATCTAGGACGATATCTAGATTGAGAAATATGTTTTACCACTTTTGAGTTGTATCCACTTAACTTATTTATTAACCTCTTCTTATTTTATTAACCAATTAAGTCATTGTAAGACAATTGTCATTTATTTTAAATTGCTTTAACGGTTTTGGTTAAATAAATAATTAATAAATTCCTTATCTTTGATTTTAAAATTTATACCACGTATGTTAAAATTACGACCTGTCTGCACAAACGAATTTATCAAAAATAGACAGCTTCTTGGACATCGCGAGCAACAGATTTGATCATTTGATAAATCTGTAAATTGTTTTATGAACATCTAATTTTTTTCCGGAAAGCACGCGGAACATACCTTAAGAAACTATTATTTTGATGTACCAAATACTTAGGCTTATCGTGATAAAATACACTTGAAAAAACTATTATTGGTAAAAAAAAGTGCAAATATTAAACACATTTTTATTAATGACGCTTTCAATAATACTAGTTTCTTCCACAATTAATTGTAATATCTAATAAAATCGATTCTAGCTTAAGTTGACTTCAGCTCATAAGTCGCACAAGGTACAAGTTCGGAAGTAAATTAGCACGATGGCTGTATTAGGTAGTTACATACGTCAAATAGAATTTGAATACATTTGTCGAAAAAAAAATTTTTTAACTCGTTTCCGTGTTTTTTCACGAATTGTTCTTGCACTTCGAAACATAAACATATCTACACACAACTTAGTAGAATAAGAAATAACATGTCTACCTACCCCATTACAACAAGTCTGGCCATACTTCGACCTGAATTTGCAGTTCGTATAGTTCGTCAACAAGATAACCTCCCGTACCACTCCCCTGAATGCAATGTGGTATTAACCCATATTACGTCAAACACTAATCATTTACTTTAATCAAAATCGTTGATTTTGCCACGGCCAGTTTGGCACCCCCATTACACCGGCTGAGTGGATGGTTGGTTGGTCGGCACAGTAACTGCTGTACAACAGACGCGATCGTAATGCAATTTAGTGGAAGATAAGATAAGTGAGAAGTGAGAGATTTTTCCACTCCCACTCGAGGACCTTTGGTACAAACCATTTGCGGACGTCGCATGAGGCGACGATATACATAGCTTCCGTGACACACAATCCATCTTAATAAAATTTGATATTGACCATTATTTTGACAAATTATACTCCATATTAAAAATGAATGACTTTGCCACGACCATGACGGTGCCTCCGAAAAGTTGTACTCCATGCGAACAGTTTGGAACAATAAATCCCTCAAAACATTATCAATCCGCATGGAATTTGGTATTTGTCTACACGCAAAGAAAAAACTCATTCCTCCCAAAAGAAATCTCAGATAACCGAAGTTCCTTTGGGGACTGTATTTGGGAGAAACGAACTAGTTATGAAAATATAAGGTGAAAAAAACGTTTGCGAGAAACGAAACACGGTTCAGCCAACTGTTCGCTCGGTTACAGCAACCGAGTTGTAGTAGATCCTAACTAAAAAAACGTTTGCGGGAACTGTAAAAAATTTGCAGTAAACGAGTTATGAAAAATTAAAGCTGAAAAAACTTTTGCGAGAAATGAAAAACGTTTCCACCAACTGTTCTTTCGGTTACAGGAACCGAGTTGTAATTAAAACTTTTACTTATGGCTTCCATAAGCTCTGTTTTGTTTAAATTTCAAACCTTTATGAATTTGGTTTTACCCATAACATTTGTTTTAAAAAAAGTTGGAATTTTTGTTTCTTTATTCACTGTATACCTACACGTCTGTCTCGCTTTGCATTCAAATAACAACTAAAAGCGCAGCAAACAACAACGCCTCAATTGCTCATCCAAGATATATTGCCAAGGTAGAAGCATTAGAGTGTACGTTTACTTTAATGTGTATGCGTGAGTGTGTATACCAAACGAGTGGATAATACCGTGTATACAGTCGACAGAATGAGGTAATGAGAGAATTTTACGTTCGTCGTAATCTGTGCTCTAATTACAAAAATGGCTAATTTCAGTTATCGCAAAGGTTTTTTAAACGTGCGGCAAATGTAATTTTGACGCGTTTGATGCAAACGATAACTCGTTTATATATGAGTTTAATTGGGAGAACTATATGAACGGTTGCGATTAATAAATTAATACAAATCAATCAAAGTATTGTTGTGGGAAGCGATCAATAAAGTTTTTTTCTTTGCGTGTATCTATTTCTTCAAAAACCAGTCACATACTGAAAAAGTTGACCAAAGGCATATATAGCAATATATTGTACAATTCCAAATTTAATAAGAATCTGTTTGGGAGTTTCGAGATTTAGCTGTATAGCAGCCAATCATGAACCCAACATTTGTATGGGAGGTGCCATAGTGAGCGTGGAAACGTGACGGTTAACAAAATATTGACTTGAACTCAATTTATTTAAGTACGGTTACATTTTACGGGAGACATCGGGTTACCAGCCAGACATTTGAAAATTTCACGTTTTATTTTGTTGTTTGTCTTGGCCAAACTGTTAGCAAAAAGCTGAGCAAAGTCAGTGCAAAAAATTTAAGTTTCATATTTTTGATTCCAAATATCTTTGTAACACGTAGAGACACCATGCACAACTCCCTATGTTTTTTGTTTGTGCTGTCTCTCGTCCCACAAATACCTAGTATGTTCTAAAACAATCAGGCCCATAGTTTAGAAATTCTGATATTATTACCAACTTTTTTTGCAATCAGTCTGATTATGCATCGTTCATTTGGAGTTATTACATCGGATGACATTTTGACAAATGACAGCCACACTATTTGTAATGTTTGTTCAAATACAGTTGCCTGAATCGTTATTTGATGGCATAATATCAAAATAAATTCACATTTTCTCACTGCTTGCTAATGTATTGAAACCACTGGACTTAGATCACTATCAAAATATGAATAAAGTGCATTCTGTTCATCGGCCCACACTAACAATTAATTCAAAGGTAATTTTTTTAAACTCATTTCAGATAACGGAAGATCATATCTTGTATATATAAAAAAAATTATAGTTAAATATTTTTTGTGGGGTTTTGACTTAGACCACTATTATAATCACTGGCACATATAATGTTATTTTAAAAGTCATAAGTGCCAATGAAATTCAATTTAATGTCAGTTTTTTCAACTGGCCTAGCCATATAGATAAAGACAAGAGTTTCAGTCCCTCTCTTTAAGCGAACCACACACTTGTCAATCGTGAGCATGAGCTGGGTCGATAACTTTTTTATCTGACTGAGGAATTTGAAGAAATATTCCAAAACATTTTGTAATTTTGTAAACATTATAGTGATGCGAGCAACTTCGATTATATTCTTATTTGGTATCAAGAAGGGCGGTAAACCGACAATAAACATCAACGACAGCTGATGTTGATGCTCATGAATGACAAGACTGTAGTTCGCTTTATGTTCTCTCGATGACGGCGAGGTAGTAGGCCATTTCATCGACTTCGAGTTGCTGTTGAAGTTTACTCTTTGCTTGGGAATAAAACGAACAGAAATAGAAGGGAATGCTCATTTTCGGCAGATGAAACCAATATAAAATATAATTCAGTTATCATTAGTATTAGTCAAACACTATTCAAACCCACTTTGCTGCCTGATTTGCTTGCTTCTAATTGCTTATCGCTTTCTCGTCTATCCACTCTGTTTTCTATCAAATTCCTACTACATAGACGATCAGCTGTGTCCTTGATACCCCTGGCATATCACTCATTCTCCCTCACATTCCAACTAGGTGGCTGATCAGCTGTTTCAGCGAGAATCCACTAACAACAACAAAGTGCCAGAAATTTAACGTGAATTCTTAAGAATCAACAACAACAACTGGTTAAATATTTATGCAATAATGACAGTTACATGCGCAATAGGTAGAGTTTAAACTGAACCCAGTCAGTATTCGACTTCCAAGACTAAGTACGTTACAATTTGTTGCTGTTGGTGCTCCTGTTTGGACTTTTGTATTTTTATCACAACTTTATATCAAACGGCACAAAGACAGGTAGGGGGAATGACTTTAATTATGCATTTAAAAAATAATTAAGAGCATGTACACATTCGTATGTGTGTATGTACATTAGACCGACTCAGATTGTTATATGGTGGGGAAAAAAGTGTTTTTTGTTCACCCCTCAAAATGTACCTTCATTTGTTTTCTGATGATTCCCAAAATATTACGTATCTAGCATAAAGAGCTGGACCATTTTTGAAGAAGGTATTTTTAGTTAGTTTTTCAAAGAAATTTTATCAAAAAATTATGTAATTTCAAAGAAATTTCAAAATTGTACATGTCCTGACACACCATTTTGTTTGGGATATTCTGCAAACAAAAGCCATTTTTGAGATTGTAGTACGGAGATTTAAATGTAAGATTGGAGTAATGTAGGAATTCAAAGTTTGATTCAGAGCACCTCGGAAAATGTGTTAAAAAATAAAACATATATGTCTACGTAAGTACAACAATGATCTCCTTGTCCAAAGAAAAGATTTGATACCCATTTAACCTGTTTTTAACGTAATGTCCCCACCGTTTTGAATTTTTGATACAACACGAACTAGTGCAAATTTCAAAAGAAATATGAAACACGTATTTACCTAAATCGACTAAAGATTAAAATATGTCAATCTGACATTAAAAAAGAAAAATCCCCGAATTAAAAACTTAAAAATGGAATTTTTTTGCTGAACATCTCTGACAAAAGGAGATGCTTTTGCATGTTTTATATACCATTGGACGCGCCATATCATGTACATTGTTCAATACTAAAGAGCAAAATTCGTTGAAAAACTAGATAAAATACCTTTTTTAAAAATGGTGCAGCTCACATGACCTTAATGCTACCCACGAAATATTTTGTGAATTCTCAGAAAACAAACCAAGGTACATTTTGAAAGGTGGACAAAATTAACCTTTTTTTGTGAGTCGGGCTAATGAATATACATGTGTGTGTAGATGTATATGTATATAATTATATATATGGTGGTTTGTACACTTATAGCGTGGGAGTGACATTTTTGTCCTAGAGTCCTTGTGTTCGCGCTCGTGTGTCTGTCGAACTGTGAGTGCAAATGTAGAACAGTGAAAACCACAGGTTAACTACAGATGTTGTGACCAAAGTTTTTCATTAAAACTACTTTATGTCCGTACATAAAATGCCGACAGAGTAGTGCGATTCACTCCTGCATATAAATAAGCAGTTTGCCACGAGAATTTAAGCCCTTATCGTATGGACACATACATACCTTGGCGTCAAAAGTGTCGACACAGTGGGACGGGGGTTAATATTTAATCTAATGAAGGTAAATACCACTCGGATCTAGTTTTATTATACGAAATATGATTGTCTTACTAAATATTTTTCCAATTTTTTATTGATTGGTAAATTCTGCATCGATATTTATATCGATGTCTTTAAATTTCGATCTGCAAAACTGAATAAGCCCAGGATTTTTGGAATATCCTTACATGTCGATAATGCGCGATACTTGTGGATAATATACCGGAGAAAAAAAATAGTTTTATTCGTATTAGAGAGGAAGAGACTGAAGTATTTTCATATTACTTAGCATTTATTCGAATCAAACATAAATTTTTTAAACTAAAATAAAAAATTAATTTTGTTCGATTTTGCCGAAGAATTACAAATAACTCTGGTTTTGCGAGGAATTCTGATTCCTTTAAATTAATGAACAAATATAACTTAATATAACTTAAATTTTCAGAACTGTGAGCTGGAAAATGTGACTTCGACCAAAAATTTTATTTGGATATTTATATAACATTCATAAAATTGCCCTTTTTAGCAAGGCTTTTTTTTATTACAAATTATTAAAAATTACATGAGGTGTCAGGGGATGAAGTTCCTTTCGCTATATATTATGTACTAATTAGTTCCAACACGCCTAAGGCGGCCGTTGAAAAATACGATAATTTAAATAGATTTTTAAGAACAGATACTTTGTGTAAAATGATAAACTTTTTTTGAGAACAATTTATTTTTTTTAAAGTATGTTTTTAGGTCCTTTTTGTAAGAATATGTATTTTATTTCCCGAAAAGGTAATTTTTTAAAGAGAGGTACTTTTTGTATTAAAAGCCAAAGTTTTTTCAAGAAAATGTACTATTTTTAAGAAGAAGTACTTTCATTTTTTTTTACAAAGAAGTACTTTTTTAAGAACAGGTACTTTTTAAAGAAGTTTTACTCTTTTTAGGAAAAGGTTATTTTTTTAAGAAGAGTACTTATTTTCAGAAGTCTTCTAATCTCAAGAAAAGAAAAGATTTTATTTTTAAGAAAAGGAATTTTTGAAAGAAAATGTATTTTTTAAGAGAAGATATTTTTTCAAAGGAAAGGTTTGTTCTAAAAAATGGGACTTTTTTAGAATTGTTCTTTTTGCAAGAATAGGTACATTTTTTAGAGTATGTGGGTGATTGTTCGGAAATTGTCATTTTCTCGTCCTTTGAAATTTCCCCCCTAAAATGGTCGAATGGTGATTAAATTGCGACATGTTCCCGAAGCTACGATGGTACTCTATTATTTCCATGAAACACATTCCATTCTGAACCGTGTAAGTCGGTTTTAGGGAGAAAAAACTGTTCAAAATGTCACAACCATGGCCTGTCCTCTGTATCGAATTCAGGACTTCAGCAGTAATATCCGTCAAGGACGTGGCTTGAAAGAAGTTACCTGCATATATGTTCTAAGGGACATTTAGATTTACAATTCTACGCAAAATAAATTGGAGGAATATGCACGCCATGGTTATTGAACGGTCCACGAAGTCTGTCCAACAGTTTTGTCAGAATTTTGTACAATTTGAATTTGACTGTGGTGGCGCCATCTCCGGGGTTTCAATATGACCCACTTGCAGGCATTTTGGAGTGGAGGGGGTAGTGGCAGTATTTACACCGGCAGAAGTCAACACACGCACATGTATACGAAGGGGAATTCAATTCGAAAAATTGAAAAGCTAAGTCACAAAATAATACGTCACAACCGTTCTCTTATGATTCACATATGCCGTACGATATTTAGGCTTGATTCCCGGTTATGAAAGTAATATTTCACTGCCTGAACTTCATTGTCTTTGGAACTTGTCGAATTCCAAACCGGTCTGGAGCACGGTTAGGATAAACACTGAAAGTCACAACCGTGGCTGTCACAACCGTGTCATATAGTTTCCAATACTGACTAAAATTGATAAATAATGGTTTCTTCACACTGAATGATTAATGTGGATTAGGCTGTTGCAAAGACCTGCCAACACAGTAGGCTTTTGCGAAGACCTGGCAACACAGTAGGCTTTTGCGAAGACCTGGCAAAACGAGAGTGAAGTACTTGGCATATCTTGTGGCAATCGTCAGTCGCGTGTTGGTCGTGAAAGGTATTAGTCTATTGGCGAAGTTAACTAAATAAATTAGTTAAAACATTAAAATAGTGCGTTTTATTCAATTGATATATATTAGCGGTCATTACAATTAAGTGTCGTTCAGGCAGTCACTACCGTGCTCCATAACTTCGATTGCTTTGGTGTTGTAGTATAGTGATCTTCAGATCATACTTTTGGACCATGATAACATTCAGAAACGTAAAAAATGGTACTGCAGACATATCGATGTTTGGAAAAATTGCTATCTGAAAAATAACAATTTCCGAACAATCACCCATGTACTTATCTCAAGAAAAGATATTTTGTTTCACAAAAACGGTACTCTTAAAAAAGGGTACTCTTAGTTTTTTAAGGAGAGACGTTTCCTGTAATCCCAAGAATTAATGCCTACTAATTGGTACCTGTTTAAACTTGTAGTTTATATTGAATGGCAACTGGAAATCCGATAAACTTATATTCTGAATTCAAATTTCTTTTTTTTTATACTAATTTTCACCCGCATAGGGTTAAAAACAAGCATATTGTGAATTGTCTTATGCTATCATTAAGTATGCTGAATTGTTAACATAAGTACACATATAAGTTATAAGTTAGCTACATAAGTATGCGTAAGCAGAAGTGCGGCTAAGTGCACAAAAGGTTTTTTGCTTGAGTTGCCTTTTCACCGTACACAGCAACAGTTTACATTTAAAGCTAAACTTTGAATTAAAAACTTAAATTACTTACATCTAAATCTTGAACCTAAATTTTAACCCAAGCCTTGAAACCTACACAATACTTGAATATTTGTTTAACACACGAAATATTATAACGTTTTGTAAAAACGCACCGTGTTTTTATTCCTCGCAACCAAATAATCATCACCGATATCCCTGACGAAGGTAATATTCTTCATTGGTGCTCTCTCTCATTTAAACCCTAACGCTAATTCTTCTCTGTAGCTTTCTTCCTCTTTTAAACGCAATCGTCATATACGATCTCTCTGCGGAGAACTCGTATAAATCCCTTAAGATAAGCCGTGACTGGCTTATGCTTGGTCCTTCGAGCCGGATATGAACCAGCGACCTATGTATTTGTAACTAAAAGTGTTGCAAATCCCGCAACTTCTTAGAAGAGTTATAACTCCTCATAGCTTTAAACAGACACTTTGTTTAAGAATATGAATAGAGAACATTTTCTTTTTTTTTAAAAAATTCTGGTCTTGGCAGTCATTTGAATGGACTTGTATTTCATAGTAATCGAGAAGATACAAAATGCAAGGCTTTTCACCTATGATAGGCGACGGTAGTGGACGCTAAATTCGAATGTTATAACGCAACCCATAGTGCATGATATATCGAAAACTACAGTCAAGTTTAAAAATGTTCTTTTGCTCCTAAACTGTTATTGTTCTTCCAGCTATTTCCACTTCATTAGTATGGAAATAGTAGATGCAGTTAAAAGGGACAACAAATTAGCATTCAAACTTTTACAATGTCTGCACATTTGAGCTTAAATTGTAACGGTTACAATCCCGTCTGCTTCAAAACCACACACGACTATTTATAAAAAATTTTAATTTTGTAAAAATAATAACTAATAATAAATAATAACTGAAGTACAGTCGCGAATAACGTTGTAAACGACAATTTTTGTAAAAGGGGTTTTTTCGTTAATTCCAGTTAAAATTCCAGTTAGTTTCTGACATTTTAAATCCGTTTCAAAGTGAAAAAACGATGTGGATTAAAACGTTATATCAACTAATTTGCGTTGGATATAAAGCGTTATTTAATTGTGAAACCCATACAAATTTAATTTTCTACATAATTTAATGTTTTAGTTAATATAATTTTCTGTTTAGTGTTAATAAAAGTGGAAATAAATCCAAATCTTTAATAGATAAACAAAAACTAGGTTCCCACTAGTTTAAATAGTTTTTTGTCTCTGGTGAACAATTTATTCGCTGCTGTGCTTTAACTCTATAACAGAGTTTGGGTCAGTATATTCTGACACTAGGTCTAAAACTTCAATGCTGAAAATTTGAGCCAAATGGGACAAAGCTTTGGGTTCGCGCATCGTGGTAAAAGGTCACATATAATATAAATATTTTGTAAATATTTTGCGAAAATATGGAGATTTATTTATCTTAATAAAAAGTACAAAAAACAATTTTTTATAAATTTAACCTTCCAATGGACTTTGGGTCAAAGTGACCCACAAACTGTATTGTCGCTAAATTCGTTAATATTCTTCATTATTTGGTGGAAATTGATTACCATTATTTGTCTATGTGAATTACGAAAACATTTTTTTTAAGATTTGAAAAAAATTTGTTTTCTATACTTTTTATTAAAATAAAGAGATCTACATACATATTTTAGGAAAATAATGTAGAAACATAACGAATTTCAAAATATGTTTCATATAAATAGTATAATTGCCATTACCTGACATTTGACCTCGATGTGCTCGACCCGCACCCCTCAAAATTACACCAATATGTTTTTCCATACAAGCGATTGCCACTCTACTGTATATTCTTGATGATTAAACTACCAAAAATTCGTGACTAGTGTAATTATGATATTAGATATTGAGAAATTTATTAGGGTTTCAATAGTATTATTGGGCTGTGCATTTAAATCACTAAGATCTAACTAAATTCATTAAATTAAGTAGATATTCAAAAGTGAGATATAATTTCCAACAACCAAACAACATTATTCCAAACAAAACTATTCCCGGCTGCAGCCAACATCCCTTTCGTTTATATACATTTTTATTCTCATATGTATGTGTGCTTTTTCGTTCCCTTGGCTGAAATTGTCTAGTTCAGGGGTATTTGTGTGCAATTAATATTTCGATGTGAAATCTAATTGTTGTCGTTTCTGAGAGAACATGCAATATACAGCACCAACGTATGAATATTATAGCAAAAACCTCTGCCAGCAACCAAATAATTTGGTTGTTATTACTGTTATCGTGTTGTCCTGCATGCCCTTTGTGTGCGGATGTTGGAAACTTACCCTTTTATCGTTTTTGTACCATGTCAATGTGGCCAATGGATTGCCTCCCGATGAAACACACAAAAGCTTTTGAACCGAGCCAGCTGGAATAATTTGTCCTTCCATGTAGCCCGATATCATTGGCGGTGAAGGTGGATCTGCAAACAAAGAATTTGTAAAATGGATTATTTTTCAATACACCTTTATGTTTTTGCAGTTTTGCCACAAAATTTGGGTGAATTTCGAGTTTCAAAGCAAATGACAGCAATATCGCTGTTTATTGATTTTGGACCACTAAAATATTCTTGGAAAGCCAATTGTCCAGAATAAACTTCAACTACGAACTCCGGTTAACCGATGGAAAGGGATGACACACAGAACACGCTTAGTGAAATCTATTGCAAATTTAGAGTGTTGGCTCATTGTGTTACAACAGGGACAGCACAATCGGTTTTATTTGATTCACGGTTTATGGAATTTTTCATATTTTGTCTTCCCCATTTTCCTGTATTTTACATAAATTTTCTATTAAATAGCTAATTTTTCAAAACATCACATTCGATTCGCTGGTATGTCTCTCTGTTTTGCAAAATCACCTACAAATATATTTATGTTATATAGTTGATGGAATATTTATGTAAAACACAGTGCAACACGAAAAAATATATCCATATACGGACACCACTACGTGATAAAACACCAAAAAAAAGACCCCTGTCTCCTAGTTTTGCCCAAGGTCCTCCAGGTTTTTTCTTTATGGGCCCCCAAAGAAGTGGGGCCTCGGTGTAATTTTTGCAAAAAAGTGATCATTTTCTCAAGCTCATGTCTTGCAAACCGTTCGGAATATTGATTTACTTTCTGAGGAAAAGTTGTAGCTCATATCACAAAGAACAAAAATTGTAAACATATAAAATCAAAAAAAAACTTCATCTTCAAGGCCAAAATCGAGAAAAACTTTAAAAAATGAGCGAAAAATCGCCCAAAAGCGCTTTTTTTAATTTTGCGCTTTTACGAACAAATTTACTTTACGAAAAATGCGCCAATTTTCTTTGGCCTGGTATGGCTTACAGCGCTGATTAAAACCCGAAAGCTTTTTAAGGAGGCCGATCCAACTTCTTGAGATATAGGCCTTTATACCTTGAGTATATAATCGCTTATATCTCACCCATTTCTTATCCGATCTGGTTGAGATGTGTATCATTGACAAGACCTTTCAAAACGCTATAAATCTGTATATAAATATGTTTTATTAACTCATTGGGGCAAATTAAAAAAAAAACATTTTTTAACCTCACTTTTTTAATAAAGATCTGGTTTTCTCAAAAAACAGCCCTAGAAAATTTATTTCTTCCTAGACTCAGTAAAAGACAGCACTTCAAGCTTTTTTTAAGGTATAAAACTCCGCATTAACCCTTCTAAGACCGGAGATAGTGAGGTTTTTCTAACAAAAGTACTTTCTGGGAGCCAAAATTTCGCTTAAAATCAATTGAGGTGTAAGAAAATAAACGTTTTGTTTAAAAAAAATGTTGATTTCCAAACCTTTAAACGTAAATAATTGTCAGTGAGGAGGTCGAGTCGAGTGTGTGAGTGCACTGTACCTTCACTGATAGTAAGTGCATTCTAATAACAATTTTGAAGCTGATGGGTGAGTTCCCGTGCCCAAACTATCAAACAACTACCTGTAAGCAAATATCTGCATTGAATTCACCTAAAAACAACCTAAAATGTAAAAAAATACCTGGAAACACATTATAGCTCTTGTCATAAATATGAAATTGTGAACATAAAAAATCAAAAAAACTTCTATCAAAAATCTACCTGGAAGGAAACATCTGAATTGAATTCACATAACATACAGATAAAACAGATAGAAAACAAATAATTAAAAAATATCTAATAATATGGATCGGTAGCCCTCTGCCCTATATTTAACTCGTATGAATTTCAAATTTGTGCATGCAAACGTCTTTGCCCATGTTCATGCTGTGCGTTTTCGCACCCGTCGGCGCTAATGAGTACATTTTTGCTAAGAAAAATATTCTTGGTTATAAGTATGTGCGAAGGCTATGCAAAATTTCGGTCAAGAATCAGATCTAAGACGAGTTCAGAACAGCAAAGCCGCAGGAGCCGATGGATTACCGCCGGAGCTGTTTAAGGCTGGCGGGGATGAGCTGATAAGGTGCATGCATCAGCTCATTAGCAAAATTTGGTTAGACGACTGCATGCCCGGCGATTGGAGTCTCAGTGTACTATGTCCCATATTTAAAAAAAAGGTGACCCGAGTATCTGTGCCAACTACCGTGGAACAAGCCTTTTATCCATAGCATATAAGTTTCTATCAAGTCTAATGTTCGAAAGATTAAAACCAATGATCACTGACCTGATTGGACCATACCAGTGCGGCGTTAGGCCTGGAAAATTGTCAACTGGCGAAAAACAAATCGACGCCTATCATCTATGTGTCGATTATAAGGCGGTCTTCGATAGTCCGATACGGGAGAAACTCTACGAAGCAATGTCTGAGCTTGGTATTCCTGCCTTTGCAGGATGACCCTGACAAACACCAAATCCGCAGTGACAGTTGGTAAGGATCTTACCGAACGCGAGGCCTCAGGCCAGGCGACACCCTATCGTGCGATCTCTTTAACATCTTAATGGAGATCATTATGAGAAAAGCTGCAGTCAACATGAATACAACCATCAGCAGCAAAAGGCACATGCTGCTCGCGTATGCTGATGATATAGATATCATTGGGCGCACAATTAGAGAAGTTACTGCGAATTTTTCGAGAATTGAGAAGGAGTCAGCAAAAATGGGTCTGACGGTAAATGAGGACAAGATAAAATTAATGGTTTCAACGAACAGGGCCTCCAAGCGATTAGACCAAAGCGTGAACGTTGATAACCGTTATAACTTCGAGGTAGTGGACGAATTTATATACCTCGGATCTGCCGTGAACAAAAACAACAACGTCAGCCTTGAGATCAAGCGGAGAATTGTGCTTGCGAATAGATGTTATTTTGGGCTAAGCAAGCACTTTAGAGATAAAGCCCTCTCTCGAGTAACAAAAGTCCAACTGTAGCAGACTCTCTTTCAACCTGTCTTGCTTTACGGCGCAGAATCATGGGTCCTATCGCAAGCAGACTAAACGTCTGTAGGAGTCTTCGAGAGAAAAATACTCCGAAAAATGTATGGCCCTATAGTGCACAACGGCGAGTATCGGCAGCGCACGAACCATGAGCTGTATGAGCTATATCCCGACATTGACATAGTTAAACGGATCAAAATAACGCGATTGCGCTGCCTAGGTCATGCCAGTAGAAGGGATGAAGACGAACCAGCACGAAGAGTTTTCGAAATCGAATTCGAAGGAGGGATCAGGTTAACGATCCCAGCGTACACGTGGTATTGCCAACTTGAGAAATAAAGCAAACGACCGAACTGGTTGGCGAACTATGTTATTTTCGTTTTGTAAGGTCCCTGACCCCCAGGGGTTGTCCGAGACTGGATAAGTAAGTAAATAACCCTCAGGATTCGAACACATGACCTCAGCACTTGCAGCCGGAAGTGCTACCTACTCTGGTACTGAATGTTGTGATTTTTTTACTGCGAATTGCGAACATACAGATAGACAAGTTATTACGAATAGCAGCATCCCTATAGCATTACCTTAGCCGGCCTGCCCACAGGGCTGCTTGGATTAAACCTCTGCAATGAATGTCTTGAATGATATATTCACTGCTAACAAAACAAACTATGTGATCATTCATTTAGAAACAAAATGAAAAATAAATGAGAACGAAAACATCAAACACATCAAAACAATTTGAAGCAAAACAAAAGTACTACTTTTCAGAGAACACTGGAATCAATACTCACTGTCATTTCAAATCTAAAAAAACTCTGCTTGTGTGACTAGATTGGTTGCAAGAAAGAAGAAAAGAGACTGAGTCGTTCGTTAGTCCATGAATTTTCCTTTACAATGCAATTTTTCAAAAAACTCTTGCCAGTACTAAAATTGTACTCACTAACGCCGACGGGTGCGAAAACGCACCACCCCCTGCACGGGCTGTGGGTGGAGATAGGGGGCTGAATTTTTGTGAGCGGAATATGAGTGACCCTATGGCATCCTCCGCTAAGTTTCAACCTTTTTCTTCCACTAATAAGGGAGCCGGCGGTAATGGGTTAACATGAAAGAAAGCTACGAAACATTGAAAGATATAAAGGAAAAAATCAGATGCTACGAAAATAAATGGAAGATTTGCTGTGATTTGAAGGTCATCAAAATTTGGAAGGGATCATCGATAAGGGCGGCTTTCCAAAAATTCTTTTGTTTTCTTTGTAATTGGGATTCGCGCTCACCTATAAATCAATACCAATGTAATTCGTGAAGACCAAGAGGAAGTGTGGAGGAACAACTGAAACAACATAAACTGAGGAATGCACTTTTAATAGACAATACTCAAGACATCTCCACATAAAATTGGGAATTGTTAAATAATTCATCGAATTGGCCGTTGTAAATTTCCCAAACGCATTCGACTATTTGAAAAGCGTTTTCCCAAAGCGTAGCGATTACAAAATTAAAAAAGGTATTGTAGTAAATGTAAAACGAATTTTTGTTCACCTCATTGTACTATTTTCACTTTGTTACTTAATGGCCCTGACATTAGGAAGCTATTCAAGGGCAACTTTGAATCATCCCTTCATGATTATAATCATTCAATGGCATGGCTTTACCTTCAGCGTGTATGCATCAGAGTCTTGAGCGGGGATCGAGACGCGGAACCGGAAGCAAGGGAATGGGTGAAAGAAATGCTGTATTATTTTGAGAAAATCGGCACTTCGATGACATTAAAGCTGCATTTTCTTCATTTTCATTTGACGTTTTTATCAAACAACTTCCAACCGAATCCGATGAGCAAGGAGAACGGTTTCACCAAACCACAATGCCCATGGAAAAACGGTACAAAGGCAATTCGACGCATTGCTTGCAGTGGTAATATCAATTTTATTGATGCATTGTTTTGCATTCCTTTTTTGATTTCTTTTCTAATTAATTTCAGTTATGTTGGTGGAGTCACAAGATCACCCTGGATGATGTTAATGTAGTATCTGAAAACGAAAAAGCTGACGATGGAGGGCAGTCTGGAAGTAACGTGCCTGTGGACACCATAAGTTCTGGAACAGAGTCAGATTCGGACGACGATTTGGATCCACAACTGAAGAGAGTGCGATTTGCAAGTCCAGGGCCATCAACATTATAAACATAATACGAATATTTTTTTTTATAATTTTTGTAATAGATAGCATAGTATTGTAGTGCCATCCCTGCTGAGACTACTAATCCCTACAACACTGAATCATTAGCACTAAATATCCATGCTACTACTCTTTGTTACAACCCTAACTCTAAATGGCAACCCATACCACCTAAGGACTAAGATTAATAAAATCAGTAATAGTATAACAATGAAACCTGCAACATGCCTTTTCACTTTCGGGAGAAGGCTTTATAGTATCTCAATGTTGAAGTAAAGATAAAACAAATTAACTTAAAAAATTTTCGGGAAATTTTTCACTTTTGCGGCTATCTAAGGGCTACCTAAACGGTATTAAGAATCATTGCTAGGAAGTTCATATGTTCTAGAAAGTTGTCTATTGAGATCATTCTTGTAGTTGCTTGTTTTCTTGAATTTTGAACGGTTTGCTACCTATGGACCTGAACAGGGGGAAAAAGGTAACAAAAAAAATTGAATTTTTTAAAGTTTTTTGCGATTTTGACTTTGAAGATTTCTTTGATTTTGTATTTTTAACAAGAGCTACTTTATGACAAGAGCTACAACTTTGCCTCAGGGAGTAAATCAAAATTCCGACCGGCTTGCAAGATATGAGCTTGAGAAAATGATCACTTGTTTGCAAAAATGACACCACGGCCACACTTCTTTGGGGGCCCATAAAAAAACCTTGGGGACTTTGGGAAAAACTGGGAGACAGGGGTCTTTTTTTTGCTCTTTTATCACGTAGTGGTGTCCGAATATGGTAATTTTGCCATGACTTAAAAAATTACACACAGTGAAATACAGCAAAATAGGGAAGACAAAATAGGCACGATAAAGATTTCAAAACGACCTCGTCAGAAAGAAATGCTCTGTATAAATATTTTTTGCTATATATTTTCTATTTCTATACATAAATTGTCCAAAACAATAATATTTTTTTTTCGAAAATGCACTAGGAATCGAAATTTCAACGGTTGGTAGGGGACTATAACTACCCTCTGTAATACGCGTTGTTTGAGACTTCCCCACACACATTAAAAATTAAAAAAATGCGTTTGTCAGTACACCCTACTGTATAATCTGAATCCCAATATCGACGTAGTTATGCGTATCAAAATAGCGGGTTTACGCCATGTCAGTAGAATGGATTAGAATGAACCAGTTCGAAAGGTATTTGAAGATGTACTCGAAGGACATCGAATAGTAGGACGACTAAGACCTAGCTGGGAAGACCAGGTCGAATACTGTCTGCGAGAGCTGACAGCTGGATGAGAAAAACTGAAGATCGAGCCGGATAGAGAAACATGTTATCGTAATTTTTTAAGGCCCTTCACCCCTCTGGGTTTTTTCAGGCCATCAAAGTCGGTAAGTAAGTATAGAGACATGTAATATAGCCTGTCTGTAAAACATGACAAAACTATGAAATTCACAAATTTTTTTGGAGCATCGGGACACGTCCACTGTCTTGTCCACAGGAGTTAGAAGTCTACGTACGTACAAATTCAAAAAAGTGTTTGTATTACCTTTATTGACTCGGAATTCGGTCGCAAAATGTGTATCGATATTGATATATGTGTTCAAAATAATATGTGAACAAATCTTGGCATATTATAGTTTTGTTTATTTGCGGTAGGTCTATTGCCGATTATCCACACAAATATGGTCAGCTTAAAATATATATGATCAATGTCTTCCTGTTTAGTAAACGAATTTGTTTTAATCATAACCACTAAGCCAAAAAAGCTCAGAAAATGCGATTTCTAAGGAATTGGTTTTGGTCCATGTTTGCATTCACAGATTCATGCACAAGCTTGCACAAATATAACTTTTCCTCCATGAAATATAAGCAATTATTGTTAAATGTATTTTAGACCCGGTCAGTAAGTTTATTTTGACTGTGGTAAGCGGCTATACTGGTCAATGTTGGCAAATGCAAATAAAATACTTTTATTTAATTTATTTTCATTTTCAACTTCTTTAGATACTTTTTGTTATAAAAGTGTTTTTTTTTAAATTACATTTATCAGTTTGAACGGAAACTGATGACATGTAACATTCAAAATCTTATCGTGTAACATGTAAATATTAGTTTAAATTATTGTTTATACTCTTTTAAAAATAATATAGTACACACCACAATACAACAATTACTGTAGATAAAGAAGTATTATTTTTCAAAAAATGCTATTTTTCAAACGCCCTTTCACTTTATTTATTTAATATAACATGTAGCCCATTTGCTTTTAAATTTGCATTAATCTATGGCCGCAAATGTAAAAATGCTTGAAGTACGAGACAATTTTTGAAAAATCGCACGATTTCTATGACGCTTTATTCAAACGATATTCCAGGAAAATCTTTTTGTGAACAGGGTGAAAAATAATGGCCTCTCTAACATATTTTCTGAAACCTAGTCTACAGTATTCATATATATGTTCGGAACACACTTCAAACATTCATATATTTGCAAGTCCCAAACTCACATGTATTTAAATATAAACAATTTACGGGCGACTGCTTTTACGTGGAAACATACGCGTTTTTCATCCCACACATGTATTTACTTACGTGGAACCATTAGCGTGGTTCCCCTAAACCAGCATAAATTTATTGGAAACATATGCGTATTTCCTCCCAAACATAATAATATTTAGAAACGAATTATTCTTTAATTGCAATATACAGGGTGATTCAGGAAGTTCCGGACAAATTTTGGGCTTGTTGGAAAGGTCTTTAAGAGGCCTTTCAGAATCAATCAAATCAAAATAGACAAAAGTCAAATCGCCGCGATACAGAGCTTTCGGAAAATGGAAAAAAATTCACATAACCTCAATTTGCTCAGCCAGATGGCAGGTAACTATAGCCATATCTCTTACCTTTCCAAAAGGACCTAAACGAAGCCCAGAGGTCTTACCGTTCCAAAGTTATTGACACACATTTATTGTTTTTGGCACACATTTATTTGTTTTTGTAAATTAACACGTTTAAGATTTTATTTTCCAGTCCATTCATCAGTGCCTAAAAAAGTAAGTAGTATTTATAGGTATTCATTGATAGAATTTTGTCAATCAACAAGTGTCTACGAACGCGAAAAGTACAAGTGATTTTTGTCCGGTTTTTTAAAAGTGAATAACGACAAAAAAGTAAAAGTTTACGCTAATCTCTGCTGCAGCAGCAGTTTCGAGTACGTAGTGTTTTGAATTAGTAAAAATGGCAACTTATTCAAACGAAGAATTAGCAGACATTCATTACATGTATGGATTCTGCGATGGTAATGCAAGGGCTGCTGCGCGTGAATATGTATTACGTTTTCCTAATCGACGACCACCAAACCGGTCCAAGTTGGTGTGGCACAATCAAAAGTATGGCGCGTCCTTCACAAAGAAAAAAACATCCGTTCCATTTCACACCAGTTCAAGAACTCTAGGTGGCCGATTTGACACTACGCGTCAACTTTTGCCGTGAGATGTTGCAACGTGATGCACACGCAATTATGTTTTTACGTTCGATTGTGTGGACCGACGAAGCGCAATTCACGAGAGACGGTATAACTAATTTCCATAATTTGCACGAATGGGCCCATGACAATCCCCACATCGCATCATCGACAACACCTTGATTGGGCCGAAAGTACTTCCGCCCAGGTTAAATTCGAAAGATTATTTGGCTTTTTTGCAAGAAGTCATGCCAGAAATCCTAGAGGAAGTACCTCTTGGGGTACGAAATCATGTTTTCTACCAACACCAATTTCCCTCGACGTTGGATTGGACGAGCTGGACCAATCGCCTGGCCGCCACGATCTCCAGATGTCACACCACTTGATTTCTTTTTGTGGGGCTACATAAAAGATTGTGTGTATTCTGTCCAGATCCACAATCGTGAGCAGTTACTTGCACGCATTGAGGAAGCTGCGGTGAAAGTTCGTGAAAAGATAGTGAACTAAACGTGGCGGATGTGGTTCGCAAACGGCTGCAATTGTGTTTAGTAGAAAATGGGAATCACATTGAAAACTTCCTTTAACATCAAATTTTTTTCCTTATGTGCTTGATTCTTCAGCCAAAAATTTCAATAAAATAAAATATTAAACGTGTTAATTTACAAAAACAAATAAATGTGTGCTGTTATTTCGCTTCCAAAAAAAAAACAAACATTCTTGCATTTTAGTAAAACGGCCATGAATTTGGAACGGTGAGACCTCTGGGCTTCGTTTAGGTCATTTTGGAAAGGCTATCTTTCAACAGAAAACAAACATAAGTTACCTGCCATCTGGCTGAGCAAATTGAGGTTATGTGAGTTTTTTTTCCGTTTTTTACGAAAGGTCTGTATGTCGGCGATTTGACTGGTTTCTATTTTTTTTGATTGATTCTGAAACGCCTCTTAAAGACCTTTCCAACAAGCTTAAAACCGACCACCACTGGCTCAGAAGTTAGCAACTTTACCCTACTACCCTCCAGCCGGCAATCCGAAAATTTTGAACCCGCTACCATTTCGCACCCTTGCATTTTCCGACATGGTCCTAGTGGACTTTTCTTCATGAAATGAGCCAAGGAATACGCTGGAGAAATTTGTACGGAACTTACTGAATCACCCTGTATACAATTTGAAAACTCCTATTAAAATTTCTTAAGAAATGTCTGTCTTGTGCAATATTTTGGCATTCCGATGAGTGTTTTTAAATATTAAAATTTAACCGAAAGGACGTAGCAACAGCGAATGATGGAATTTGGAATATTACAACTGCAGGTAAGTTCTCTTTCACAATATTTTTGTATTTAATTTTGACTGACTTTATATCGTTTTAATAACAGTTATCATGCAGTTTGTTATTAAAACGGACTAAAATTACTTTTCCAAGATGATATTGAGGACCCTAGTAAAATGCGACGCAACATACAAATGTTTACAGAACATTTTGACTCACTAACCGTTTCATAACTCAGAAAAAGGAATAAAATAACCATTAAAACTTGAGATAGATGATCCGAATATTCCAGGATACTAATATTATTTAAGTTCCATTGAGAGCATGTGATTACAAGAAGTAAGCCAATAAATTTGATGTACTTGATTTTTCAATATATTCCGTTCAATGTCCGGCAGGAATAATGCGACTTTGAAGGCCCGTAACAAAAGATTTAAATCAGTCTGCAGACTGGATTTTAGATATGACGGATTTCGGTTTCTTCGAATATTTCACTTTTGGAGAAACCAGTTTTCGGCTAAACCGAGGGGTAACAACCAGTTAATAAACGGCTTCGTTTTATGACGAAATGGAAGACTAAAAACCGTTGATTTTTAATTCATACTTTTGGAATTTTGAGATCGATGTTATAAGAATATTATAATAAGCTATAAAAAATATAAACTGTCATTGTTACAACCTATTCTTTTAAAATCATATTTCAAGCATAAAATACAATTTAGGCGATGTGTTTTTAAACGATTTCTTTGTTCATTTGTAAGGTAACCTGGAAGGGAATTTTGTAACTTCATAATGAAGCAATTCGGTAGTTAAATTAAGAAAATACGGAAATTTGTGGTTTAAAAGTAGTTTACCAAATTCCGTTGTGGCCGTACCAGCACATGTGTCACCGAACGATCAGGTCGCACAAAAGACGTCGTCACACTATTATTGAATTATATTGGACGATCGCAACATGAATTTACGTGAAGTGGCTGAGGTTGTGAATAATTGAGCGGGTACATCAAATTTTAAATGAATATTTTTGCACGAACCACGTGACCACGAATTGTGTTTAAAAAAATTGCCCCCGGCGAATATTATTCTCACTTGGTGGGCAGACTCGACATTAGTTTGAAGCAAAACCCCGGCATTTGGAGAAGATAAAAGTGATCTTCCACTATGACATCGTTCAGGTATATCGTCGTCAGAACCAAAATTCCGAAATTGGGATTCGAATTGCTACCTCTTCAGCCATATTCTCCGGATTTATTCCCCAGTGACTAATTTCAATTTTCTACACCTGAAGAAACGGCTCGGCGGTAAGAAATGTGGGTCGAATCACTGAAACAAACGCATATTTGAAGTCGTTGACAAAACCTACTATTTGAATGAATAATAAAATTGGAAAAACGATGGATTAAAGGTATAGAGCAAAAAGGAGACTTTGGTATGAAATGACAGGGTCTTCCCCTATATCTGTTCTGTTATGTTTATTGCACTTTTTATCTAAATAGAAAGTGAGAAAGTCATTTGTCGTGTTAGTATTTGCAGAATGGGTTAAGAATTCAGTTTGTTGTTTTATTTAAGCCTTTATTTAGGCAGCACCTAATGTATCAGCCAAAAGTGCGCAAGTGACTCTTGTATATAATCGAAAAACCCCGGAGTCGTCGGACGAACCGACTAGACTTATTCGAATTGTTGACAAGCCAGGAACCGGGTTTACAAAAATGGTTTGTTTTCTCTAGTTTTGAACTCTCTCTACATTAGATTTGGTTGGGTTTAAGTCAAATTCAAAATAGAAATCGAAGACTATCAAATTTGATACTACACTGGGTGGTTTCACTCTACGTAATTTGTTCTGAAAATTATACAATATCACTTACATATCGAATACTCTCAGAAATGCCTTAAATCAGCTAAAAATATAAATACATTTTGGTGATCTGGTTAACATAATGAGGATCTCTATCAAACTATTCCAATTATTCTTGTTGTGTGATGGGGTTTAATAGTTAACATTGTGAGTTACTTGTACATCGGACTGAAAATGCTTTTCAGTATTATTTTTTTTAAACACATTTTTTAAATTTACACATTGTTCAACGCAAATAAGACAGACAACGTTATATTTAGTCTACCATATCATTTGCCCAAATAACTGTTTACTAAATTTCAAGAAACAATAAAAGTAAAATTATAATCACGCAGCTAAATTCATGGTTAAACCAAATATTTTATTCAATTTGATTTTAATCCACGTTTAACAGTTGGCAATATGCAATGTATTCAAATAGTTAAATTCTCAGGTAGTGTATAGTGCGTGTATCACATGTTACATATTACATATTTTATTTGGCAGTGACTTTGAACAAATTTAGTTTGGTAAGCTTGTACCTTTTCTATGGCAGGTTTTTTCCATTTTTACCCTTTTTAATGGAGCAGTTCGTCCTTTTAGTCTTATACAGGTTACCTGCTAAAAATTTAGAAACAACGAACCTACAATTAGGAATTGCTTCATTCACTTAAGTATTAATTTCTTTGACAAAATATTACCAGTCGTCAAAAGTGTAATTAACATTGAGCAACAAACCTCGTATTGGAGAACATCACCAGCAACCAACACAAGTCAACTACTGGGACGATTATCACCATTAACTCAATGAGAATTGGGAAGGTAATATATAACATTGTCACACGGTATACCCACAAATGCTGTGTATTATTTCTCCTGTTAAGTAAAATGTTTCTTAAATAAAGTACATTTTACCTTCAAGGTATTACAACAGTACTTAAAGCCATTTTATATACATATGTACTCAAATTAAGAACAACTATAAATCACAATTTTAATATTTGAAATAATTTTTAATCCGATGAGAAGAACTTAATATATTTTCTTCTATACGTCTATTTTGTCTTTGTGAACTAAATTTTAGTACGCTTTTGTATGAATTAATTTCAATAAAATTGTACTCATTTGGAGGAAATTTGTGATAGAGACCGTATTTGTTATTTATTTTGAGTCCGTATTACTTTTATCTAAAGTATTATTAAATACAATTTCCCCAAATTCAGGTCAATTTCCTAATTTTAAGTACAAATGGAGTAAATTTGTTGAACAGCATTTAAGGAAGTTTTGAACTCAAATTGTGAAGATACTTTTTATTGAACTCTCAAGATCCGACTCCAGACCCCTGGTATGCACAGAATCCCATTTCCTGTAACAAATTTACTTTTTGCCACTTACGGGGGTCATTCCGACCAGAGGAGTCGATACATTGAGATAAAGGGAACACTGCAGCTGAGCTTATCCACATAGTGGGATTGTTTTACTTCATACGAAAAATGGTTAAGGGATATGTTAAACCGATATGTGACATAAGCTACTCAGATGCCAATTGATCTAGCTCCACATTCTCACTAGGTTGAGACTGTAATACAATTTTAGATCCAACACATCTTAACGTCCCTTGGGCCACACATTAATATTATATCAGAAAAGACACAACCCACTAATTCTTTACCCCACATTTCGTTTTGTGAATTTAGACCAATTGGCCTCTGAGTGGCTCATGTACAAAGCTTTATTTTGAAACATAAATATGTTCTAGCGTATGGATCATATTTTAGGGAGTAGTAATTTTCAGGAATAATCGCGTTTGCCATAACTTACTTGACTTATGTGCTTATCGCATTCCATTCTATGACCACCATCCTTATTTTAATGGAGGTAAAGTTATAATTCGCACAATTATATTTTATGAGCTCATCACCGATTAAGCATATACCGCCATATATATATTGCACATAAAGCTATGTGTATGAATGTGGCGTTGGAAATATGAATGAGTTTTCAGAAATCGTTTGCACCTTCATTTACGTTCCAGGGCCGTATCATTAAAGTGTACTTAAGTGCTCTCCGTCGCTCGCACAAACACAGATACACCCACAAATGTTGTAAAAATTAAAAAAAATTATAATAAAAACGCCGCAAGTGACTATTACCCACACACTCGCACTTACTAACTCACACTCATTCATCTCAATAACGACACACCGATCCAGAATGCCAGATGGAGCATATCAAAGAGTCTTATAGTGATTAAGAAGGATTCAAGCATATTATCTGTTATTTTTCATTCAGCACACAGGCACAATATATCTACCAACACTCACACTCACACTCACACTCGCACTAACACTACATTAAATTGTTATGTTCAAGAGGATGTACTTGTTCATAAACTGTAGCCGAATCAGATGGATGGTGTAGAGGGAGAAGAAAATGTACTGGATTGTGCTGGTAGGGACTTGAATGGAGTGCTGCCGAAATTATAATTTTAATTAGTGTTCTTGTAGCTTTGAATGAAAACATTACAAAAAATAAATACTCACGCTGAAAACCTCTCGCTGCTATGGCATGTCATAAAAATGCTCGCATTCGTCCTTATCTATTTTTAATCATCAAGGCTACAATGCCAGAGTGAATACAACGCACAAAAGCTCTACCGTAGCGGATGGCAACTACAAGCATCCAAACCATCTTTAGGGTCTAATCGCATCACACAATACAAAAATACTCACTCGCACAGAGTGTTTTCACAGGATGTGACTAGTTTAACGTTAAAGAGGTCCTTTGTATCTTTATCATTCCAAAATAGGTCCAGACACACAGGCATCTGCACCAGTAAATCGACAATTCATAAGTCACTGTCGATACAATTGCGGCTTTAGAAGTTCAAAGGGGTATAAATAAGCATGAGTGTTTGTATGTGTCTGTTGGCGATTGTCAGTTACACATCGGGAAATGGTGGGTTATTTTGTGCAGGGGAAGGAAGGCCATCACCTTCATCAAAGTCAATGGCAGTCGCACTATCAGCGACATCCATTTTTGATACAAACGACTGTAACAGGAATAACACGCTGATTGGGTCGCTCGTCCCGTGAACTACGTCCTACTACATACTGAACACGGTAACAAGTCAAAGTCACCGTGTTACATGCTAGAGATATGTATTTGCTACAAATGAAGAGTGACATATTACAGGATAACTCAGTTAAACGCGTTCGTAATGTTACATTCAACTCTTTGTGTTTGTCAGTAAATATGTATCTGTTATGTGGCCAGATGTGGATGAAAGTAATACATGCATGTGTACCGTGTAATCCATCTGAATATATCTGTCTATCAGTATATACTTTGTGCGTATGAACCAATGAATATCCTTCTTCTTTGCATAACATTAGCAAATATTACGATGGCCTAACACAACCATTCCCCATCAGAAGTTGATGTTCTCAGTACAATGGTATCATGTACGTACTAGGGAATTCGACTTTTGTTCATTAAAAATTAACGCGAATAATTTGGGATGATTAATCGATTATTCGTGCATATAATTGTACAAATCAAAGCATTTTGGATGATTTCATATATTTAACAGAATACCAAATGAAGAACAACAATGAACCTGTGACAATTTCACCAACATATACAGTAAACGAAAGAAAGTCGAATTGAATTTCAGAATTTCCATGTTTAAACGCAAAGAACAACCGAATTGAAAATGTAAAGAATTTCAATTTAAAATCAGTGGGGGGAAGTGCTAATTATATTTCCATTTGACCCCTTACCGGCGGTTACAAATTTCAATTCTAGAGAATTTTCAAAAAAAAAGAATTGGTCATTGCTTCGCACTGAACATACTACTTATATAATAGAAAACTTAGTTTTAAAAGTTCAAGGGGTTCTACGTAAATACGGACGGAAAGCGTAATTTTATTCATAAAAGTGACACGTCACACACTGTTTCAAAGTTCACATTTAACGCGAATTTATTCAAATTCCTTACATCTACGAATTTTGATAAATAGCTATCTAAATAAAATAAATGGTTTCCCATTACATCCCATGAAGGGACCGGGGAGAACTTCTCACAATCACTGAGCTGTGCGCTTTCCAGTTTTCACTCACTGAATAGCTATCTGATGAATCCAATATTTAATAACTAAACTATACACCCAGCGACATAATTATAAAGGCCGTATATTTCTTCTTGGTACTCTCAATGCACTGGGTTTTTGGTGTAGAATTTTAATGCATATATGTATGTGTCATTAGGTATATTATGTCAGAGAATGTAACCGTTCGATCTCTTTTACAAGTTAAATGAAAAGTGACGTTGTTTTTTCTGTTTCTGGTGCGAAATATATATAAAGGCAACATGGAAAAGAACAGTAGGAAATAGGAATTTAAACAGAAGTGAGTTTTCATTGGTTGTTATTTTGTTGCTTTAAAATTAACGTAGGTCAAATTAAAAAAAATAATTTATATGGAATACCTGGTGGAAAGTACCTGAGTAAAGAAGAAAAGGGAAAAATTGAAGATTATCATGATGAAGGGCTGTCCAATCGGGAAATTTAGAGGTGATTGAAAATATATAAGTGTGTCATTAACAATTTTATAAAATAGGGTGTCCAAGATGGAAACACAAAACGACCTGGAAGGACACCACTGATCAGTGGCAGCATCAAAAGAGAAATCAAGAGGGTTTCTGTTAAAGAAAACTTCGGCGATAAGGAAATTTTTGTTGAATTGAGCTTGGGATAAGTTTTGCGTCGTGTTCAGCAAATAATGAAACGCGACTTAAAACTGTCATATGGGAACAAGTATGCAGAGCTTGGTCTCATGCCAAGACACGAATTAGGTAGATTTAAATTCGCTGAAATATACATATTTTTGAATGTGGGGTAATATTTTCCGATGGAAAACATTTAATTTAGATGGACCTGATGGCTCGCACAAATATTGACGTTCCAGAGATTTTTCCAAAATTATGCGTCAGCGGCGAAATTTTGGCGGTGGCTCCCTTATTGTTTGGGCGGGTATGAGTTATAGAGGAACCACTCCAATATGTTTCGTTTCCACAAAACTGGATTCCGAGTACTATATTCGACTATTGGATGTCGTCTTAGTTAATTATGGAGAGGAAATTTGTGTCCCAGAATTTATCATCCAGCAGGACAACGCAACAGTACATCGGTATAAGAAAACACCAAAGTTTCTGGAGTCCAGAAATTATGCAAACTCTCGACTGGCATGCATTTTGTTCTGATCTCTATCCGACAGAGAATCTCTGGTATATTTTACCTACCCAAGTTTACCACCCACGACGCCAGTTGAAGAATATCAAGGGTCGAAGAGTAGCAATTCCAGAAAATGGAAGATAACTGATCCTGCGCATATTCATTCGTTGATAAACTCAATGACAAGTTACTTGGCAGAAGTTATCAGCGATAATGGCGATCAAATATCTTATGAAAATTTTTAGAATATTTAAATAAACCTGTTGCCTTTATAAATATTTCGCACTAGTAATTAGTTTATTTTTATTGATTCACCTTGAAGAAGTCATACTCACAGTAATTTTGCTGAAAAGTATTTAATTTTGAAAGGACTAATTCAATATAAAATAAAAACTTGGAAATTCCTCACATTTGGAAAAAACAAAAAATGGTGTTGGCTTTATATTTATTTCGCGGGGTGTATTATAGCGTGTAGTACTTGCAAAATACCAAAATGAGAAAGAGATTTTTTTATCACCATTTTAGCTGCGCACCTACTTTTTTGAAGTTGTCGAGGAAAACATTGTTATTCACGTTTAGGCACTAAAAAATTAGAATTTTTTCATTAAATTAGCAGCATCTTCTTTGTGTTCAATCGGGCGGCAGCAAAAGTTACCCTACAAAATTGGGGTATAGATCAGCCTTTCCAACTGTGTATCATATTCATTGGACGGATGATTTTGATGCAAAGAAGTTCTGTCGGTCCAAAGTCAAATTTTTTTTCAAAAACGATATTTTTTAAATAATGAGTACTACTGAACAGTAATAGGTATAAACAAAACTTAGCCGCCCTATTAGAGCCAACTAATTACTCTTTTCAACAAGGAACAATTAAGTGCAATAACTCTAAACCTGAATTAGATACAGTACAATAAAATCTAAAAAGAGATCCAACTTTTTCGATTTTCAAAATTCGAAAATAGCGAATACCTGTAATGCGAAAAAAAAGTAAATTTTAATAGAAATATTAAAAAGAACTGTGTGAAATTGATCATTATAGTGGATAGTTGGAAATATAGCTATTTCAATGCCCACCAACGCATATCATCAGCTCCCTTCTCCACAAGTAAAGGGTTTTTCAATAAGAGCGCCACAAAAGTTTTTTTAAATAAAACAAAACCGGTTTTAGATACCAATGAAATTCTTTATTCCTGGGAAAGTACTTTCGATGCCATTATGTATGGAACTCGATTTCTTTTCCATGGCCACCACGGGCACGCCTGCAGAAGTCCAGACGCTGTACTCAATTTTCGACGGCTTTCAAGCATAAATCGGCCGATACTGCTGCAATTTAACGTTCGATATTCGTACGAAGGTTATCAATCGTCGCATAGACCATAGACTTGACGTAGCCCCACAGGAACTACCGAGGCGGCCAATCGGCTGGGCCATTTCGTGAGATAACACGTTCACAAAACTTGGTTTCCAATAAATTGATTGTGGCATTCGCTGTGTGGCTTGTGGCGCCGTCCTGTTGGAACCACATGTCCTCCAAGTCCATATTATCCAATTGGGGCCAAAAATATTCGGTTATCACTGATCGGTAGCGATTTGCATTCACAGTAATGTGCCGGTCTTGATCATCACGGAAGAAGTACGGCCCAATAACAAAACATTATTGGGAAATGTAATTTTTCAGTCTATTATTATACATACATATATGGTTGTCCAGTCTATGGAATTTGCGTTATGTGCCACATAAAAAAATTACAAACCTGGCAAAATAAAATATTGAAAATGATGTATAATGTACCATGGCATTTCTCAAATAGAGATTTGCACCAAATAAATGGCATAGAAATGGTGTATGATAGAATAAGTTCTGTTACAGAACAATGTAAACATTCATGTAGTCTTTCAATTAAACCTTTAATAAAGGAGCTATATAGACGGTCCTAAATTGTTATTATATGTGAGTGATCTGTTTATAACTTATTTATTTATGTTTAAATGTATTTGGATATCCCTTTCATATTAGAGGATTTTATCAATAACTTTTCTCTGAATCCAAATCAAATCTTATCCATATATTGGCATATATTGGCATCTATTTTCATTATTTTTCCGCCCGCATCGAAAATTTCATAAGTTCTTGAACGAATTTGTTATTCTAAAGGTACTTTTGGAAACGAGGGTATTAAATAAAGAAAATAGATGCCAATAGCTGTAATTTGACACTAGTCCCAATTGGTAAACTTTTTTCTGGTGACCACCATGGACGCATCTTGTCCGTCCGAATAGAAAATTTCATAAGTTCTTGAACGAATTTGGTATTCTGAAGGTACTTTTGTAAACGAGGGTATTAAATAATGAAAATAGATGCCAATAGCTATAATTTGACACTAGTCCCAATTGGTAAACTTTTTTCTGGTGACCACCATGGACGCATCTTGTCCGTCCGAATCGATAATTTCATAAGTTCTTGGACGAATTTGTTATTCTGAAGGTACTTTTGGAAACGAGGGTATTAAATAATGAAAATAGATGCCAGGAGCTGTAATTTGACACTAGTTTCAATCGGTAAACTTTTTCCTGGTGACCACCATGGACACGTCTTGTCCGTCTGAATCGAAAATTGCATAAGTTCTTGGACGAATTTGGTATTCTGAAGGTACTTTTGGAAACGAAAGTATTAAATAATGAAAGTAGATGCCAGGAGCTGTAATTTGACACTAGTTTCAATCGGTAAACTTTTTCCTGGTGACCACCATGGATACATCTTGTCCGTCCGAATCGAAAATTGCATAAGTTCTTGGACGCATTTGGTATGCTAAAGGTACTTTTGGAAACGAGGGTATTAAATAATGAAAATAGATGCCAATAGCTGTAATTTGAAACTAGTCCCAATTGGCAAACTTTTTTCTGATGACCACCATGGACGCATCTTGTCCGTCCGAATAGAAAATTTTATAAGTTCTTGGACGAATTTGGTATTCTGAAGGTACTTTTGGAAACGGGGGTATTAAACAATGAAATCAGATGCCAGGAGCTGTAATTTGACACTAGTTTCAATCGGTAAACTTTTTCCTGGTGACCACCATGGAAGCTTCTTGTCCGTCCGTATCGAAAATTTCATAAGTTCTTGGACGAATTTGGTATTCTGAAGGTGCTTTTGGAAACGAGGGTATTAAATAGTGAAAATATACGATAATAGCTGTAATTTGACACGAGTCCCAATCAGTAAACTTGTTCTGATGACCCGGAATAGCCCCAAACCTTTTCCAGAACTTATATTAGAAAAATTACATATTATTATGATTCGGCATAGAATAGCTAAATTTCAGGTTCTGGCATATCATTTACTGAATGTTGGCAATATAAATTATAACTTATGAATTATGAATGTGTGTTAGATCTCGATAAAACCGCTATTTTATATAACCGCCCCCAATTTAGGTGTGTAACATAGTTCCGTTTACAAAATAACAGAGCTCTGCTAAAATAATTGGTTTGTGTCTTTGCTAGTTAAATTCGAATTTATCTTCACATACATTATAAAATTGTTATCACTAAAGAACTGAAGCCATTGGACTACCGTAAACGTAATTGATTTGCTGATTTAGTCTGGGAACAACTTGAAAACGATAACGATTTTAGTAAGAAAATCATCTTCTCCGATGAGGCTCACTTTCATCTGAGTGGTGTTGTAAATAAACAAAACTGTCAATTCTGGTGCGAAGAAAATCCACAAATTATTCATGAAAAACAATTAGATTAGACAGTTTGGTGTGGTCTTTGGTCTGGTGGAATCATCAGTCCGTACTTCTTTCGAAATGAATCTGGTAACACCGTTACTGTCAATGGGAGACCGGTATAGATGGATGATAACCAACTTTGTATGACTGAAATTGGAAGAAGTTGATCGTGACAGCATAGGGTTTCAACAGGACGTGGCTACGTGCCACGCAGCACGTGCAACAACCGAATTATTGCGAGAAAAGTTTGGAGATTCGATTATTTCAAGAAATTGTGACATTGAATGGCCTCCAAGAAGTTGTGATTTAACACCATTAGACAATTTCTTGTGGGGTTGTTTGAAGTCATTGGTCTTTACCAATAAATCAGACTCTCTTCAAGCTTCGCAATTCAATATTGAACATGATTTTCATGACATATGACTTGATTTAGTGGAAAATGTGCACGAAAAGTGGGTTCATCGAATTCGTTCCTACAAAAGGAGACGTGGAGGCCATTAGAAAGACGTTTTTTTCAGAACATTAAATAAAAAACATTTGAATTTCCTTACCAATTAGTGTGTTTTTTTTTTAAAGAAAACATATCACTCAAATTGGAAAACGCTTTACTAATATTAGTAATTCGAATGTTGAAAATCAAGAAGGAACGGCAACATTTCCAATTGAAATTTAAAAAATATAAATTTTCTTTTTAAAAAATATCAAATGAGATTAAAATATATTAATTGGAGTTTAAAGTTTCTAATTGAAATTTGAAGTGCATCAATTGAAATTTAAAAAACTTCAACTGAAATGTAAAAGACATCAATTAAAACTTGAAATATATCAATTGAAATTTCAAATTCGTCAGTTGAATTTTAAAGTTTTTTACCGATTTTATGTATTAGATTTTTAAATTTCCTTTGGTGTTTTTTAAATTTCCTTTGGTGTTTTTTAAATTTCAATTGATGGTCTTCAAATTTCAAATAGAATATTTAAATTTTAATTGATTTATTTCGACTTTCCAATTTAATTTTTAAGTTTCAATTGATAAGAGCAGAAAAACTGATCATAGAAAAAAATACTCATGGAAGCGCATTTTTTTCGAACAAAGTTCCCACTTAGAAGCAGTCGATAGTGCCACCTAAACGCAATGTATTGATGGCTTTCAAGACGCTCTTTATAGATTGCAGAATAAATTCTGTTGAATCATGTACTTATTTTACGGCTCATAAATCAGTCTAAAAGAAGGGGGCAAATTTTAATTTAGTTTACTCTCTTGATATTAATGTAATTCTGTCTCCTCAGCATCGTGATCGTGTTTCAGATTTGTTTTGTTTGAACTGTCTGGGTACAGTTTTAGTCATTTTCGTATATGAATTTGAATGTTTTAAAAAAAGATATGCAATTGGGTTAAAACACACATTGCTGGTTAAACAAATGACAGAGCTTTCATGATGATTTCATACATGAGTAATTAGCACAGGAATTTAAAAGGATCATAAGGCCCAAATTGCGAGAAGCTCGTGTCAATTCCTTTATGGAATGTAAATACTAGAATCCCAACAATGATATTATAACATTTTACACAAAATATGCAAATATAATTTTATTCGTACAAAACTTTGTGTTAAATTAATGTTATATTAATTTTAAACGATTAGTTTATCTTGTAATAAATGTTAATTCTGATTTTTCGTGAAATGATTAAGATACACATGAAGTACAATTCTAACTAACATTTGAGACAGTAATGGTTACACTCGGTTAATAAATGTATCCCGGGAAATACCGTTCATTTTCAATTCCCGCTTTCCCGGGAATTTTGGAAAAGAAAATAATGGAATACTTCTCACACTAGGATGCCCTTTATTTGTTTTAAATTTCTGTACTTTCGTAAAATATTAGTTCACTGAAATAATATCGATTATTCTTAGGGATGCGACATTTCCAGTTGCCCTGATCCGCCAACTCAATTTTTGTTACTACAACGAATATATTAAGTACATCAATTGTGAATTTTAGGGGGAAATTTAAAATACATCAATTGAAATTTCAAATACAAGTAATTGCCTAAGTATTACATCAAAAAAGGGGTTCTCGTAAGTTTTGTCTGTGGGCGGAGAGGACGTGTGTTTCTGAGAGCTAGAAGGCTGAAAATTGGTTCATATATGGCAATCATATATATGGAAATTTAGAAAAAATATTTCCCGGCAAAAATCGATTGCCAGACCAACTACACCCACAGAAACAATAACTGAATTAACCGTAACCGAATTTAGAGGTTGTCACTACCACATCAGATGTCATCATATCCCAGTTGGAGGTTATCACAATGTATTATAAATTGCTCCAACCAAATTTCCATTATGGGGACTTATTTCAGTCGTAACATCCTAATTCGGATGTGGCGGCTGCAGTTCGGTATCAAAAGCCGGTTACTGCAATCTCTTTTCAAACAATTAGTTCTGTGAGTGTAGTATTTTAAAAACGGCGCATGCGATTATTCCGGATATTTTTGTTTTGTTTTGAACTTTAATGTTTCTTGCATTTGAATGGTAAATAAATCATTTTATATCTTGAAAGAAAACTTGTTGATATCTAATCTTCTCAAATACTTACCAAATCTTTGCAATTATTAACAAGACATTTTAATTTGACCTTCATTTGATTAATACAAGTTGTTGGATAGTTCAAAGAGCTATTCAATGACATATACATATGTCATTTCGAAAGAATTCTAAATTTCTCGTATACGGCCGATTATATATTCAAGCTTTGTAAAATTTAAACGAAATTAAGTTGAAACTTTATTTACGAAATCGACTCCTTCCTATAACTTCACGTTACAGTGTGTCACAAAATAAGTTTGTCTCCGCTACACATTTGTCGGTTCGGTAGCGTGATATTTGCCCTGGGATAGATGAAGTGACAATGTACTTTATAAAAAAATTTGGTAATTTTATCCCACATCCTTATAGCTTTAGAGGTGGTTGGTGTGAAATTTAGGTAAACTTCATGGTTATTATGCGACCAAATTACAAATAGAAGTACATCCTCGTCACTATTAGTTTCATGAAAGACTAGATTTCGTCATATATTGCAATATAATGTCGGTTTTTAAGATGTTTGTACCAGTTTCTCGCTTTTGTGGTACATAATTTACCTATTCATTGTAACATTAGGGGCTCACATTTCAAATGAAAATTTATTTATTTTGAAATGAAACTTAAAGGAAGGAAATGAAAAAGTTCGGGAATTTGCATTTCCTGCACTCGGTGGAAGTTTCATGCGATTCATGTACACATTTCGTTAAGTTCACATTTTAGTTTTTGTAATCTTGAAATGGCAAATTTGAGATAGAATCAAGCCATGCTATCACAGTGTTGGACCTGTGGATGTCACACATATTGTTATTTTGCATATTGAAGTGGAAACCTCCTTTAATTCAGTGATTTTTGTGTGCTCTATTTTTGGGCACACGGCCTATATTGAATGTCTTATTTAAACCTCCCTAAGGCAATAAAAAGCAAATAAATAAGGAGAATAAATCATTCGACGGACTCTCAATTAGTAATTTTTTGAACTTTGTATCCCAGTGTAGCTATTCGAGAAACATTAATAATTAAAATACGGCCAACAGTATATATTTATAGCTGTATACATATATGTATACCACCTTGCCGATTCTGGCCTAGATTGGTATAGAGACAATAGCTCTTCAGAATTGGATAGCCAGGTTTACGAAAATACTCATATTCCTTTAAAAATGTAAAGCACAGACTAATTACGATGTCCTAGTTTGTGCGGGTATCACGAATTTGCAACATTTTCTTCCGATCCAGTCGAAATTATTATGGATTTTCAGTTATTTCTTTACTATTTTCAGTTGATGCCCGAAGTCGAAATATTTTAAATATAATGAATTCACCCATTTCGCGCTATCACATTAACAATCCGCCCGCATCATTATCGCATTATGTATGTATGTGTGTGTGAAGCGGGGGAAATGCATTTACATTGCTGCACTCCATCCTCATTCAACGCACAACCGGTTTGTTTACAAGGAAGTGTAAGAGTTTATTTTCGTCTGCCCCACATTGCGAAGCACAAGGATCCGGTTTACGTTTCATGTGTGAAGGTGTGTGTAGGCGAAGGTATACAATTTCAATACGATATATTTTGTTACAGATATAGCCGAGGATTTATGAAATACACACTGAAACAGTTTTTAGTTACATCTTTGCTATTGTCGAGCGGGAAAAATAATAACAAAAGCCCTTTACACACATATACAGAAATAACACTTACACCAAGATACCACGGTGATGGATTTGAGGGTGAAAGCGGTGGTTTGAGTGAAGTGTAAACAAAGGCAACGTCCTATTTCAGTTTAAGCCGTGTTCATTTTATGCAAACAGTGAATGCAAATCCTATCCAGTCATTGAATACGAACAAGTACAGAGTACAAATTTGTACACATGTTTTTGAAAATGTACAGTTCGTACTCGGTTAACGTGTTATAAAGAAGCCAACGAATGGGACTTGTGGACCGGATCTTCTACTACACGATGTGTTCTTGAAAAATTATTGAATGCGAAAAGGTAAGTAGGAACAATATCAATTGTGGATTTATTGCACGTTAGACCGAGGAAATACCGAGACTTACTATTTTATTATATTTATATTACTATTTTCGGAGCAGGAATAAAGTATCTCCAAGTAATCGTTAATTTAGTGGAACCAAGCAATAGACACAGCTCCACCAGGTAATCATAATTAAAGAATATTGAAGCAAACGTTGAAATACTTATTGCCGATTTATGATAATCTACTGTTCTGCGAAATATTGAAGTCAAATGGAAATTATCTGTAAAATAAACAAAAATCAAAAATATATCTTAGTACTTTATTTTGTTACGTATTTACTAATTTTACTGTTTAGCTCTTTCACGTTCCTAAGGAAACCGGGGTCATTTTTTTATATCTAATGGATTTTTGCAATTGATTTTTATTAAAAATAAACTAAAATTGCGATGTACTAAAAATTTAATGGTTAGATTTTGTGGAATTTTTTGGGAAATATTTCTCCCAGTGGACGATAAGGAGGAAAAAATACTTCAGCTTATTGATTCTTTATGAATGATTTACAACTAAAGAAAATTCAATCTAAAAATAGGTTTAAAAATACCAAACTAATTACATTATTCTGCAAAGCAATTCCTGTTGCTTGTAAAGCAGGGATGGACGTTGCACATAGCACAAATGTTATGCGTTCTATTTTCTACACGTTTCTTTGCACAATCTACACATCTCTTCACTTTTTGCATATTATGCGCTGGTAAGTTACGTTTCATGATTGTCTTCTCATTACGAAAGTCGTTTGTTCTGGTGATATAAAATTGGATAGCATGTGAACTGATTTTGTGTCCATCAAATTCACGAAAGAGATTCCTTGAAAATTTAAGGAATAAATGTCACCACGTCACATTGTTTTATCCAATTGCAAATTTTTGGGTATATTTTTTATGTTTGTATTGTAAGCTGGGGGAATTGAAGAAATTATCAAAATATATTTCGCAACCAAGGCTATTCAACTGTTAAGTTATGCTGCATACAACGGATTCGCCGAAAACCTACATCCGAACTAATTTTTTTGCCCGTAAATAGATCAAATTCAAAAAGGTAGCCTGTTGAAGACTCAGCTCTGCACGACATTTTGAAGCCATATTTTAAAGGCTTGTGTTTGATAGTTGCTTCATTACGCTGTGTCCTTTAAAATGTATCTTGTGCTCGTCAATAGATTGTCTCTTCGAGTGACTTGTTCATAGCATTTTGAAAACAATGGTTGAAATGGTCAAACACAGGTCTTATTTTGTATGCTCTATCGGTAGTTGATGACTCTCTATCATTATCGGAGGAATGCAAATGTTGACGTATTTGCTCAAATCGCGTTCTAGCCATAATATTAGCGATGTAAGGGACACCCATATCTTCAACAGAAGACCAGTAACTTCGAAGATTTGGCAACACTTTGTAGCTCATTACCAAATTCATTCCTAAAAATACTTTCATTTCGTCTACTTCAACAGTAAAGGATTTTCCGTTTTACTCCGCATATCTTGTACTTTCCGGAATGATAATATCACACAACACCTCATTCAGCTTTGTAACTTCCAATAAAATTTCCATTGGAGTCACCATATCTTGCCTATCAGAAAAGATGTTTATAATTACGTTCATAATATGTATGATGTGTATAAGAGCCACCTGCCCATCTGAAAGCAGGGTCTTCTTCCTTATGAACAGCTGTTCTACATTTTCTATTTCAACCACATCTGCAGCCTCTTTAGTGTCTTATTCTAAAAAGTCTTGATCTTCTTCATCTAGGTGAAGTTCATCTTCCGCCATTAGCAGCTGTAATATCTCATTTTCGAGTAAATGGAACTATCTGCACCTTCTGTTTGTCATTGCTAAAATCTAACATTAATATTGTGAACATGTAAAAAAAAGCAATAACAATAGACAAGTAAGAGTAAATTTCCCTTCTGGTCCATAGGGAAAAATGTTACAATACCAAAATTGAAGCACTATTGGTCACTTGTTAAATTTTTATTATTATTTGTTATTTCTCTTTATTCCTCACCTAATATTTATCACTTACAAAACTTAGAAACGTTACTTTATCCGCGACAAAACGAGCCAAATCAAAACGAAATTAATGGGATTTCCCTTCGTTGATTAAACTATACAAGTATTGAAAGTATTGCCAACTTTTTACTTTTATTTACAATTAATCATCGCTATTATACAACATCTAGTTGTCAAAATAAATATTTAAAAAAATTCGTTCCTAAAACAACCAATTCAAATTTTGGGAAAAATGTTTCCCATTGACGTGAAAGGGTTAGCGTGATATTTATAAAACGAGGTAGGTTGTTTTTATTACGATAATGACAATAATATTGTCTATTTATACTTTACACAACTTAACACTACATAATTGTCATATACTCAAAGAACGATAAACAGTCATAATACTTTTAGTATCAGTCGATGAGGTATACTTGTACGCGTTTAACTCATATTGGGCGGCACATAGAAACTCTGGGCCAAAATCGATGAAATTTTTACCTGATGCTATTTAAGCAATTATACCACAAACACAGCAAAGTAATCGTTTGACATTTGCGAAGAGGAAGTCAGCTATGATCCTTGCGTGAATATTGCTGTACTGGAGAAACGCCATTATTAATACGAACTGACAAGAAGTTGTTTTGCATTAAACGCATGTATTTTAAATGTTTTTTATGAGAGCATTATCGACATATCTTTATCGTTTGGACGATTGTCGTCATACATAATTAATCCACAGTTTTTTCGATCGGCACTGACGACCTTCCACAGGCCTGATGCCGGGCATTTGGCGTAGCGTGAAAATCTGATCAGTTGCCTATTTTCCTGGCCTAAAGCCCCACTGGTATGTTCCAATCAGGTCATCGTTAATTGGTTTCAGTTTTTCGCATATTATACTTGATAGAACCTTATATGCTATGGATAAACGTCTTTTTCCATGGTAGTTGGTAGAGAGACCCTGATCACCATTTTTTAAATATGAGGCATAGTATACTGAGGCTCCAATCGCCGGGCATGCATTCATCTAACCAAAATTTGCCAATGAGCCGATGGATGCACCTTATCAGGTCATCGCCGCCAGCCTTAAACATCTCTGCCGGTACTGCGGCTTTGTTATTCTTAAGTGACTTTAACTTGCCGTCTGTGACACGGGTGCCTTTACTCGATACCAATTCTCAGACTCCATTGACAATATGTCATCTGGTCATCTGATTTTTTTACTCATATATCCGAACTTGGCTTGACTAAATTGAACGACATTCCCAATTCTATGAATCGAGTCCTTGAGCTAGTTTTAGTGGATGATTCGAACAACTTTGGAATTTCCCGAATTGATCCGTTAATTTCTCCTGAGGATAGTTACCATCCATCGCTGAGAATTAATTATACTTATGATATTAATTATACTTATAGGTTGGTTGCAATCGCTCTTCGTCCTATGTTGGCCTGTGCTTTTCGCGTGCGAACTTCATTCTTTTGAATAACCTTATCTTTGATACCGACTGGCATAGTATTTGTCAGTGTGATAATTCTTTTGAATTTGAAATCACCCTGGATGAATTCTATAATATTATTAAGAACTATATTTCTAAGTCTGCACCCAAGATGCCTATATTGGGTCCCCCATGGTCCTCAAGGGCTCTAAACAGTCTCAGGAATGTAAGGAATATATGGTCGAAAAAGTATAAAAAATCTGGACTGCTAGCAGACTATGCTAGATATATTGTTGCTAGGAGTAACTACAACTCTAAATCTCGTGAGAGTTACAGATTATATTTGCATAAGTTGAAGGCTAATTTTAAACGGAACCCCAAATCATTCTTGAGATTTGTTAACTTGAAGCGTAATTCGTCTTTCACACCTTGTAGGATTAAAATGAATGGTATTGATTGTTCAGATGAGGAGTCTATTGCTAATTGTTTCGCCATTTCCAAATCATACCCGTACACTGTCCGCTCTGCCATTACGTTTGATGCACCTGTTGTAAATTATTCGTGGTTGCTAGATAACTTGATCAGATTGAAAGCCTCGAATAAGGAGGGTCCTGATGGTATCCCGGACTCTATGTTGAAATACTGCTCGAATTCTCTCAGCTTACCGTTGAATCTCTTACTTAACGCTTCGTTGAAGTTCGGTCATTTTCCTGCACAGTGGAAGAGCTCTTATATAATCCCTCTCCACAAATCTGGTAGTTTAGTAAATGTTGCAAATTATAGGGAAATTGCAAAATTGAGTGCCATTCCTAAACTTTTTGAGAATTTAGTCACTGAGATAATTTCTGATCATGTTTCCTCTATTTAGACCCCTGTTAACATGGCTTTTGGAAAGGTCGTTTCACTGTGACTAATTTGCTTCAGTTTTCCTATTCTATTGCCGACGGCTTTACTAATGGAGATCAAACTGATGTGATTTTTACCGATTTTAGAAAGCCTTTGATAAAGTTAACCACAATTTGTTATTATATAAACTCGGAGCAATGGGTTTTAATTGTAACATGCTGAATTGGATTAGTTCTTACTTAATGAACCGAGAGCAGATGGTATCACTTGGCCGATCATTCTCCAGATCTATTTTTGTGTCATCTGGGGTGCCTCAGGGCAGTCATCTTGGCCCGGTTCTATTCTTGTTATTCATTAACGACTTACCCGCCTCCATAATGCACTCTAAATTGTTAATGTACGCTGATGACGTGAAGATCTATTTTTCTTACAAGGATCCTTGTCAATATACTTTACTTCAGAGGGATTTGTCTACTTTTCAGACGTGGTGCGAAACCAATTTGATGGAGCTTAATTTTTCGAAATGTAAGCATATGCTGTTCTCTAGGTCATCATTCTTTTCGGCAGAATACATTTTAGGTGGTAATGTTCTTGAATCGGTGGATTCATTTGTTGATCTTGGTGTTCTCTTGGACAGAAAATTGAATTTCAACTCCCACATAATTACGATGGTAAATAAGGCTTATGGCGTTCTGAACTTTACTAAACGTTGGGCAAAGGAATTTTCAGATCCCTACGTTACGACAAATCTTTCTACTTTACTAGTCCGCCCTATTCTCGAATATGGATCTGTTGTTTGGGACCCCCAGTACAATTTGTATGTTAATATGATTGAATCGGTCCAGAAACAGTTTCTCATATTTTGTCTGAGAAACCTTCAATGGAACCCGAACCATAATCTTCCTTCGTATGGCAGTAGACTAGCATTGATCAGATTGCCGACTCTTAGTAGTAGACGTACCATGATAAACTCTATTACAGTTTTGAAGATAATTGATGGATGTATATGTTCTGAATTTCTGGTATCTAAGATTTTCATAAATGTCCCATTGACACCCACGAGGTACTATAAACTCATTCACATCGAGTTTCAGCGTTCGAATTATGCGTCCTTTGATCCAGTTAGGAGAATGTGTCGTGACTTTAATGAGCTATATCAGTTTATTGATTCCACTGGTAGTTGGGAAACTACCAAGTCTGGAATAATTTGTCTTTTGAACCGATTGCATTAGTGCTATATGTATGTAAATTTACTTTATCCCTACTATTTGTCTGTCTGTTTGATTTATAATTCGGTTTTGGTTTTGTTCGTAATTATTATATATTATGGAGTCCTTGTTATATTAATATCTCGTAATGTACTTTTATACTTATTTTTGTTAGTGTAATACCAACTGGTGAAGAATGTCTGTGGTTGGTTGCAGCGTGTGAACTTATGATCCTTGCTCTCCCGTTATAGACCAGTCTATAATGTGTACGCTGTCCTCACGTTATGGGGACGTGGCCTTCTCGGTCGGTAGGGCGGGTAAAAGTGGCGGCAATCGGTAAAAAAATATCTCAGGTACCAATAGCGCAGAGAAATTATCTCTCCGTTATTCCAACATGCTCTGCACCTTTGCGATGAAATTTCCGTCCTTGGACCCTGAATCATGTCTATTAGTTCAGTTTTTTGAATTTCTGGTTTTGGCGGGCTTCATTCTTCAGTCTGTATGTCTCAATTTTTTCACTCTCGCACTTTCTACACTGCAGATTCTTACGCCTACAGAGACGGGTTACCTTCTTCCTTTTTTCCCTATACCTCGTTGTTGCAATTGACAGAAGCATTACTAACCATGCAACATTCTTTTCATCATTTGCAATGCGACAATCTTCATCGTACCATGGTTTGTTGCGAAGCGGTTTTTCAAAACCAAGTACGATTGTTGCGGCAGTTCTTATAGAGTGAAATCGTCGTGGGGAGGGGGTGGGTTCTGTCTTAAAAGATGCGACAGCATCCTTGAGTAGGCTATGACTACCTCTTGTAATTGGAACTTTCCCATGTCTAGCTTTCTCTGCGTCTGGTTTCGTACGATTTTTGCTCTACTTAATATTGTGCACACCTTTGCTGCTACCAGGTAGTGATCAGAATCAATGTTAGCTCCTCTGAACACTCGTACGTCCATTACACTGGATGAGTGCCTTCCATCAATTACCACGTGATCAATTTGGTTCGTCGTTCTTTGATCAGGAGATACCCAATTAGACTTGTGGATGTCTTTATGCTAGAATCTTGCACCAATAATGGCCATGTTTTTTGCCGCGGCAAAGTCAATCAGTTTCATACCGTTGTAGACTGTAGAAAGAAATTGCCAATAGTTGGATGAAACACATTTTCCCTGCCTAGTTTAGCATTAACATCTCCTAGTGTAATCTTAATGTCATGACCAGGGCAGCGGTCATACGTTTCCTCTAGGAGCTCATAGAATATGTCTTTCGCATCATCGTCTTTCTCTTCTGTCGGGGCATGCACACAAAATAGAGAAAAATAAAAATATTTCGCTGTTATGCGAATTGTGGCTATACGTTCACTCACAGGATTGAATCTAGAGACTAGATGTCGCAATCTTTTGCCAACTACAAAGCCGAAACCAAATTCATGCCTTTTCTCATGGCAACTGTAGTAAAGTATATATTCCGAGTTTTTTTCTTGTGCAGCCTTATCCTGCCCATCGCATTTCCTGGAGAGCTGTAATGCCAGCCTCATAACTTTCGAGTACATCTGCCAATTGGATACATGCACCGGATCTATATAGTGTTCTTACATTAGAAGTGCATACCCGTAAATCTTGGTCCTTATAACGTTTGCGGGGGTCGTCAACAAGTTGAGATTTTTAGGTTTCTCTTTCGTTTTTGTTTATTCACTGTCATTATTAACGGTGGCCAGAGGCAAAACCAGTCCACCGGGGTTTTCATTATACCTACTGCCAGGATATTTGATTGCAGCCGCCTATTGTGAATCAGACGCTGACCAGGATACAATATGTGGACCCTTCTAGTGACCAATGACTATGTCCGATAGCTTGATGGGCTTCAGTGACAGCAGTCACCTAATAATCCTGAGACGAATCAGTAATCGCATTACCAATCAGGCTGCTTAGTCGTTTCGTGTTCTGATTCTAGGTAGCTAACGGAGTTTTTCGCTTAAGCTATTGCCCAGGACGTACTTGGTGGAAGTACTGATCACTGAAGGAATCATTTCTGGCCACTCCCAAGAAAACCGTCGGCCGTCATCGTTAGTGCAATGGTAGCGTGCGCGGCTTTTGTGCATGAGGTCGTGGGTTCGATCCCTACTCTGACCACCTTAAATTTCTTTCGACAGCCATGAAAAAGCTTCTCAAAATACCGTTCAGAAGGGGTGTAAAACTGTAGCTCCCAATCAGTCAGTGTAAAACTAGAACGCGCACAGCTCACTGGTTGTGAGATGCTCTCCTTAATCCCCTCGTGGGATGTAACGGGAAACCATTTATTTATGGCTTTAACCAGTATAAATTAAAAAAGAAGATTGCTAAATTGTTATCAATAACATAATATAATAATGGTGTCCTTAAGAATTTCATTGACCACCAACAACTCCAACCCCCTACAGTACATTCATTGAATCAGTGAAACAATAACATTGACCGAACGATATACTGGCATTTCTTTAATGAAAAACTGGCATTCTATCAGTGTGACCATAGAATAACACATACTATAGAAGAACTTATTCTCTCATCTGACGTTTCATTTCACACTCTCTCGGTAGGTCTGTGGAAATGTTTACATACACCAGGTGGAGGTACAAAATATGTTCACTTAACTATTTCCTGTCGTTTTGGTGTAGAACTGAAAAATTTAAATGTATTTTGCACTTTTTTATTGACTTTTAACGTTGGTATTCATTGGTATTGTATTTAACACAACTAGTTTGCCACAAAAACACGAAATTCGGGTGTAGTTCCTTTGCGGATCGCTGTATACTATTGCCACCATCTGGTATTATTGAACCCATATTTTCCACCCTCCACTGTGTAATTTCCATCGTACCTATGACGTTTAATTTATTGAGCGAATAAAACCTTCTACGTATGTGTTATTCTATGAGTGTGACAAATTTCGCCCACATGTCAAACATATTCATTCTAGTAATAAAGTATTAAGAAATATGCAGAAATGAAAAATATAAATCACTGTAATGAGATTTATTCATCGTCACAATGCCACATACAAATTGAACACAGCAACAATGAATCATATGTATCACAGAAAGAAAACACATTCCGCGATGCAGCCAAACATCTGCATGACAGCAATGAATGATAATTTCAGGCATTCTTTGCAGCAACTTAATCAATACAATAATAAAACATTTTCAACACAACTACAAGCAATTTCGTTACATCAACGAAATTAATTAGGTTCAACTTTCGCCACAGTAACGAATCATTGGGAGGTAACGAACACATTTGTGATAAGTTAGCTGAATTTCGATGGCAATACTTTTTGGGCCAATGACTATTTTTCATGCCTGTGACACGAAGCTTTTCCTTTGAGTGAAATATGAGAGTATTTTCATATTTCTTTTTATTGACGCTTATTTCATTCAATTGAACAATATATTACAAAGAATATCGCCTTTCAATACTGACAATGTTAAATGTTTCAAATTTCAACAAAATGAAGCGCCGAATGAAGGAGAAATAGTCGCATTATTGTAATTTTTTTGCTTTAATTGAAAATCATCCATATAAAAATATTTTCCTACGGATTAGACTTAAAAATCGTATTCCATTATCTTCAATAATGCTTACGACGGCATTAGCAAACAGCACAACAACAGGGCACTCCAGTACTTCGGAATCTTCAGTACAAGCAACAGATTTTGTTGAGCCTCTAGGAAAACAAGAAACACTTTAGCATTAACGAATATATCATTATACATTTTATCCGGCAATCTTACGTTAACAATTTACCCGTCCGTGCCACAGCACCTCCCTCCGTAATATTTTGTATGTACTTGGATCGTGTTCATACATATATTTATTGTTGGGGAAGTTGCTCCCGTTGCTGTTTATCTAACATTATTTCATTGGAAAGGATTTCTTAACATTTTTCTGGCATACATTACCGTATTGTTTTCTTGTTCTTTGTCGTTTTTGCGTTTCGTGTTCTGTTCCTCCTTTGCTGCTCTCATACTACTCCTCCCGGAGCAGGACGTGTGTAGTTTTGTACTTCAAACAGGATTAAATCCTAAGCGCAACTTGAGCATACAACTACAACAGAGAACATTACATCACAATGCACACAACTGGCAAAAAGTATTTCGTTTCTTAGTTTTTTGTTGTTATTTATTTATTTTATAATGCTAATGTACTTCTTGCGTCCTCTACTTCCTCTGTTTCTACAACAGTCTCCAATGTGGGAACTTTTGTGTTTCTGATTCGCATTCCGGCAAAGCTGTATGCATATGCACCACACACAGTCATGGGTTGTGAAATAGCAGAAGGCCGACGAAAATTACCAGACGTGGTAAAATTTCTACTCGAAATATAAAAAATGTTACCAACGTCTGACATATAGAAACAATAGCCGTGAAGTGCTACCCAGAAAAAAGGTCCATATATCTTCTACATGCATAATTTCCACACGCTAAAAAATGATCGATTCGTCTTAATATTTTGTAGAACTATGTTATTTCAAAATTTGTATGAACATTTAACGTTCAGACATAATTCTAGGTACACATCAGTGAGGAATTTAAAACTTTTAGATAGCATTGAAATGTTAATTTTTGACATCTAAGTTAGACCAAAACCTCTTCTAGCATTTGACTGTCAAATCCAATTTCAATCACGGCGAAAACATATATAAAAAATGTCTTGTAAAAAATGGTAAATTGTTTTGCTTCTGAAAAATAAGCAAAACTTTAACTCGAGTCAAAACAAATTAGGTTTACCATTTTGGGTACATCAATATGTAAATATTAATTTCAAAAATGCACGCTAATTGTTCAATTTAATGTCAGAGATGACCTGCTCAAGATGACCTGTTTATTGTGAATAAAACAATCGTGCATGATCGAATGATCACACATGATACCACATTTCCAGCATGAAAACGCATTATTCTTTAACTGAGAATTTCATTAGAAATAACCCTTAACTGTCAGCTATCCCTTTGTCTTTTCTTCTCCAACATCAAGACTGTACCGCACGCAATTCAAATCTTTCTTGAATTTTTGGGCAACATTTAAAGGCCACAAATCTATATTATTTTAGAATTAAGAGGCCAATGCATATTTCAGATTATGAGTTTAGCTAAATTGCTCAATTCGCAAATAAAAACTGCGATTCTTGCCCGCAGTGCGCAGGTGCAATAAAAGCGCACTATTGTGTTTGGATCTATTGCGATGTACTTGACGTGTGTATATGTACACAATTACTACATACGAATGTGGATAAATACAATTATAAAGGGTGTCCCTAAATTTACGCAATACTTAAATTTGCTGCTATCGACGTAGAAAAGAGTTGGCAACCCTAATAAAAAACAGCTGACAGCTGACAGTTCAGGGTTAATAAAAATGGCAAATTACACGATCGAACAGCGTGTCTTCATTATTGAACAATATTTCAAAAGTTATGAAAGTTTTTCGGTCGCAATTACTGGTGTTCGATATCGCGACATGATAACACAGTTTTTTTGCCGAAATTGAATGAAGTTGATGTGGCCAATATTTGGTTTCAACAAGACGGTGCCACATGTCATACAGCTCGTGAAACTCTTCAATTACTGCAGGAGACATTTCCAGGTCGCGTGATTTCTCGATTTGGTGAATAGAACATGCCAAGATCGTGTGATCTAACACCATTAGATTTTTTTTATGGGGTTTTTTAAAATCACAAGTCTATCTTAACAAGCCCACAACCACTCGTGCTTTAAAGGAGTTGATTCATCGTTGCAGCAACGAAATTCGACCAGATTTATGCAGGAAAGTCATGGAAAATTTCGACAAACGAATACGTATGTGTATGGAAAGCCGTGGAGGCCATTTGCCAGATGTTTTATTCCATAAATAACCCTATCCTATGTACTTTACGATTCAATAAAAATATTACCATAAGAAGAATAAAAACTTTGTTTTCTATTCAATTCAAATGTTGCGTGAATTCTGGGACACCCTTTATATCGTAGAATATTAAATAATACACAAGATTTGTTTGTTCAAGAATTTAATTCGTTTGTATAATCTAAGATGTTTAGAATTTAGTTAATGCCAAACAAAGGATAAAGTAACAACATTACACTTCGAAGTGCCATTGAGAAATTACTACGCACTCGAAAGTTGCACTTCATCCTATCCTCCGCATCCTGGGAAGAAGATCACAGTTACAACATGCCTATAAGGTCCTGGCATCTTGTCTTGTACACTTCCGTGCACTTGAAACATACGAGTAAGGAAATCAGATTTATAATATTTAAAGTAATTTGTCAAATCTGTACGGATTGAAGCCGGAGACTTTCGCATATACAGGCTGTGTTAAAAGTCACCATGGGGTTTAAAAATTTAACAACTGTTTCGTTTATATATTTTTTTATTTTTTTTTCAGATTGTAAACCTGGAGAATAAATAATGTAGAGATTCAAAACTGAACAAAGAACCAGAAAAATTTAATTTTATTATTTAAATCAGCCGTCAATTATTTTAACGTCAAAATTTCGCCGTTGGAAGCAATGCTTCTTTGTTTACTTCATCGTCACCACCAACATGGCACCGCGAGAGATTTTCTCGAACCGGTAGACCATAAACAGGTAGACCAAACGAAATACCAGAAACGAGTGCCAGAAGGTGTTCTGCTCAGCTAGGAATGTCTCGTCTGTCACTACGGCGCATTTTAAAAAAAGATTTACTGTTATTCACACACGCAAAGAAAAAACTCGTACCTCCCACACGAAATCTCAGATAACTGAAGTTCCGTTGGGGACTGTAGTTAAGAGAAACGAACTTCTGTTAAGCCATGTCATTTCGATTGGGAGAACTGACAAATGTTTGCAGAAACTAGTTATGAAAAATATAAGCTGAAAAAAACGAGAAACGAAAAACGGTTCCGTCACCTGTTCCTTCGGTTACAGCAACCGAGTTGTAGTTGCTCCAAACTAAAAAAACGTTTGGGAGAACTGAAAATCGTTTGTAGTAAACGAGTTATGAAAAATTAGAGCTGAAAAAACGTTTGCGAGAAACGAAAAACGGTTCCACCAACTGTTCTTTCGGTTACAGCAACCGAGTTGTAATTAACAATTTTTGTTTAAATTTCCAACTTTTATGATTTTGGTTTTACCCATAAGGTTGCAATTTTTGTCTATTTTTTCACTGTCTGTTTGCACGTCTGTCTCGCGTTGCATTCAAATAACAACTAAAAGCGCAGCAAACTACAACGCGACAATTGTACATCCAAGATATATTGCCAAGGTAGAAGCATTAGAGTGCGTGATCACTTTTATGTGTATGCATGAGTGTGTATGCCAAACGAGTGGATAAGACTGTGTATACAGTCGACAGAATGAGAGAATGAGAGAAATGTACGAACTTCGTAATCTGTGCTCTCACTAGAAAAATGTCTAATATCAGTTATCGCAAACGTTTTTTAAATTTGCGGCAAATGTAATTTTTGTACGCGTTTGATGCAAACGAGAAATCGTTTGCAACAACATGATACAATTGTGCGATATATGTATGAGTTTATTTGGGAGAACTACATGACCGGTTGCAGTGTATAAATTAACACAAATCAATCAAAGTATTGTTGCAGCAACTGGGCAATAAACCTTTTGTTTCTTTGCGTCCATATAAAGTTCAATTGGTGCAAGAATTAAAACCCGTAGAACATCGGCATCATTTTGCAGTTCAATTCCAACAGTTGTCCAGAAATTAAATCAACTATATTGAAAATCTGATTATGAGTGATGAAATTAATTTTCATTTGTATGGTTTCCCCTCCCGGCGACCAAGAAGCGCATGGAAGCACATCTCCCATTCTTTGGAAATCGCTGCAGGGACTGAACTTGGCTATCAAAAACCGCAGAAGGATAAGCCATGGTACGACGAAGAAGGTCGCATTGCAATTGACGATAATTTTTGCAACGCGTGGTGCGAATGAGAGGTACAAGAGGCTGTGAAGGTGACAAAACAAATTATTTAGGTGGAAATAATGGCAGTGGGGGCAGAGAGAGAGAGTGAAAATACCGAAATGAGCAGTATGAACAAGAAAACAAGAATCAAGAAAATTTGTCCACAGCGTAAGAAGATCGAATAACGCGCCGAATAATGGTCTGCTCAAGAATGGGAATCTGGCGACTGATAAGCAGTGTGTGCTAAAAATGTGTAGATACCACTTGTCAGCACTACCCCAATAAGGTCTCAGAGGTTATGATTATGTCAGAAAGTGAAGATTGTACCCCCCTACCCAAGACGAGATTAGAACGGCAATCTCCTGGCTTAAGAATAACAAAGCCGCTGCTGTGGATGGGCTACCCGCTGAACTATTTGAAGCAGGTGGCGAAGGATCAACTTATTTGCGGTATATGGCTGGGGGAATCTCTCCTTGACAATTGGAGCCTCAGTGTATTATGTCCTGTATTCAAAAAGGGTGATCCGTGTTCCGGTTCCAACCATCGCGGTATCGGATTTGTATCCATCAAGTATAAGGTCTTATCGAGCGTATTACGTGAGCGTATTTCTCAGTGTGGTTTTAGACCAGCCAAGTCCACGACTGATCAAATGTTGACGCTACGCCAAATCCTGGAAAGGACCCACGAAAATCAAACCGATACATACCATCTGTTTGTCGATTACAAAGCTGCTTTCGATAGCCCCATACGGGAAAATTGTATGAAGCTCTGTCTGAACTTGGTGAATATGAACAAGACCAGCAACACAAGAAACCATATGTTGCCGGAGTATTATGCTGACGACTTAGGCATCATTGGGCGAAATTTGTGAGAGGTTTATGCAGTATTTCCTAAAATCGGAAAACAATCAGCGAAGATGGGCCTGGCTGTTAATGAGGGCAAGAGAAACTTGATGGTGTCAAAGACTAGACAAACCTCTCGACTTGATCCGCACTTTAACGTTGACAACCGATCTAATTTTGAAGTGGAAGATAAAAAAAAATTTTAAAATATATATACGAAAAAGCTATTCAATTTGTAAATCCCATGGTAACTTTTGGCCCACCCTCTATATGTATATATTAAAACCCAAGTACCTGGTGGCAAAGCTGACAATTTACTCTAAAATCAATATTAAATATAGCAAAAAAATAAATATTTATATTAAACTGCTTAATAGATAATAAATACTATAAAATTGTTACAAATTCCGGTCCACACGGTAAATTTTCACAATAGCGCCACTAGAACAGCTGATTTAAGTTTGAAAAATTTTTGGCGTGCTTGACTGGAAAACGCATACGTATATTGTTTTCTTTGGTTTTAATTCGATGGTTAATGCCTACCAAACAATTTTCATGGAAGCTGGTATTTTGGAGATCTTATGCATCATAAACCGTTTCTCCGAAAAAATGTAATGAAATGTAGCCTTATAAGCGCAATAGTAGTTTTTCTAATTTTTTAGATTTCATTGATTTGCCTATGTCTGCATAAGTTGTATGATGTTTATAAGAGGAGATTATATTGTTTTAGGAAATCAAGTTATGTTGACTTCAGATGTTGTTCCACATAAGGTTTTATAGAATAATATTAAATCATATCCTGTGGCAGGTTGCCATTCCGCGTGAAGGGGCCATAACTTCCGGAAATATCAGCCGAATTTAAAAAAAAAACCTTTGCAGGTGGTACTTTCGATCAAGGAGATCGTCGCGGTGTCCTTCACCTAATTTTGTCATAACAGCTATTAAGTCGATTGTCCTCTTTGGAACAGATATGACGCACCCTAACTGCAAACTAGTCATAACTCAAAATGTAAAAATTTCCAGGAAAGACAAAATATTAAGATTGTTAAGTTAACAATGTATGACAATTTTCGATACTAGACATATACGTGGGGTATTTGGGTTGACGAAAGGGAAGAGAAATGGTTACTGTTTTTAAGCAATAAAATAAAATCTGAAAATTTTAGTTATGAACGTTTGGAGGTTAGGTTGCGGTATGTACTTTATTTTGCAGTCTTGGAAAGTGACACAGAAAGACCGATTGTTTTGTTCTATGAAATTTATAACTCAGACTTTGTATCTAGTAAGACAAACTAATTAAATTTTTCACATTTTGTGCACAAAGTGTTTTCGTTATTCATTTAATTTTGACGGCTTAACCACGGAATTTCTAATAGAACTACCTAATAGATAATTCTGAAATGATTTATATGCATTGAATCCTGGACTGTTTATCGGCAATAAGGGCAATTATAACTTTTCATTCCTTTAGTAAGAGTAACTGCCTGTAAAATGAGATGACATGTCTCACATATCTTCAAATGCATGCAAGCGAAAAGTTCAATGTTCGGTGCCTTATCGCTATACACAACACTGACTATCGTTTATATAAATTCATCATCTGACTGGTCCCCATCTGTTTATTCTTCCTGGAATATATTTGGAATCATATTCACATATATGTTATTTTTTCCATTGACCATCCATGAAAGAAAAGTGGCAATGGTAATTTTGCCCTGGTCTAATAAATGAGAAGTTTCAGAAATTCTTTGGCTTCTTTCCACACTGCTCCTTTTTCTGCTCTTTGCCACGTCCACCATTTTAATACACCATGTCAAAGTGCTTACTTTAAAACAAAAACTCTTTGTCACGAATAGTACGAACAACTTTAAACTTTAAACTTTCCACAGACCGCCCAAGTACACCGTTGTAAGTCATAACAGCAGAGTTCGTTCTAGTCGTGTGATTGCGAACGCTTAACTTCGTGCAGCCAACCTAAACCATAAAATATTACGAGTATAAACTTAAAAAAACCAAAGCCTGAAAATAAATATTGATAACACCTTTGGAATCCAATGACTTTCAAAATATTTCAGAACTGGTGTAAATAAGCCTTGACTATCCATTAAAGCAATTTGGGATTTTATATCTAGGTATGCATCACCTATTAAATCAGAGGGCAATAAAGGAAGATCCAATACCTTGTGATAAAACAACGATGCATTCTTTAATGATCGTATAAACTGAAGCAGTTCTTTCCGTTTAGTAATATTTTGCCGTGCAGCCTGGCAATAATGAAATATTAAACAAAATAATTTTTGAGTGAACAAAATAGTTGGAATTAAAATTTAACATTCAAAATAAATGATATGAAACCATCGTTGTTAATAATATTTCGATTAAAAAACAACTAGTCTTTATTTTATTTGATAGACCGTTATAATCATTTTTTTATTTTATTTTTTATTTTTTGTTTTACTGTAAATCGATGGAAAATGAGAAAATTCGCGAGAATTAGAACTAATAATGACACTGTCTCTATCGCAGATGGATTAAGTTGTCATGCAAAAACACTAAGTTGATTTTTATTGGGTTATGTTTTCAGTTATGGGTTAGAAATATAGAATTTTTGTACTGACTCCGGTTGTCTATGTCCTGCACCAACAGCACTTCATTATATCCGGTAGTTAGCAATTATCGACAAATCAATTTTGAAGAATCTTCGTCTCAGTTATTCAAACCGTAGGCGTATTTTATAAAACACAACATGACTTGTAAGCTTGTAGTATGAATTTCTCATACATTAACCAAAATCGGTCAACAAAATTCAAATTCAAATAAATGTAACTGACACTAGCACGGTCTTCAAAAATGCTATACCACGGAAAAATACAACTCTGTGATATTGATTAAAAAAAACTCACCTCAAGGCACTGCAACACTGCGAGAGTGCATGAGGAAAAGAAGAACATGGTGGAAAAATTCTGTCTGTTGTTGTTGTTGGAATTATAGGCCTATCAGTGATGTTGATACTTAGGGATCTTCGATCGATACTAATTCGCACATGTGAATTGCAGAATTGAGTTTGTATATATACGATTGATGTTCAACCGATGGTATCAATTCAGGCACAGTAGTTAGGCATCTGATGATGAACTTGTCACGGAGTTCGAAACTAGTCATGCCAGTGAGTGTGTGTTGAAACTGAATTGTCTATTATTTCCAACAAAAACCACCAATTTTTCAATTCGACAAATGTTCATGACTTGTAGGCTTGTAGTATGAATTTCTCATACATTAACCAAAAAATAGAACACAACTAACAAATGCATTTATAGTTGATGTGATATATATTTTGCAATTACTACGACTTTATAGTACCATAAATATAATTTAACAGAGGGATTCTTTTTGGGTTCTCAAGCGATGTAAATATATATTATTCTGGTGAAATGTTAACATTTCTCAAGATTATAAATTTGGGATAAGCCTCGAAGACATCCAAGAGAGCCCGGCAAAATGAAAAATTTAACATTGGCATGAAAGTCGGAAAAGAGTAAATGCTTTTTCGAAAATGGTACAAAGTAAACATAATACATATTTGGCACTATTACTTTATTACTCAATTTATACAATATTTAAATTCATTTATTTATTGCCTCATTAAAATGCGACCTTATACCATTCACCAACTTACGCAATTGCATAAGGATCAGCAATGGATGGATGGAATGGCAGACAGACGGATGAAATAATGAACAAACGAATGGGAGCAGAAGATATTCTAAAGGAAGCGCACACACACACACACGCATTCGCCCTCTCCTTTCAACAGCATTTATGTAAATGATTTTTTAAAATAATAAGATACTTGACCTCAAGGATACACTGTGGAATTCACTCAATTCACCCCTACTCGTTTCACTTGAATCGAGCACAACTGCAAGCCCGAACGAAGCAGCGATATCTGAGAGACTGAAAAACAAACAAAGTGTTTTATTCATTTCAGTATTTTGTTTGTTTTTCATTCACATTTTTTATTTTCTGCTACATTTATTATAGATTTTCTTCAGTTTTTTCTTTGTGATTCGACGAATTCTTATTGCTTTCCATTTTCACTTTAATGAACTTATGCCGCATCGGTTTATCGAAGTTTGAGGCCGTCATAAATTTGTATACAGAGTGGGTAATTGGGATTTGGGAAGATTTATACGATTCATGAAATTAAGGGACAGACCATTATTGCCTGCTTCTCGATCTTAAATGACAAGCGAAGAGATCGAATGCCAGTCACTAAAGTTCAACTAAAATTGAGTTTCTCTATTTGGAAAGCATTTGTTCGACTGGATTTGCAATTGTGCATAAAATACAGCGTGGTGGAGATACAGGAACCAAAATTTATACTAAATGACTTTGAATAAAGATGTTGTTTCGTAAGAGAGAGTTTGATACAAAGAAAATCGCTTATAAACACCATAACGCACCTGTCTTAAGATTGGGTCAAGTTTACGAGACGTAGCGAAAATTCACAGCCAATGACTGCATGCTTATCACTACACAAGGAGGTCAGTCGACCCATTGCAATTATCCTGTATGTGTGGAAAAGATAGATATGTGATGGAACCCCAATAGCGTGATAGATAAACATCCAATGGAGAATAGTTATGCTGTGCTTTGATGTTCGCACAGTAAAATACTTGTCCAAGAAAATCATGCAATACGCACACTCGTCAAATATGGTATATGCAAAAACTTCCGTTTATAAAAACGTTTATTTTTAAATTATGTGAAATACAACAGTTCAGTTCTCTTTATTTTACTTTTTAAATTAAATTTATAATAAGTCTCAAACTTGATGGAACTATTTCCGACTAACTATATCGTTAGTTGTTTATTATTACATAGCGTTGCGTACTCTTGATAGTTTAACCCTGCTATTAGATTAAGCCCATTTGGTACAAATATTGGCTGGCTTTCTTGGCAAGATTTGAACGGTGATATATGGTGACTCAATTTTGCAGCTCACGTAGTCTTTTTTTTATAAAACAATGGAATGAGCAAAAATTAAATTTTCTAACTTAAAACAGGACTGAGTCAAATATGAAATTAAAAATTTCGGATTAAGGTACCAGTTGGTCCGTAAAATATTTTCTTTGATAATCTTATCAATTATTTTCAAACAGTTTAATGGTAATAATATGTGAGAACTACTGAACCGAAATATATACAAAAAATAAGATTAAATTGTTATTTTGTATGAAAATTGCTGTATGGACCAAATGGCCCCTTAACCTAACATTCGTATTTTTTCCTAAACTAACAGCAGGGCTAATCACAGACTAACTCATATTCAATTCTATTTCTTGCCACCAAGTTCTCTACATCATTCTGGGGTATCACCTCCGATGTCGATATCTACAGATTTCCACCCATTTCCAAAGGCAGTGGTACAAATTGTAACCGAATTTAATCAGTATTACAGCGAATTCATGATACTGACTTGAGATCTGCGTGAATGCATTCAAAACGGCGTTTTGGAGATTCACCATAGAGAAATAGACAAGATTTCTATTCTCTTTTACGTTCTCTTGAAGAAATACCCCCCAAGGAACTAACGGCAGGAAATAGCACCCAACGACATAACTCCCCAATAAAAAGAAATAACATCCAAAAACAAAGAATGAAATAAAAGCCTAACAAAAATTAAATCAACTACAAGGTAAGATGGCAACAAAGGCTAAAAAATTTCCTCTAAAAGACCCATTTGGAAACTGGAAAATGAAATAACTTCCAAAAACAAATTAAATACTTCCCAAACACCCAATAATTTGTGAAAAAATATTGGAGATTATTTCATTTCTCGTTTGGGGGTCATTCCCTTGGGGGGTATTTCGGGGAGCCTGCCATTTCATCGAGTTCGAGCAGCGGTATCTATGACACAGCTGATCGACTATGTAGTAGGAAAATTATAGAAAGGCGAGAGAGCGATAAGCAACCGGAAGCAAATCATGCAGCAAACCAAGCTTAAATAGTGTTTGGTCGATACTAATGACAGGTTGGTTGCATAGAACGAAAATATGCATTTCCTTTTATTTCTATCCGTTTGATGCCCAACCAAATAGTACAATTCACAGCAACTCGAACTCCATGAAATAACCCACTAGAGACTTGTGTACATTCCTCTATGTGTAAAAATACACATACATACAATATACACACACCCATAAACGACATTAATATAAGTCCAAGAAGTTCAAATGTACCAACACCAACTAACACTGGTAACTGGACCTAAAATGTTAGTGAACCCCTGAAAGTCCACAATGGCCAAAATAAGGACAAAATACACACAATCCCAGAATTACTATCCAAAGCAGCGTTCCATCCTTTACTGCGGGACAAGGTGTTCAATGGTATACATTTCTCGTAATCTCCACAAAACCGACAATGATCAATCACATCAGTAACCCACCTTCGATTGAAGTCGCTAATGCTATACTCCACAAAACTGACCGAAATCACTCATATCATTCACCCACTTCCGAGTGAAGTATCTAACATTGCAGATGCTCGTGATCACACCATTGAGAAGTAGCATATCGGGCTTTTCTAATTGCAGTGGAGATGAATTTCCTACTCCTTGAAATCCTGCCGTTAGTCTGTTGCTCGGACGTTTTCGAATTAGTATGTGTTGAAACAATTCTCATTAAGTTGAGTTTTACTTTTCCATATAAGGTGTGATATACTTGAAGAGAACGGTGCTGATGAGATTGTCGTTATGCAAAAAATAGAAAATATGTTTAAATAAAATGTTGATTAATTCCGTAACCCAGTTGATAACAATCATAATTACTGGTTATATATGGAGTTACTTTCCTTTATATATAAAAGTACCTTCTGTTAAATGCGCGTTTTATGCACCTCTGCCGGTAAACTCACCACTATCAGCTGAGAGTGACAGCAGCCAATAGTTGAGCGAGAACATCTGGTCCTCACAAGGCTCTCAGCGGCATGTGTTGTTTACACAACCATAGTAACACACACATGACTGGACCATATCAACGACATAACAGCTCAAACGAGTCAGTCGGTGGCCCTAACCAGGGGGTTTCTATGACTGAGCTGCTCGAAAACGTACTAGAGAAATGATGTAAAATGAGAGACCGAAGAAGACATACCAAACAGCGATAAGTCCTGTATGCTCGATTGGGTCGACCCTGCCTGTCGGAATCCGAGTTGGTATCCTGACGATACTTGATATAGTCCTCGTTAGAATACGAGCTAGTGCCCAGACAGCGATAAGTCCTGTGTACTCAAACAGGTATCTCGGCGATACCTTTCTTTGTAATTATCCACGCACTCCGAAGTCTCTTTTCAGAAGAAGTCTGCTCTAGTCCGACTTATCGTGATAGTAAGGACTATCCCCTCAGATCCCAGCATATCACCGTTTTACAGCTGAAGCCAAGGCACCCTCATGGACACCATCCGAAGGATCCTGTAATATATCTAGCCACCAACATCGACCTCCTTGTACCCTTCGTCTGTCCTGTTCATCCACGCAATTGCCGTCGGAACGAGGCTATTTATGAAACATCGCCAGATCTGATGCCGCCGCTATAAGTACCTGCGTACACCACGTTTAACTACACTATAATCCTCCAAGAGTGCTGCAAGGGTTATAGACTCCAAAAGTTGACCCGGTGAAATATTATAGGGTGTCCATTAAAGTGTATCATTGTGAATTAGTTTAAGGTCAAATGTGAAATTAAATAAACAATCAATAAACACGAACAACTACTCGTTCTCTCTCTGGTTCTAAACTGTATGTAAGGTACTCTGTAAAGCCCTGAGCGTATCCTAGCTTCAAAGAGGAAAACTCGTCGTAACAAGTTGCCCATTACTAATTGAAATAAATAAATGGTTTACCACATTACATCCCAGTGAGCTGGGGCCTTTGTAATTTTATACTCATTGATTGGGAGCTGCCCATTACTAATTACATAGTAACTTTTGAGAAAATATTGCCTAACACCAAATTGCCTTTAAGATCGATTGTTGTTTAGGGGGATATCGTGTCTGCCAATGGAAAATCCACCAAACTTTTGTATGGAAGGTACAAAAATTTGCGTTGTATAATAGTCCAGTTTGGACTATAAAGTAGCATTTGAGGAAATGATGCCCAGTACAACATTTCATTGGTATGGTCCTCGGAAGAAGTCGAAGTTATCAATCCGACAGTCGTTCAACTTTTGTATGACAGGTACCAGAATGAGGTTGGCAAAATCATCCTTGTTCTAATGGGCGTTTGACGAAATTATGCGTAAGTGTTTTACACGCTTTATCGTATTGACAACCAGGACGACCAACCACCTTTTGTATTGGAGGTACTAGAATTGGCGTGGTAATATCGGAAATTTTCTCCCGATACCATATACAAACATATAAGAAGAACCATGATTTTATCCTAAAGCTATCGATATATATGGGAGGTACTTGAAGGTACACGTTCCATAACAGTCCCAAACAATGTTTGGACAAATAATAGACACTGACCAAACGTCATTGTGAATGCTGAAGATTTACGGCAATTATAGTGTTGACCACCCAGCCAGACAGACGAAATGAGGCTATTCAAGCAACATCGCCAGATTTCATGTCGCCGTTATAAATCCCTGTGTACGAAACGTTTGACTACAGCATAACCCTTCAAAAGTCCTGCAAGGGTTATAGACTCCGAAAGTTACCCCAGTGAAATACGAGTATTATAGAGCGTGCATTTAAACGTATTACTGTGACATAGTCAGATGGGCATGACTCAATCGTCTTTAAAGGTCCTAAAACCAATTCCTTCCAAGATACTAAGCTCTAATAAATCTTTTTCTATGCGTTACCATATAGCCCATCCCAATGGGTAGGGATATAATAAGAAACAGAGGCAAAAACCAAAATACAGAAACGAATCAAATTTCAAACCAAAAATATAAAAATTACTTTTGGTTTTCAAACAAAACAATGTTCTTCTGGTGTTGCAAAAGACAAATTCTTCAAAGAAAAAAAGCAGCTAAAAATTCACTAAAAGAGTTCAACCGGCAACACTGTTTTAAACAGTTTGGGATCCGGAAATGGAAGTTATAAATCCAAATCTGGCACAAGTGTAATCATTGTAAAGGTAAAATCTTCTTAAAGTGACGGTTATGTGTTGGAAAATTAATATGTTTTAGGTTAAATATCAAAAACTGAGACGGATTTATTATTCTCAAGAAAGAAACAGATTCTGTCTAATTTGATTAACAATCCAATTGCAATGTTCCTCTTCTGATTAGGGCAATGAGACTTTAAAAAAAAGTATCCGACGGTACTGAAAAAAATACGATACCAAGTAAAATACTTGGTTTTAGGTATCGAGTACAGAAAATACTCAATTGAAGCAAAAATGATCGAGTAGTATTGAACACTTACTTCTATAGGGCCATCATTATATGGGGCGTATAAAAGTGAAACGTGTTGATATAAATATTAGTTCTATCTGTCAGCATGTTCATAATTGATTTGCCACAGGTTCTACACAAAATTTTCCGAAATCTCATTTTCGATCTCAATGCAACTTTGACAATAAGGGTTTCTATGCAATCCATTAATTATTTTTTATTCCTCGTAAAACCCTTATCTTTACAAAATATCAAACATGTTGCACCCACAAACAATGCCTGAACTTAAATTTGCGAGATTTACGTAAGTATGTACGGAAACAGCAAAGCATTGTTGTACATTGATTGAACTTACTGACTTGAAGATCTAAGGGAACTGACAGAATTCAACGAACTCGATAATGAAGCTACTATACAATTGAATTGTAAAAGGAGATAAAGTGAAATCACAACACGCTGAAAACCTTGTAAATTTTTGTTGTTTGGATGCAAATATAACGTGTTTGCAGCTTGTTGCAAATATAATATACTTGTGTCCAAACATATTGTGTTTGCTATTCAATATAACATATGTGGGATACAATGATTAATAGGTTGTAATATACATATGTATTTGTGACTCAAATGTGGATTTGTTTTTTGAAAGCTGCTGTAAACTAAAATGTGACAAATGGCAAAGAAACAAAAGTCACCAGATCTTCAATTGACGAAAACAATGCTTGTAAACATGTACATGGTTCCTGCAACATGTTGCTGGGGCCGTTGTTTTTCAGCGTGTATATAATCCAAAACATCGAAATGCTGGGACAGTATAAACAACATAAATGAGTTGCAAAGCTCAAAATATTGACGAACTTCAAAGAAAAAAATGGTATAACAGTGGAATATCATTCTTTAGGGACCATGTTTTGGAGAAATGTGTTTACAGGATCTACACAACTCTAAAGTCTATGAGTCGATCACCGGGTTGAAAAATAAATTAGCGTGCGCACTTTGAAGCGAAGATTCAACGCGAGGGAGTGAAATATATTTTTGGGAATGAGCAAATAGAGTATGATAACAAAGACTTGTGTTGTAAAATTCACCGTAGTCAGTTTAGTGTAACACTGGTTTGTGACAGTGGATTGATATGAAAATTGGAACGAGAAATTAATTTTGAATACGACATTGTTTTTTCTCTGACTAAAACAACAATTAATTTATTAGCATAACTGGGACGTAATTTTGATCCTTTAATTTTAAGTTTCGGATCTTGCTAGAATTGCTGCCGAACAAAAATTAAATTGTATAACGAAGAAAAAGTTGACACTTTGACGGCGGAGTAAAGAGCTCTCGAATTACACTGGAAACAATCAATTGCAAACCTTAGGATGAACAACTAATTGACAAATATACATATGTACGTTATTCAATTAAATATTAATTCTTGACAATTGCTACTGCGAACGTAAGCCAGTCCAGGTCACATACATAAGTCACTCCATTACAAACACCATTATTTAAAGGACATTTCGGTGTTTTTATTTTTACAATCACATTTTATCTGTATTTAAAATACGATTGCCAGTTTTTCTTTGTAGTCTGCTAAAGAGCAATTTGCCAAAAATTTACTTCGCTCGGATTCTTTTCTTTCGCGTGTTTATTTATGTAGGTTACGCTCAGAACATCTTTTACGTTCTATTTCATTATACGTCTTTTAAACTTCTTGTTTATGGCATTATGTTGCCTTTCAGTTTGGTTCCTCATTTCTCGACACAAAGTCACGGTTTGCCAAACCATGCGTAGATTGAAGGACGAGGGTTGTGCGGGACAGCCGTGGAGGCAAAGTGCCACATAATACAGGCGAAAATATTATATTCGTACATGTAAATAAATGAAAACAATAAATGTTTAAAATTGCTTGACATGTTTAAAAGGGTATTAGGCAGCGGGAGACCGAGGGAATCAGCGTGCGAGTAACAACCATCTGACATGATTGTAGGTACACATACATATATATATATATATGTAGAAATTTTGTATGTGGGCTGTTGCGAAATAAATCTGCGGAATTTAATTTCGCATATTTTTCATTCAGTTATAAACTGCACCAAATCTGCCGGAGGAACTCGCGCTGGCACACGTGTGTATACGCATGATATTTGCTAGTTAGTATTGAGTCTTATTATGCGTTTGTGCCCCAATTTCGTCGACGATAAAGGTGGTAATGGTTTTTGTTGTTGTGCCGCTAGATTTATGGAGAATAAGCGATATATATCGCTTTAAGTCTTGCGTTACACAAACGCGCGGCGTCAGATAAATACAGTTGCGGACAAAAGACTAAATCCTTATGTAAGTCGCAGTGTCAATTGGCAATAAATATTTGCTTACAAATACTTAATAGCAATTTAATTGAACTGGTAGGGATCAACCGTTTCCGTATGATATATGATTTCGGAAATAGGATACTTCGTCAAATTGGCGTGAAATATAGATTCTGCACATAAGTTCTTAAATAATTGATGTATTAAAGAATTTAAAATAAGTTTTTGGAGCTGATGATGGCCTACGAGTAAGTGAATCAATGATTTTTTGAGTTGAGATATGTCGGACTTGAGATTATTTGATTTCTATGTATATGTAGGAATCATTGGTTGCTCACTATTCCCCACTGCGTTTATGAGATCTCTTTTTTGTTGTTTTTATAATATTTAGGTAAAGCGATTCAGAAGTAGACGTCTAAATACGTTCTGTATGGGCGAGTGTCCAACTACTTCAGCGCCTGTTATAGTTTAGCGATTAATTGTTATATATTTGAAATAAAAATCGCAGTGATTTTTGCATATAACAGTGTCGTTACCTCCATTGACAGTAGCAACAATGACTACTTACTTATTAAGATTTCCATTATGTTCCATGAGGTTTCAGTAAGCTGTGTGCCTAACCTATCGTGTTTTATACCGATTCCAAACAATTATCTATTGAAAAATTTCATGGCTGACGTGGATAGTGTTTGCTCCATTAATGACCAGTTTTGAAGTGGGTAGTTAACTATCGGATTACTTTGAAAGATTAATTGAAAGATAATTACAAGTTACCTTTACATTTTTTTTATCAGTGGGGAGTTATTGTAATCCGTCATGTTGTTACCGATTATGTTAACCCTTTCATTCAACTTGGAAATATCATCTGTTTTGGGCCAAATTCCAAAACCACAAAGAGGAGCAACCAAATGGAATTATGTAAAGTTTGAAATAAATGTATAAAATCAAAGACATTTGAACAAAACTTTATAAAAGTCTATGTAGGCGAAATTGTTTAACTACCTAGGATCAAAGTATGTTTACAAATAATTAAAACAGAAACATGTATACTTATGTAATACATTCCATTAATTGTCATTTTGACAATCAGTAATATGATTGTTAAATTCATATGGTTCTGACTTCAAGTTAACCAACCAATAATGGGTGGTTAAATCATTGTTAAGCATTGACTGGAAAACACAACTTGATATTTAACCACAATTTAACTCAGAAAACTAGCCACAAGAGAGGTGATCCTCGACGGAAGAATTAAATGGATGTCAGAGCAGGGATGTGCACACAAAATTTAATGATCAAACGAGCATTACCCTCAAGAGAAAACATATAAAAGCTGTGAAATAAAAAACACTCTAAAATGGCAGTTAAACCAAAACCACTCAACTTATTCAAATTGGTATTCTTTATATATTCACGGAAATAGAATGAAGTAATTGAATTAAATGAAGAAAGAGTTAGTGACAAGTTTGAATAACACCAAACTTCAAAACTATCAACCGGCAATATAAATTTAAATCAATGCTTACTTGGCGGGTACATCCTTAGCTTGATTGTCAAAGGTCTACATTTTTCAATTAGAAAATGCTGTAGATTGTTGTGGCAATTGTCGTCACGTTTGCTAGCAGGTGCTACATTTGAATCTGTTTTTCATAATTTTTGTAGAACTGATAATATTTACTCATATCTATTGAATGAAGGTGATATAGTTTTCAAGGTTTTTGCCAAATGCATTCCTCTGATTATTGGCACACAGCCAGCAACCCTAATCAGTTTTTGTTAGGAATTATGCTACTGAACAATGCATCAAGCTAACTGCAAACGACAACACATAACAATAAGAATTGAATTTCTAGGCAAGTGCTCGAAATATATATCGCAAGCATCCACACGAGTAACATTTGATCTTGAACAAATGGTAACTATCAGTCCTATTAAATGAGACCGAGTAAATGAGAAACTCACACATGTGAATTTGTATAAAAGTTGATACTACCATAAGGCACAAGGGTCTGTTCAAAGGGTTGAGTCTTACTTTTTCCTCTGACAACTCTTTTAAAAATCATAGTGGAAAGCTAGTATTCAATCTTAAGTCATTACTGACTCATCAATAAGATAGAACCGGTTGAAGACATAAGCAATTTTGGTTTCCTATTACATGCCATAGGGATTGGGGGGAGCTTCTCACAACCAGTGAGCTTTGCGCTTTCTAAATTTACACTCACTGATTGTGACCTGAAGCGTTTCCAAATGGTATTTTGAGAAGCTTTTGCATGGCTAAATACTCGATAGTATCGCCGTCACTAAACGAGTATGTTGAGATCACGAATACTGAATGAATGGTTGTCATAGCCGCCTCAATGCCAGAGAGGGCATTGGCGACCATTTTGACGGTTACTCCACCAAAATTTGTGACTGCTAAATGCTACATTGGTCAAGTAATCTGGAAAAGTCAAAAAAACAAATTCCTTAGAATACACCCCATATCCTACCAAATCAATCATCCATGAACCATCAGGATTGAAATTCACATTTCGGTGTACTTTGGGAACTCTGTAGATCCCGCAATCCTTCTCTGGTATGATTGTGTGATCTCCGTTCAAATAATGGCTCCTCTTCGCATAGTCTTCAAATGCGGGAACACTTTCCTTACACCTTGCAATACTGTTTTAAGACAGACTCCAATCTTACCTCATTGTGACATTTACCTTAACCTAATAACAGACACATTATCAATCTAGAACATCCACGGGCGGCAAAAGAAACACTAATGACGATGCCGCGATGCACATATTGCCATTCTCTGAACTCCATTCAATGGCGAAAAATAGGTGGGTATCTCATATATATGTATATATTGTATCTCATGGCCCTTACCACCGCATGATAACCCCGTAGAGCATTATCGGTCTCACCACTACTGTGTTGCTATAGTGCACTCTATAGAACTCTTTCAAGTGTTGTGGGATATTCATCGTTCAATAATATTGTGTCTGAAACTTAGATTGCTGTCCAAAACAACACCTGCCTATTTGACACACTCGACAAGTTTAAGTGCAGAATCATTCAACTTTATAACTTCCAAAATGGCTATTTTATACCTTCGGCCAACATGGGCCAGGTCGTATTTAGCCAAATCTCATCCTGGTGAGCATACCATCCCCTTATATCCACATCCAGCAGAAGCCGATACCAATAATTATATCGCACTAAGCTTGACATTGTTGGATATAGGCAAAATGTTAACAGATGATACCTTCGTGTACTGCGTAGCCATCAAGGATTTCTTTAAGTATCTTACTCGTTCTATGTCATCTTCGCAGCTTATTCAAGTTTCGCGCTGATGCTAAATTCCTGTTGCAGGTGTTTTCATGGGACTCCTCATGTTCCGACGAATTACGTAGGTCATATTCCAATCCAACTGGAATCCGATGTATTTATGATCCGATAACAATTTCTCCCGAGGTACATTCCACTCCAGTGATGATATTTGATCATTTTCTGCGGGAGTTTTTGTATTCTTCCGAACGTACTTTTTTCGTCGTATGAATACTTTTTATAAAATAATTAAATATATCTTTACTTACACCGAAAGATTAACGCGCTGGTTGTAGATCATATAAAAGTATGTATGTAATCTGCGTACGGTTTGTTAATCTTTCGGTGTAAATTCAACGAAAGCTTTATTTAGCCTCACGCACACATATGTACCAGTCTTATTACACACAAAATAACAAAAAATAAATCTTGGGAATTTAGATCAGCTGAGTTTGACAAGGTCGGCCCTTGATATAAACACAAAATTCCCCAAATTCCTACTGCTTCTACCTTAATTATTTGGCCATATTTGTATTTAAAAAAAACTCTTAATTAAAATTTGGTGAGTCAAATCCGAAAGTACTCTTATTGGACCACAAGGAGGGCAATATAAAACGTCGACTATATGAACCATAGTCTGTCAATTGTAATCTGACAATTATAATTATTAGTTCCATTTCAATTACCCATAGAATAACACATACCATAGAAGGTTTTATTCGCTCAATAGATTAAACGTCATAGGTACGATGGAAAGTAAACATTGGATGGTAGAAATATGGGTTCAATAATACCAGATAGTGGCAATAGTATACAGCGATCAACATAGGAACAACAACCGAATTTCGTGTTTTTGTGGCAAACTAGTTGTGCTAAATACAATACAAATGTATACCAACGATAAAAGTCAATAAAAAAGTGCAAAATATATTTAAATTTTTCAGTTCTACACCAAAACGACAGGAAAAAGTTAAGTGAACATATTTTGTAACTCCACCTGGTGTAAAATAATTTTAAATTTAATTGCTCTCATTTCCACAAACCTACGATGAGAGTGTGAAATGAAACGTCAGATGAGAGAATAAGTTTATCTAGGTATGTATTAGTCTATGCAATTACCTGTCCAAAGACAAATTCAAAAAAATTTCAACAATTTATATCTGGCAGATTTGGGTTTGAAATATTTTTTGTACGGTACACGTTTATGAATTTGATAGTATCCCGAGGTAATACCTATCGAACCCATAAACTTTTACGTATAAAATACTTTAAAAACAGAATTGGCAGCAGTCAAACAAATTCAATATAATTAAAATCAATTCCCACATTTCATTGCAATTGGCACAACCTGTATCTGCACTGCCTGAGCAAATGGAAATGCAACATTTTTTAATAACTATTGCGAACAATGGTAATTCTTTTGCATTTGCATTAGATAAAGTAATTCAAATTAAATGTCAGTGCAAATAAAAAACCCATGAGGAACTATTATTAGATCGTAGATCACGAAAATAATAAATAGAATTTAATCGCTTCGTCCGAAAATGTATGGTCGGCAACGGGTTAAATTTGTTGACTCGCAATTGTGGGATTTTTATGGCACGACACTTGTACACGACTTATTATACAACCCACTTAAAATTAGAAACTAAAATTTGCCTGTAAGATAGTTATGCCCAATAGATGATCTGGCAAATTTTATTTCTTGACATTAGTGATTTCCCTTCTGTCAAAATTCGCAAAATTTCATCAATTCTTTCTTTTTGTTACATCGAGAACATTGAATGAAGTCTTATAATTTAAACAATAATACGAATTTTATTTGGACCAATTCTGAAAAAGTTTCGGTTTTGTCAAAAACTTTAAAACATGTAGTTAAAACATTTTTTAAGCTCACACGCTCTGGTATATGTTTTTGTATAAAATTTGTTTTGAATACCAATTCTTAAAGCGGATTCGTTTTAAATGCTCCTGATTCCTATTATTGTTCGAAACTCAAAGTGGTACACAATTCTGATAGGCCTCCTAAGTAGCCTTTAAAATTACGATAAAACCGTGGAGAAATGAGTATTTCGAAAGTGGGGAAAGAACCGATTAACAAGGCTTGAAACTCGGGGAAACTTTTGCACTCGGACAACTAGCAGAACGGCTTTCACATAAAACAAGTCAAGCGGTTAATCATGCCCTAGTAGAGATGACGAATCACGCGTCAAGCTTCCTACCCTTGACGAGCAGTATCACCGCATATACTAGAATAGGGCACGAAGCAGATACAGTACATTATATTACCAGCCAACTTCGCATTTGGTGCAACCGCTATAAACTGAAATTATAAAAATTCATCCAAATGCTCTACATGCGACAACAACATCATATAATACAAGCGCGTGTTTAAACATTGTAGCAGAACATGCATTCTCACAAACATGGAGGAGTCCCATCTGTAGTAGAAGCAAATGAGGAAGGAATGGCAACGTTGTTGCCGATATTATGACAACTGTGCCATTTATGACACAAATATTGCTTAATGCTACCAGGGCTCCTGCTGTGATAATTTGCTCTTGTTTTATTACTGGATTGTTTATTCATTTTCTTACTTTACTTTACCCCAGTCCGTTTCTTTCGTGTGACACTTCACTCGCACTTACACTCACTCACGTACACACTTATAAGGACACTCAACACTAAAATGTTGTTTCTAATAAGCAAGAAGTAACAACAAATCGCAAAAGGCTACACGCTACAAAGGGGCAGCATGAAAATAGTATTCAAGAGTTTAATAAACGCTTGAACGGCTACTATATTCCCTATATCGTGGAGTTTTATTCGCCGAATACTAAAAGAAGGAAATGGATTGAAATTTCACTTTTTTGGAATTGGGGAAACCATATTACTTAAGCAAACTTCATAACCTCACACTTGATTTAAACATAGTCTACAATTAAAAGACAAGCTTTTCATAGAATCTCTTAATTGACACAAAAGGTTGACCAAGATTCCGGCGCACCCATTTTAAAGCATTGTCCTGGGAAAGTAAACCTATTATCCAAATCCTCAACTGTATCCCATTCGAACAAAACGACTGAAGTATATTCGTATCAGAATGTGGCCGTCAGTAGTGCTGTGGTTAATGTGTGCGCCTCTTGTACATGAGATCCGGGGTCCGATCCCTGCTCTGACCACATTAAATTTCTTTCGGTATTTAGCCATGAAAAAGCTTCTTAAAATACCGTTCCGAACCGGTGGAAAATTGTAGGTCCCAATCAGTGAGTGTAAATCTATAAAGCGCGCACAGCTTACTGATTGTGAGAAGCTGTCCCCTATCCCTTCATGGTATGTAATGGGAAACCATTTTTTGTATTCGTATCAAAAGCTAAAAATTTAAAATTTTCTCAGTTCGTGAACACGGAATATTTAAGGATATTTTTATTAAATTCATACAACCAACACATTCCTTATTGGTGACAATTGCGTATTAAAATTGAGTTTCAAAAATGCAAATTTTTAATATCCAATTTTATTGCTTAATTGAAACCGGAGTTTCCGGTTGTTTCCAAATTCATTAAATTAAATATAAATAGTTACTCTGAACAACCTACGTACAACGAATACGAGTATCAATTCTGAATCGAAACGTTTGTTAAATTTCAATTCATGTCTTAAATTGTAATTAGTGTGTCTTAAATAGTAATTGATGTGTTAAATTTTAATAATATGTATTAAACTTTAGTTGAGGTCTTTTATGTCTCACTTTGAAATTGATGTGTTTTAAATAACAATTGATATCTTTAATGTTAATTGACGTGTTCTAAATTTTGTTTGATGTCTTTTAAATTTCACTTGATACCTTTTAAATGTCAATTAATGCCTGACATTTCCAATTAACTTTGAAATTTTCAATTGATATCCTTTAAAGTTGAATTGATATTATTTTAAATTTCAATATCAAATTGTGTTGAACATTTGAAACCAAAAATTTTCCTTCTGGTCCATTTTATCCAACTTGTCTAAAAGGGAATAAAGGACATGTGAGCATTTAAGGTAGAGTCTCTCGCTGATAAGCTAAATGGTTGATTTAAAAAAAAAACAAAATTTATGAATAGAACCATAGAACAATAATATCATATTGGTTTCTGAATCAGAAATTGCTTTCATTTCATGTCATATTGTTATACAAGGACTGCGTGCTCTTATTCGCACAAACTTATTATTTTTTATTTTAATTTGGAAATAAAGATGGAAAGACTGAGTTCCCCAAAGTCTTGAGCTGCAGAGGTTCCTCGACATCATCTCACATCAATCATATAATAATAGTTCACAGGATACAGGATTGAACGAAATTCTTGAATTTTAGCATTTCAAAAATCGAAACAGCTTTTTCAGCATTCAAAGGGCTTGTGATGCCACCAAGCGAAACAACCGAAAGGAACTTAGTAGATGACAAACAAGATACCATAAATATTGGAAAGACAGTAATAAAACCTTTTTTGTGGTGGTCGATGGTCAGCTACCAAATACACCAATGTCATGCTGAGAGGTTATAATACTGAAAATCAAGTGCATGATCTAAAGAACATTGGACTGCAGCTATTAAGGCAAACAGAAACAGGTGCGAATATTCAAAATTTTATTGACAGTAAGTTTCAAAAATGAGATATATGATTTGATCCACACATCGTTACTTTGATACATGAGAGTGCGATTACGATGAATAAATATTGATTTAATGTCCTACCGGAATCATGGTTTTGCTTTAATGATGCTGTACTTCTACAAAAAACAACGCAAATAATTTCGAAGACTACATTGATTATGATAGTTTTGGAAACCAAGCCCGTTCTTATTGAAGCCGTTTCGAAGGTTTTTAAAAAATTAGAAATCATTTCAATTCATTCAACAGAACGTGCGAGAATCAAAGACATTGGGTAGTTTTTTACTGCAAAACAAATTCACGAGCTGAGGTTAGTGATTGACGATGAACAAAGCTGGAGCTCCTTATCATCTACGCATAATAAATATCCTGCTAAATGGTCATTTAACAATTAATAAAACCTCCACGTTTAGTTTCCAACATCCAGATTCATAAAAACTAAAAAAAATACTTTAAAACATGAGGAATTAAACTGTATGAATTATGAATTATTTCAAGCTGGAAAATGCAACGAAAACTTGAAATTAAACACAGTAAGTGTGATTCTCTTCTTATTTTTTCCAAAAAACTTTTTTGAATTGAACTGAATACTTTTCTTCACATATAATTTCATACGTGCAACTTGACAAAACAACCTAAATTTAAATACAAAATTCCAGTTAATCTTTAAGTTAAAAAACAAGCATTATCAAAAATTCGAACAAACATTCTTTTGTTTGTATTCAGGTGAGAATTTTAACGAAAAATCGCCCAAAAAAAAAAATTATTTATGAAAAATTGCTCAAAAATATCCCACAGAAATGGGGGGCAAACTTCATATTTCATAAATTCATAAAATTTCATAAATTCTGAGCAATATTTAATTTTCACCCTGAGGGCTATTTTTAATAAGAAATATTACCCAAACAACTGTGTGAAAAATTGCCCATTTGAAAGATTTTCATAAAATTAAATATGAAAAAAGACCCCTTATGGGCGAAATTTCATAATTGTAGATACGAAAAATAGCCCACAATCAATCTGAAATAATTAAGAAATTTGTGGTCGATTTTTCGTTTTCTAATTTTATCTAAAATTGATATTGCAATTGAAGCGAGACTGCACGAAACCGTTACTTATCTAAACGCTCTAAGCAACTACCTACATTTTGAGTTGTTACAAAGCAGGAGCCCGCTAACACAAAGTATGACAAATTATTTCGAAAAAATCGGGCGATAATGCCGTTTTTTTACTGTATAGTTCATGTATATCAATATACTACAAATAAAATTACTGAAAACTAATTTTTATTTCTAGACATTTTTTTTTTATTTATTTATTAGTTCGAAGTAACTAAAGCCGTTTGGGCCAAATTAGTCACAGCAGTATTTGGCAAAACAATTAATTTTTGGATTTCTGAAAGTAATCTAGTTGTTATTTTTCCTAAGAGAAATCCTTTTTCTGGCTACAGAAAATGGCGATTTTCCATTCGCATACTTTCTCTTGTTTTTTTGTTTCGCAACAGCAGTGGGCGTTTTTTCGTATTAAAAATTGGCCATTTTTTATTAATTTTTTGGGTTACACATTCCGGTTCACTTAAGTAAAGGCACTAAAAATTCCATATTCAGCAGCCTGTATTTTATGCAATTTGTAACCGATTTCAAAATTTTAAAATGGAAATGGAAGCTAGACATCTTGAGATATGAAATGACAATAGCGGTTTCTTAATTTAATGAACTTTTTTGAGCAATTTATAAAAATAGTCAAAAAATGTAATATTTTGTTTGGTTTACATGAACTATTCTTGGGTTTTTATTCTCGGCGGGTTATCCGAAAACCTGTTTTTGATCAAAATTAGATTTCCGAATAGCTCGTAACCCGCTGGAGTATTTCAACACTCTAGTTATAATTCATTAAGTGGTAAACAAAATAACTTTATTATTATTTTCTTATTTGGTCAATACGATTACTGTCGGCTTTACTTACTTAAGCTAATTGAACCTAAATTTTGCAAACTAAAAATTAGTTTTTATTAAATTTGTCCCAACGTTTCGCGCATATGATACGTAGACTTATTCAGGGGAATTCGCAGTACTAATTTAGGTACGATATATTTATTTATTTATCTATTTTATTGTTTCAACCTATGCAAAAGAATATATTTCTTCTGTTTGGTGGTTATGGTGCATTGATTACACTAGCCAACAGTCGTTTTGTGATTTGTTTCTTTCGTCTTCTTTGACGTATTTGATCCTACTACTACTCAAATTAAAGCAAATTGAGCCGTCTACAACTCATTCTCAGAAAATTTTCAAATCGGGTGAGTAGTTTTGATGTTGGCGGCTTAAAAAGGTTAAAAAACTGCGTTTTTTTAGTAAAAATGTGGCAGAAAAATGCATATAAAAATTCATATAAAATATAAAACGCGATGCTAACAGCGATTTTGGTTTTTTTACGTATAGCTGGCATTTTTCCAAAGAAAATAAGCACTTACTTAACAAAATCTGACAACAAATGGCGGACTTATAATTTTTTTGGTAAAACACCGAAATTCCGCTATTTCACGATATTTTGATTTTCATTATTTGCACAGCTTACCTACCCAACGCAAACGAATAAATACATTTGAACTTAATTTAAAATAAACAAATTAGTCTTAGTATATTATTTTTTAATTTATTTAGAGCACTACATACTCAATGTATGGCACAATTAGAATTGCATGTGCCAGGTTAGCTAAACTAGCGAAATTAACCAAATCAACGCCCATAAAAAATGAGTAGAAACAAAGATATAACTGTACATTTTATGCCATGTGGAAAAACAGCTGACTTCTTCTTTGTTTTTTGTATTCGCTGCAATTGGTCTCACGTATTAGGGTCCAAATGTAGTCACCCATCATAGCCGTGTCATAGATGCCCTGATAGCGTCGTTCCATAGCCTTCAATTCCTGATGAAAGCGCTCGCCGTGTTCGTCGCTCACGTCTCCTAAATTCTCAGGGAAAAAATCCAAATGAGAATGCAGAAAGTGTTTTTTAAGTGACATGTGCACTCCTACCCAAAAATGAAAAAAAAACGAGAATTAAAACGCTATTTAAATTAACATTTGTTTCAAAAAAAACCTACCCATTGCTTCATAGTTGTTTACCAGATCCTCAACTATGTCCTTATAATTATGGCTTTTGTTGTTTCCTAAAAAGTTTTCCACAACAAGCCTGAAGGAATTCCATGCTGCGGCTTCGATGGGTGATAACAGCTTCGGGAATGTTTCATCTTTCAACATTTTTTTTATATCGGGTCCTGCGAAGACTCCTTCTTTAATTTTTGCCAGCGAAAGGTAAGGGAAAATTGACCGTAAATAGGCAAAAGCTTCACCTTCTTTGTCCAATTTTTTGGCAAAATTTTTTATCAAACCCAATTTTATGTGCAGCGGCGGAAGTATTATATTTTCACGGTTCTCTATTAGTGGTTTGCGTTGAACATTCGCTTCTCCAACTACAGGTTTCGTTCGTTCCGGCCATTTTTTTTTGAATATAATGCTGATCATCAGCGCGGCTATTCCAAAGGCACAGAAAACAGCAATGTCGCGTATAGCCTCCTTGGAGTCCACACAGAATGGCCACAACTTTGAGGTCGGCGCATATTTTCCAATTATATTTGCTATACTTTATGCATTTCAGCAAAATGTTCATAGTTTCATAGTTCTCCTTTGAATGAACCGCATGAGCAATAGGAAGAGATGGCTTTTCATTCCCATTATGTAAGAGAACTGCCTTCAAGCTCTCTTTGTTGCTGTCAATAAACAACCTCCATTCATTGGGATTGTGAATTTGGTGAAGCTCTTGGAACAAGCCGGAAATGTCGCTGCAAAAACATATTTGGTCTTTCTTTGTATAAAATTTTGCATACTGCTGGTGACGCTTCCTGTACGCTGTTACTTTCACTTCTGAATCCGCAAATCCACACTGTACCATCCGAGACGCAAAAAGTTCGGATTTCTCCTTAGTGAGACCAAAATCGCGCACCCAATCGTTTAGTTCGGCCTGTGACAGTAATTTTCGCTTTCTGCACGCCCCAAATTCGCTTGCACTTGACTCGGACTCTTGATCTGACGATTCTGCTTTTTGAAGAAATGCACCAGGGCACACTGGATATGGTACATCATTCGAATGTGGTACTGGAAGTGCAAACGATCCCACTTGAGCGTAGTTCCATTTTAAAAATTTCCCTACCCCACTGTTTGTGGTGAGGCAAAAATAACAGTCTGTGGAATGGCATAGCGGCTTTTTCCACATCATTGGTGTATGGAATTTCATATGGCGCCTAAAATTAAAATAAATTACTATATTTGCTTTGCTTAATGTGTTTAAATAAAAATTCTTACCTTCCGCCAGCTGCCCAGTTGGTTAGGATTATATAGCAAAGATGACATAGCGACTTAGGTGTCCATGATTCTGTGATATTTGGTGAAATACCAAAATAATTCAAATAGTGCAATTCCACTGCTGGAGTAAACGCGTGTGCGTGATTATTCTTTATACACTCGCCACAAACATTGCAGAAATTGTCTGGATTGTTCAAACACTCGAACACACGTAGTCTTTTACTCATTATCTTACTTGTTGGGTAGGTATTATATGCACTTAAATTCAATTTGTTTCACTTTTTACTCGTACTACTCGCGTTCGTAGACACTTGTTGAATGACAAAAAACGATAAATGAACACCTATAAATACTATACCTGGCTATATACCTGATTCAGCAAGTGTGCGTTTCAAATTGTGGAAAAGTTTCCAAATAATGACCACTCACAAATGTGGGGGGAATTTCTGTAAAAAAATCCGATACAGGTAGCCATCGGGAAAACACACATCAATAAAAAAGTGTAATTCCCTTTAATTGACTGTGAACGGAGTAGCAGTCATAAAGGAACACGAAGAGCGGCCACGCACATTCAGAAGCGTATATTACTCTGCAACCACAATCATAAAAATTAAATAACTATTTGTGTATTACTTATTTTTTTTAATTCTGAGAATCATAAAAATTACGTAAACGTTTTTTCCAAACAATTTTGTACATGTAAAGTGGGTTTGCCAAAATTCGTATCGTAAAATGCACCTGTGTTTCTATGTTCTGCATTTTCATTATACCATTTTCTTAAAAACATCGGCGAAACGTCCCTACGGTATTGTAAATAGGTTTTTTACAATTATGAAATATTTGTGTTATTAATATTAATTTAAAAATTTTATCAAAACTGCTAAGTGCTGTGACATTTGAAAAAAATTTCCAAAAAAAAAATTGCTGATTTCACTAAATTTTTGAAATTTCACGTCCCTTGCCAGAACAGAAGACAATAACCCAGGGTGGTGAAATTTTGAACAGAAGTAACTTATGTATAGGAGCAACTGTTCCGTTCTATTCCAAAAGGATTATAAAAAACTTGCTTTTTCGATCCCTCCTAGTAGGTTAGCTGTGCAAATAATGAAAATCAAAATATCGTGAAATAGCGGAATTTCGGTGTTTTACCAAATAAATTATAAGTCCGCCATTTGTTGTCAGATTTTGTTAAGTAAGTGCTTATTTTCTTTGGAAAAATGCCAGCTATACGTACAAAAACCAAAATCGCTGTTAGCATCGCGTTTTATATTTTATATGAATTTTTATATGAATTTTTCTGCCACATTTTTACTAAAAAAACGCAGTTTTTTAACCTTTTTAAGCCGCCAACATCAAAACTACTCACCCGATTTGAAAATTTTCTGAGAATGAGTTGTAGACGGCTCAATTTGCTTTAATTTGAGTAGTAGTAGGATCAAATACGTCAAAGAAGACGAAAGATATGCTCAAAATTGTAAGTGTACCTCCAAAAATTTAAAAAGTTCACAAATTTGTATCTCGAAAACCAATCAACAGAAAAATTTTTAAAACTCATTTTCGTGTTTAGTAGGTCAAAATCAATGAGAAAAAGTATGCTAGAAACAAATCACAGAGAAAATTTTGTTATTTGTGACCTAGTGTTATTGTTAAACATCATTATAATAAGATTATTTTAACAAATTAAAATTAAAATTTAAAGCCAAAAAGTTAATGAAATGTAATATATGACACTAAAATAGTTATAATAAATCAAAATTAATAAGATACAATTCAAAAGGTAAAAATTCAAAAGGTTCGAATAGGTAAAAATGTATTTACCAACGCAAATGGTTAAAAAGTGCGGATTTAAACCGTCAGTTATTTGTTACTGTTTGAATGTTTGAAGGGCGTAGATTCCAAAGACGAATTGAATTGATGAAAAGAAATATATCAGAAAAATGTTTTCTGTGCTCCAATTGTATTAATTGGCATCCCTTAGCTGCACTTGGAAATCTAATGTAATCACCTAAATATGGTGGATTTTTAGTGGAAATTATTTTGTGCATGGATGTTAGTGTTTTTGTTTTCATCAGATTTTCAAGAGGTACACCATATATTTTCTTAGCAAATTCTCTTACTTGATCTCGCCTTGAAATCCCAAAAACATATCTCGCAATATTGTTAACATTTGCAGCTAGTTTCCTAAACATTTCACTACTGCAGCTCGAAAATAATTCCCATCCGTATATAGGCTTCGGTCCTAAAAAGTTTTCGACTAACAATAATCTAATCTGCATTGGAGTATATTGGTGGTTGGCATATAAATTTCTTATTGCGGCATTCGTTTTGCCAACAACAACAGCAACAGCCATCACACCATCACACCATCACACCATCAGGTATGTCAACACTCCTGTTGTTATTGTTTTGATTTGGATGGATTGACAAGTAAGCCGTTTGAATTTGTCCATGTGTCAAAACTGCTCAAATCGTCATTCATTGTAGCGATACTATTCGCTAAATTTGATTTTAAAGGATCCACATAGTCCTGCACATCGTCTGCATACATATGTACGCTACTATGCTTAACAAATTTTGGGAAATCATTACTGTACATCGAGTAACGTAATGGTCCTAAAATAGAGCCCTGTGGGACTCCTGTCAAAATATTTAGTGGGTCAGACCAGCACGAAAGCTAAAAGCTACTCAAAATAACGCTCGGAGCCGGTGTAAAATTGTAGGTCCCAATCAGTGGGTGAAAAATTAGAAAGCGCACAGCTCACTGGTTGTGAGCAGCTCTCTACAATCCCTTCATGGGATGTAATGGGAAACCTTGTTTTTTTGTTTGAATCTGAACGAAAGGTATGATTTAGTAAGCTTTTTGGGCTTTTCAGAAAAATTTAACAAGGATTTAAGGTTCATACACATCACGCTGTGATATAATTCTATCAAACGCCTTTAAATGATCAATACTAGTAGAGATATCTTATTGTTATCACCATGTGACCTTAAATCTTCTAACACTTTTTGTAAAGCAGAAATGCAACTATGTTTTGGACGAAATCCAGACTGTAAAGTGGAAAATAAAGTGTTGTCAATCAAGTATATTCTAATCTGTTTGTTTATTATTCTCTCGAAAACTTTAAACAGATATGACAGAATCGCAATTGGACTTAACATATAGCATGTAAAAGAACATAAACACCAACTTAAAATTAATAACACAGAAATTGTAACTATTACTTATATTCTTAAAGCCCAATTTCACCAACTGACAGCTAACTGACAGTTAAAAATTATAAATTTCATACAGACTGACAGCTAAAACTGTTCATTAGCTGTAACTGAAGGATAACTGGACATGGACATAATATAATAAAGCAAAAGCATTATTTTTAGTTTAGCGCAAAAAAACTACTTCGATATCATTTGGTATTCAAGTGAAGAGACACACACGGTGGCGCAATTGCTAGCGTCTTATTAGACTCTTGGGTTCGGTAGCGTGTATTCAGTAAGCTTGTTTTTTTTTGGACGCAGTAGCTAAGTTTAGCTTTTTTACTAAACACCCAGCAAAAAAGGGTTAGGAGTTTGGCAACAATATCAAGTACTTAGCCATGAAAAAGCTTCTCAATATTAAATTCGGAACCGGTGTAAAACTGTAGATCCTAAACAGTAAGTATAAAGACTAGAAAACGCGCAGTTCACTGGTTGGGAGAAGCTCCCTCCAATCCATCCAGGGGATGTAATTTGAAAGCATTTTTTTAAGCGTTTACTTGGAAGTCCAATAAATTGAGGCATAATATTGAACGCAACGCAAAATTCAAACGAATGTAAAGGAACGTTTATTGCCTACTATGTCGCAGCCTTGTAGGCGATATCGTAAGGTAATGAATACTTATATATTTGCCCGTCGATCGCTGTAAAGTATGGTAGTTGATATGATGTCACCATCTCTTGCGAATAAACTCTCCCACGACAGTTTGTATGATGCAATCATAATATAAAGTTAAATTGAGTTGCTACACGCTGAAAAATCACTCATTTTTAGTTGTTTGGATGCAAATATAACGAGTGTTTTGAGCTCGTAGCAAATATAATATATTACATATTACATGTTTGAGACACAATAATTAATAGGTTATAATATATGCGTTTAAAACCCAAATATATATGTGTTTGTGATACAAATTCAGCTGTATTTGCTGCACTGTTTATGTTCTCACGAGACTAAGAGAATAACAGAGGGACAACGAGAGAGTCTATCTTGTAAGTGTGTATCTGTATTTTTGCCTTATTCTCCCAGTCAGTGTTTCATAGATATTCCTGAATATGCGTGTAAATTGCAGATGAATTCAGTGTTTCTTATTTTGGCTGATGTATTGCGTTTTAGTTTCATGTATTTAGTCGTCAATGGTTCATCGGACAGAGGATATCAAAAGCGTTTGATCAGTGAAAATATAATAAACAAAGCCTCGGACGGCTAAATGGTTTGTGATGTTGCTTTGGTGTTTGTATATGAGTTCCATGTATATGTATGTGTTCTACCAATGTCAGAATCGATTTTGCGGAAAAAAACTGGAAATGGAAACCACGTTAAGCACTTTTTCTGTCTGAGTCCTTACTGTGAAAATCGGAACGGCGGACAATATGTGAAATATAATAAAAAACACAAGTAATTTATACACGCTTGGCTTATATGAATTTTATTTCTATATAATATACAACACCCAGTGATAACCAGCGCATAGTTGAAGCCTTCTGAATACAAATACGTGAGAGACAACAAAGAAAGGAGAAGCAAAAGAGCAGCAGATTCTCAGTTCATAAAAAAACAAATAATGCATTCACTGTAAAAAGGGCCGTTTATAACCTTTAAATGTTATACATATTAATTATTTATAAATGTGGATTTGTATTAATAAAATTAATTATAATAAATAATACAAATGTATCGAACTCATTGAATGATTCGTTTCTCAATATTTGGATGTCTGGGGGAAACACGTGAATGCCTCCACGTAAGTACATGGATTTTTGGGATGAAGAACGCATATATGTCCACGTAAAAGATACATGTTTGCCAGTAAACATGGTACTGTTTGTATTTAAACACAAGTGAGTTTGGGATTTACAAACATGTGAATGTTTGAAGTGTGTTGCAAACATGTTTGGGAGAATATTTTACAAAGGCCGTTGTTTTCAGCGTATATGTATTGACGTTTTGTAGAATGTGCCGAATTTATGTGCAGAAGTATTTAAGGATTTAAGAAATTCATATGCTAAATTCTCAGTATGAAACAATTACCCAAACACATGAATTCACAGCATCGACAATGCACAAAAAGTATGGTTTTAAATGGTCCTTAAATGGGTATGATTCCGAAAAATCCAGGCTGCTACTAAAGCAGTGTTTCTGGTCGTCTCTAACTAGTGCTGTCAAGTGGTATATTTCATACAAAAATCAGACCTTAATTCAGCAAAACTCAAATGTCATGCCACGGTCTACTATTATGCGTGGGATCGTAGCTTCCTCAAACCATACACGGTCGCAGATAACGGGTTTTTCAATAGAGACGCTACAAAAGTAAATCGATAGGGACAGCAAACGACGCCATATTTTTTCCCGCTCTTTTGACATTTCTCTTCAGTAAGGTTTGCCATTTCATAATGGAAAGATATACGAGCCAACAACGAGTCGAAATTATTAAAATTTACTACCGAAATTTGCAGTCAGTGGCCTCAACTTTAAGAGCGCTACGTCCAATTTATGGTCGTCATAATCGTCCTACCAGATCAACCATTGAGCATCTAGTGGAAAAAAGACAAAGAAGTGCCCGTAGTGTCGAGAATATTGCTGCCGCTGAGGCTTCAGTTCAAGAAAGCTCAAATGTGTCTCTCACACGTCGTTCTCAAGCGTTGGGCATCTCTGTGACGTCGTTGTGGCGAATTTTGCGAAAAGATCTTGGCCTACATCCTTACAAGATCAAATTGACGCAAGAACTGAAGCCGCTTGACCACCATAAGCGTCGTATGTTCGTCAATTGGGCTGAACAACAACTTGAAAATGATTCGGATTTTCATCGGAAAATCATCTTCAGCGATGGGGCTCATTTCTGGCTGAATGGCTTCGTCAATAAGCAAAATATGCATTATTGGTCAGACAGCAATCCACACGCAATCCATGAGTCATCATTGGACCCCGAAAAAATTACGGTTTGGTGCGGTTTATGGGCCGGCGGCGTCATTGGGTCGTACTTCTTCCGTGATGATCAAGACCGGCACATTACTGTGAATGCGACTCGCTACCGTTCAATGATAACCGAATATTTTTGACCCCAATTGAATAATATGGACTTGGAGGACATGTGGTTCCAACAGGACGGCGCCACAAGCCACACTACGAATGCCACAATCAATTTATTGGAAACCAAGTTTGGTGAACGTGTTATCTCACGAAATGGGCCAGTCGATTGGCCGCCTCGGTCGTGCGATTTGACTCCGTTAGATTATTTCCTGTGGGGCTACGTCAAGTCTATGGTCTATGCCAACAAGCCAGCGACGATTGATGAACTTCGTACGAATATCGAACGTGAAATTGCAGCAGTATCGGCCGATTTATGGTTGAAAACCGTCGAAAATTGGGTTCAGCGTCTGGACTTCTGCAAGCGTGCCCGTGGTGGCCATGCAAAAGAAATCGAGTTCCATACATAATGGCACCGAACTTACTTTCACAGGAATAAAGAATTTCATTGGTATCTAAAACCAGTTTTGTTTTATTTAAAAAACTTTTGTAGTGATCTTATTGAAAAACCCGTTATAATACAGTCTTAATCCCTTGCATGTATTTTTCATGTGTTCTAATGTTTGTCATAAAATGGACATAACATTTTTAAATATTTGTAATAATTTAATCAATAGACGTAGAATGATGGCATTTGGGCATGTTAAGTCAGGTAGAATATATATATATTTTTAAATTTTCAACCGACATTTTTTTATTACACTGATTGAAATGAAATGTTCCGATTCGAAATATTTAAGAAACAAATTTCTATAGATTTCTATAGAAATTTCTTCTTTATTTTGAAGAAGTTAGTCCAGAGAATGCTACCAATTTTGTTGGGTTGGGTCTCAATTTTAGGAAACATACAGCGATATTTAAGACCAAATATATCGCTTGACATGTTGTGTATTGTGAGCGTCAGATTCAAGTTCCAAAGAACTGTACTTGAGCTACAAACGACATTTCAGAGATAGTATACTGCCGCTACTTTGCTACAGCAACTAATGACAGCAAACCGAGAACATCTCAACTCTGTACGATTAACAAAGAGCGAGACAAAACCACGCCACCATTGTGCAGATTTGAGCCTTGTTATGAACGCTTTTTTATGTTATTTGCCATAAGAGTATGTGTGATAAAATTTTTAACGCCTAATCAACTATGGAACTTCATTAGAGTCCTCAAAAACATGCAAAAATCCTGGAGAGGAAACTGAACACAAAACACAAATGGGGGCTTAAGTGTTTAGGAGAAATGATAATAAAAAGGCACAGCGGCAAAGCATAAAATTTGTGATGGAGGCATCACAAAAAGGGGTAGATATTGTTTTAATGATTTTATTTGAGCGCAGAGTGGCGAGAAGGGGGAGCGCTGGGGTTGGCGGATGGTGACATGGATGATTGTAAACAACTCATCTCATTTACAGGCAGTTTGATAGACATGGCAGCAATTAGCTTCAGCCTTTCCTTCTCCCCCCATAAAGTGGAGCAGTGAGACAATGGAAGGATGCTTGCTTGGATGGATGAAAGTGCTTTTACTGCAATTATATCTGAACACAAAAAACATTAACTTTTTCTTCCTCCCACTCTCCTCAATCGAGGCTACAGTGGAGACCGTTTCCAACTCGGTATATAATTTAATTTATTCGCGAAAATAAAGGATAGTAAAGCAAAAGGTTTGTGTGCATAATTTACAGAATACAAATTCGCTATAAAAACTCGCAAATGGTTAAATCATCTCGAATTTTTATCTGCAATGTTAAACGTATTTTTTGCTGAAAATTACATTCAATTTACAACGAAATTTGCAGTGGATTTTAATGCATTGTCGAATTCTACGTGATATTAATGCTAGATACTTAAGATATACGTGGTGTTAAGAAGAGCTACGTATAGTCGTATCATAAATACGTCAGGGCACGTAAGAGTATGTTTAGTATTCTGTACAAAAATATATGAATATAAAGGACAACGTTCAGATGGCAAATTTGGGTTTTGATTATATGATTTATAAGATGCAGTGCTTCCGTTTCATCTTATCTTCATCACAGGTACAGGTTGCTTACAGACGCATAGGGCAACATTATAATAGTAAAACGAGAGATTTGTTTAGATCGGGAGGGAATTTGTAACCGAAACTTAGTCCCTTACTGCAACTGGAGCAAACAGTTGCGACAGTTTATATTGAATTTCTCTTAAGTTCCCTTTGATATTTCACTATATTACATATTTCTCCGTACATACATGGGCAAAGTAACTACGCAATTTTAATTTGTAGTTTAATTTGAATTTCCTCTACAGTACAAATTCAAAAATTTCCTACATACATATATGGCAGTTTTGGCTATCAAATATTTTTTACAGTACAGTACCTCGTTTCTGTAGTTCTCGAATCGAAAAAGTTTTCACATGAAACATGTGAATTGAAACAAACGCGCTACGAATCGGTACAAAAAATTGCTTCTTGCGTGTAACTGTTTCTACATTTGTTTTGCGAAAACTTTCTTTGACGTAATGCTTTCTTCATGCTTATTGGGTAAATGCGAGAAAACCTGTTTCTAAAGAGGAGGGAGTCGAAAAATTAAAAACATTAAACCCCAAAAATGCTCACAAATTAAAACGGCCAAACCAAAACAGAACGAGACAACTACAATTAGAATAGTTCGTTCTATAAATAGAACTTTCAAAACTTCTGCATCAGTGCTTGTAAGTAGGAAAGCAATGTGTGTAAGTAGCGACAACAATCGCTCTGCACACAATCAATAAATGTCTTCGGTTAGTGACTTGTGTAAATACACACCGCAGTGGCTTAACGGGCTAGACGCTGCGGAAGATGATGCTTCACAAACATCGAAACGATCGTCCATCGAATGTGAGTTCGAATCCCACCCGCGGCATTTACATTTTTTTCACTAACCGGAGAAAACATGATCTCTTACAGCCTTAAAGGAAATTACAACTTTAAACATAACGAGGATTTTAAACAACTAAATTTGAAACGGTGCGAGATTTCGATATTGTTTCTACAAAAAGGCTACGCAGGATTAAGAATTAATATTTTAAATGGAGAAGGTAAGAATTATATATTTTTGCTCAATTAATTTTTCCTAAATATTTACAGAAAAATCAAAAAGCACAAAGAAAATATGGTTGAATATATGTCAACTAATTTGGAATTTGCAAGAGGCAGTTTGGAGGGTTAAGTTCCAACATAAATTGTAAGGAGCGGAGGGAACCCTTAAAACAACTTATGGTGGCTGTTCTTTTCTGCACTGCTTATTTTGTTTGTTTATATTTTTTTATTACTTGACAACTTTCTTAGAATATTCCAATAAAAACGGCATCAGTGTTGCCTCTTTTCTCATTGATATACAGAAACACTTTTTACCCACAAAATGGAGAAACGATGGAATTTTTTGTTTCATGCTTAATGTGAAAACTTTTTCGATTCGAGAACTACAGAAATGAGGTACAGGTTTATGAATTTGAAAGTATTACTAGGCAATACCTATCGAAGCCACACACCTCTAAAATAGGGCGGTCCAAACAAATATTCTTTTTCGATTTTCATGGCTGCTCAAGATTAATTGGAAAGCTTAGAGGGCAATATATTTTTGATACTTTTTTTGAGGTTTTTTAGAGGTCGCGCAAGTCGAATTTCCCCCAAAAATCGGGTATTCCGGATGTTTTTTGAAATTTTCTAAAACTCTGTCAATATCCACGATATTCTTAGTTTCTAAGTCAAAAGTTCTAAAGCAAACCGTCCAAACTTTTATTGTATATATATAAACCACCAGGTTTGGCAATGATTTTTCACAATAAGCTACCACATTTAAAATTTCCATGAAAAGACGAATAAATTCCAAGCAATTCCAAAAAAAAATCCATTTGCAGTTACTCTTCCAGAGTTCCAATCCAGTGTAACAGTTTACCTGTCTGGAAAACTATAATAAAAACAAACTCCAGTGAAGGAACTAAATAGAGCTGGCATCTAAGAAGCAGATCAAGTTCCCTTTCTGGAGAGCACTCCAAAGATCAAGGAACTAAAATGCCCAACCCTACATGCTGAAAAATCTCTCTTTTTTTGTTGTTTGGATGCCAAAACAACATCTTTGTAGCTTGTCGCAAATATACTACACTTGTGCCCAAATACGTTGTGTTTGCTATTCAATATAACATGTTTGAGACACAATGATTAATAGGCTATAATATATGGGTTTGAGACACAAATGTGTTTGTTTTTGTTGTAACCCACTAAAACCAAATACGAGACAGACAACAAAGATACAAAAAAGCATCAGATCTTCAATTCAATAAAACAGTGATTGCAAACATGCACATGTTTCCTGCAATATGTATTTTTCATCGCATAGAAAACACCTGGCTTAAACACTCCATAACAACAAGTAGTCGGTTTTCGGGGTCAACTGTGGGGAAGAAACATAACGGTCCAAGGTATCTCGACGATCCAGAAATAATTACCAGTTTTTCAGTCAGTGGTCATCTTCGTTTCTTTGCTAAGTTGTCGTTAAACATTGAGTTGTGTTTTTCAGTCAATTGTAAACAATGGTTTAATGGCGAGATAACTGTGGTCAATGTTGGTTGATTAACCTGTAGTCAGAAAGATATGATTTTGACAATCACATTATTGATTGTCGAAATGAGAAATGTAATATTGTATAAAATACATGATTCTGTTTTGAATATTTGTACACATACTTCCATCACAGATCGTTAGACTGTTGCGCGTACTTAGTTTTTATAAATTTTTGCTAAAATTACTTAGATTTATTCTTATTTTATATAATCTTGTTCTGGTTGTTGGTCTCTATTGTTTTTGGTATTACGGTATTAAGCAGATGTTTTTCCAATACGAATACAAGGGTTGCCATAATCGTGAACAATATGTCGGCGAACATTGACGCCACTAGCAAACAAAATTCAAAGTTAATCTCTAATTAACTTGCAACTAATATTAAGCAATCCGATAGTTAACTACCCACTTGAAAACTGGCCATAAGTCTGTCAGAAATTACTACCTAACCTAACTTAACCCTATGTTCGGTATAAGTGGTTGCCATTTCTGCACTGTATATGTCTATATATAGTGGCTCACAGGACGTTAAATTTTAATTTTAGGACTAAAACCAATTCCTTGCAGGAATTTGTACAAACCTTAAAATTAAACAGGACACTGTTATTTTAACCCAAATTAGATGTAAATGTATGTTGCTCTCCCGAAAATGTGTGTTTTGAATCGTGATGGTTTTGAATAGTTGGAATATATTAAAAATTTAGATCCATAGAACGAACATTAGCAGATATATATTTCCATTGCAATTGGGATGCCACATCGCAGCCATGCACTGCCTTTACAAAATGAAAAATAAGGAAAAGTGTATTGTCCAACGGTAGCTCACTCATTTGCTTGCAGAGAATGCATATTCTCCCGATAATATTGAAACAAATTCAAAGTAGAGATTTGATTCTGTAGATACTGCTGCACAAACAATACTATGATATGAAAAACAGATAAAAGATAATCCATTGTACGATGAGGAATGCCACATGGCAACTGATGAAAACAGAACTGCATATGACAGTGCTGCAGTCATTTGCAACGCGGAATTCGACGGATCCATATAGAGAGGATGAGACAAGTGCGAAAATCAAAAAATCAGTTGGAATAAGGGAAGACCGTATCATTTACTAGAAAGTGAACAGCCTAACATGAATGCACCTAAACAAGATATGCACCTAATATGATATGGCGAGATAACTGTGGTCATATTGTGTCACATTTAAAAAAACAATGCGATTCAAGTGTATGTGCCAACTATGATAAAACAAGTCATTTAACCATTATACCCATAGTGCTTCAAGCAAAATGTTGGAAAGACTAAAGTCCATTATTGCAAAACTGATCAGACCCTATCAGAGTGCCTTAGACCCGGCAGCTCTACAATCAGCCAGATATTAGCATGGAAGCAAGCAAATCGACACCATCTTATTGGTGATTATATAACTGCTTTTAATAGACTGATACGGTAAAGAATTTTTCGAATCTGTGTTAGTTCTAGGCTGATAACCCTTTTCAGATTACCAAGCCCTCAGTGAAGGATACTAAAAACCTTACCACGCCATTTCATGACTCAAATAAAGCGACTGTCTATCGTGCAATCTCTTCAACGTTTTAACCGATATAGTAATTACTAGAATGTTGCACTAAATTCAAATCAACCCATCAGAAGCAGAAACTTCATGCTGTTCATGTATGCTTGTGGTATATATATTATTTGGCGATCACTGCAGGAAGCTACTGCAGCATTTTCAAGAATCAAAACGGAATTTTGGTTTGCCGTGACTTTGCCCAATTGTGAAAGTCAGCAAGCAATCGTTTTAACTTCGAGGTAGTGTGCGAGTTTATTTACCTCTGTTTCGCCGTAAACAACAAATAGTAACAGCAGTCTGGAAATCAAACGAAGGATTGTGCTTGCAAATAGGTGTTATTTTGGGCTTCGAGACAATTAAGAGACATCCCCTCTCTCGATAGTATCAAACATCCAGGTATATCTGACTCTTGTAGTACCTGTTCTGCTATATGGAGCGGAAACCCGGGTCACCTTGCAAGCAGATCAAACAAAACAAAACTTCTACAATATATAAGTATAATTCGCCTGTGTCCGATAACAGCGAGAAGCGACGTCATAAGAACCACGAGCTGTATGACTTATATCCCGACATCGACGTAGTTCAGCAATCCAAAATAGATCGATTGCGTCAGAAAGGTCATGTCGGCAGAATGGGTAATGATGAACCAGTTGTACAGTATTTGCAGTTGTACTCGAATGCAGCCGACGAATAGGACGGGCAAGACAACGCTGTTAGGACTAGATGGACGATTCCCTGCGAAAGCTTGGTGTGGCCAGCTCAAGAGAAAATTCGAAGAAACGTTGAGACACAGGCTGTGAAAAGAATAATAATAATAAAAATAAGTGAGAATGAGTATTGCTCTAAACTTTAGTAAGTGGTTTCCCATTACATCCCTAGAAGGAATCGGGGAGAGCTTCTCACAACCAGTGATCTGTGCTCTTTCTAGTTTTATACGCACTGATTGGGACCTACACTTTTACACCCGTTCCGAACGGTATTTTTGAGAAGCATTTTCATGGCTAAATACTCGATAGTGTCGTCGTCACTATGCGAGGTGACCGCCGTCGAAAGAAATTTTAAGGTGGTCAGAGCAGGGATCGAACCCAGGATCTCAAGTACAAGAGGCGCGCACACTAGCCATTGCACAACCGACGGCGACTTTACCATTTCATTAATAATAACTAGTTTCTCTTCATGTCGACTTAGATTGAATGATTTTAATCATAAAAATAATTATATGCTTTATTTTGAACAACAAATTTGTTTATTTTTTCCACTATAAATGCGCGATTAATGGATAATGTGCGATAATCGAAATATTGATTAGTCGAAATCATCCTTAATCGAATAATATAAACATATGATTAATCAGAACTATGACGGTGGGTAGTGCAATGCTTTCTGTGCGGGTTCGATCCCTGCTCTGACCATCTCATATTTTTTTAGACGATGGACACACCGCTTTGTGAGTAATTTGTTATCTTCTCAAAAACATGTTCGGAGCCGGTGTAAAACTTTAAGTCAAAATCGGTAAGTGTCAAACTAGAAAGCGCACAGCTCACTGAGTGTGATAAGCTCTTCCCTGCCCCTTAATGGGATGTATTAGGTTACTTTTATATTAATGTTTTAATGATTAAGCAAGTAATTCGAATGTTGATCAATAAAATTTAAATAATTGTATTTATAATTTCTGACAAAATAACTAATTCGTCGATAGTGAAATTTTATCTAAAGGGTTTTTCAACAGAGACGCTACAAAAGTAAATCGATACGTATGTAATTTAAATGGTTCTATGAGCGATATTGTAGTTGTAGTTTTTGACATGCATTTTTTTATCAGCGTTCTAGTAAATTGTATCGGTTAGAGACAAGCCTAGTGAGTTGCACGGTACCCCTAAGATGTCTGTTACACATCAAATCTTTGCAAAAATCAATTTTTATCAATTCTCGGATTTTCCTGCACTTTTTTTTTTTTAAATATTTTATTCCACTTTTTCCAGCATAACTTCAAGGCACACCAAATTTTTCACTCACAATGTTTGGCAAAATAGTACCCATGGTAAAGCTGAACAACTTTTGTGAACATATTAATACAATCTGACAGTGAATAGTTACCCTAAATAGGTCATAAATACCACTTAGTATTTTGAAAATGGTCATTTGTATGTGCATGTCGTAATTACTCGAAAAGAATGTGTCCGATTTTGACCGAATAAATTTAGAAAAATTTAGAATTACAACGCCTTTAATCTATTCTTACACTATTTCTCAATGGTTTCGAAGTTTTAACCCTAATCCTGTATTTTGGCAAATTTTTCCCAAACACGTTTTTAACTCAGTGTATCAGGCGTGTATTTCGTAATATTGGACTGAAATTTCTTGACAATTATTTTTTTACGTATATTCAGCTGCGTTGAGAAAATTGATATCGTGACTCCACCAGAGGCTCCTCCATACCACAAGTAACGAATCCTGTATTTTGGGCAAATTTTGCCCAATACTATTTTACATTATTGCCGCAAGCAACATTTACAATGTGTGCTTTAATTTTCGTTTCCCGGGAAATCTGATCTCCATTGCTGTATTGCTGTAGCTACATTCGCGACAATAACGGCTGAATTATAAGTATATGCCTTGTTTTTATGGATTTTGAGGAATCCCCAATATTGTTTTCGAACTGGTTTAGACCCTGGTCCATGCAAGCATATATCGGACGAAATCGTTGCGTTCTTGAAAAAATCAGAGAGTGTTACTCGAACTTGCAAAACGACTCAATATAATATAACTTTCGTTAACCTTTTCAACTCGTACGATCTTGCTGCTGAACTTCTGAAAAAGAAAATGACTACACACTGAAAATTTTTTAATTTTTTGTTGTTTGGATGCGAGTATAACGTGTTTGTAGCTTCTCGCAAATATAGTATACTTGTATCCAAACACATTGTGTTTGCTATTCAATATAACATGTTTGGAACACAAGGATTAATAGGTTATAATATACGTATTGGTGACCCAAATGCGGCATTGATTGTTGACAACTGCTGGAAAGAGAAACGTGATAGACAACAAAGAAACAAAAATCACCAAATCTTTTTTTCACGAAAAGTGCATGTACATGTTTCCAGCAATATGTTGCGGGGCCCGTTATTTGTCAGCGTGTATAGTTGGGGCTGTCCGAAAAAATAAAATGTTTCTAGCCCCACATATTTTGAACATGAAAAAAAACCTGCCTTTACTCAGAGCTCCTTACGTTAGTAGCTTATGTTCCAAAGAAAAGTAGGTGCGTATATCTTACAAGCACAGTGTGCCATGACTCACAAACACAGGATAACCAGTCGAAGAAACTAGAAATAATAGAGTTTTATGACCATACAAAGGCAAGTTTGGATGCACTTGACCAGCTGGTTGCCACATATACTTGTAAGCGGACGATCAATAGATGGCCTGTAGCTGTATTCGCAAATATGCTTGATGTATTCGCATGCATTCATTTCGTGATTTTGACAGTAATAAATATCGAGTGGAATAAATCAAAGTATTTTCGTCGCAGCAATTTTTTGGAGAACTGGGATTTGAGCTTTTGGAAGGTGAAAATCGGCAGCGTAATACACAGCCATATGGTACTGTCGCCAGGAAGCTACATCACCCGCAAGAAAAGAAAAATACAAAGAGAGGCCGTTGTCACTTCTGTGAAAATTAGTCGAACAGTACTAACTATGACACAAAATGTATGAATTTTAACTTATTTGTGTGCAAAAAATCATTCCCATGCAGAAATTATATGCAACACTTGCAACAAAAAGTAATAAAACTAATAAAATTGTATTGGGCAAAATTTGGCCAAAATACAAGATTCGTTACATTTTTTCTTTACAGGATGGGGGTTAAAAAAAAGAATGGTGAATGGTGAATGAAATATTTCTTTGCTTAAAAAATTTAAATTTTTTATTATTAAAAAAATCATGAAACATAAGAAACGTCAGAAAGTGTAAAGTTTTATTAGTTTATCCTAAAGTCACATGACCTATCAACAAAATGAGATACAGATCGTAAAAATCGAGGGACACGTTTCGCTCGAATTCACAATTTAGTGAAGGTATTTTATTTAGTCAAGAATTGTGATTGTTTTTTTTGGGTTGCATAAGATGAGTAATACAATTCTTGACAAAATTAGATACCTTCACTATATTGTGAATAAGAGCGAAACGTGTCAATCGATTTTTATGATCTGTGTTTCACTTTGTTTATAGGTCATGTGACTTTAGGATAAACTAGTAAAGCTTTACCCTTTCTGACGTTACTTATGTTTTATATTTTTTTAATAATAAAAATTATAATTTTTTAAGCAAAAAAAAATAGTTTTTTATCATTATTTTTATTAAAACTGCGAAATTGTTGATTACATTGAGAAATGGTATAGGAATATATGAAAGGTATTGTAATTCCAAATTTTTCTAAATTTCGAGTAATAATGACATATTCATACAAACGATCATTTTCAAAATGCAAAGTGATCTTTATGGACTATTTAGGCTGACTAGACACGTTGAGATTGTATTAATGCAATGGCTGCAATTTTGCCGAATATTGTGAGTGAAAAATGTGGAGTCCCCTGAAGTTATGCTAAAAAAGTGAAAAAGATATTTTTTTTAAAACAAAAGTTCAGGAAAATCTGAGAAGTGGTAAAAATCGACTTTTTCAAAAATTTCACTTGATACAGAAATTTCATGGGTACCTATCAACTCAGTAGGCTTGCTTCTAACCGATAGAATTTACTAGAACGCTGATACATTTTTTGACTACAACAGTGTAATCAGACCGCAGGTTGTTGAAAAAGCGAACTTCTCGTTACTCAGTTTTTCAAATTATCATGGAGATTAATCGTAACCAAAATGTATGTTTAATTAATTATTTGCTAAATTATTCGTATAAATTGATTAAGCAATTATTCACGCGGCCCTAGTTATATTTGGTTTTAATTCTCATGGTTATTGAACAATTAATAAATATTAATTACAGGGTCCTAATATCATTTGATTTTTTCGATGTCATATAAAATTTTCCAATTTTAAAAATTAAATATAAAATTTTAATTAGAATCGGTATTTAATCGAGTTGAAAAAATCGCGAACTAAAAACAATTTAAAGCTTTTTATTTAAGGACTCCTAAAAAAAAGGCTCAATTCTGTCAGTTACGTGAAAATCGTCAACCGCCCTTTTTTGTTTCACACTGTTATTGTTCCAATTTTCAATTATTAAATTCCGGGAGTTACGTTGAATTAACGAATTTTGTAAGAAACTCACACAGTAAACTATTCCGCTTCAATGGTAGAGACCTAAAACTATAATTTCCAAATTTCAAAAAAATATAAATTTTGCATAAGTGTTTTTGTAAAAATAATACCAATTCTTTCTGAAAGACTTTCAAATAATGAATTTGCAAACCACTGTGCGTTGTCTGTTGATATTATCAATGGAAGCAGATTTCAAAAGGACATAAATGCCATCAAATACATAACAACACATACAGAACAACGATATGGTAGCAGTACTCATATTAGTAATATTCCGCTTTATCTTATCAAAGACAATAATTACGAAACGAAATTATGTGGGAATTATGATATAATCATCGCGATATGACAACAAGAGCACAGCTCCAAATATAGTATAAGAACCGGAACAAAGCTAGTGACGATAAAGATAATGAGGCGTCCGTGGTTGGAATCGCTTCAAGGATTCTAGATCCGATGATGAGTTATTAGAGGAGTCATATCCGCTTAATGGTGGCAAACTATCCTGGCTAACCACCACCAGTGGGGACAATGGGTGTGAGACTATGCACACATGCTTTCCGGCAACTTTAATTATTACTTAATAAGTATTTGACAAGTGTGCAACGCACGTTGCACACACGAATAGATTACAAATTAATTATGCGCATACATGCAGACAGATTATGCTCCCCACATTAAGTGCATGTCGCATAAGTCCGCCGACGCTCTGGCTTAAAATAAATTTAGGAGACGCCTTCGATTGGTCGGTCCCCCACCTATACAAGGAATGGAGGGGATCCCGCTAAGAACTGAAATTCATAAAAATCAAATAGTAAATTTGTTACACGAGTATCCGCTTTCACTCTGTAATTTGGGTATTATGTAAAAATGCAAAATTTAAGAAAATATATTCAAATATTGTCAGCGCTTTGTGCTCCGATCGTACTTACATAAAACGTTTACTGTGTGAGTGGATACAACATTTTCGGTGAGTTGCATGTTGAGCCCATGACAGATGACAACCAGCGAGCGTTTGTTTGGCTCAATGACAGCCGTTATATTTGAAATGGTAATCCAACCACCTGAAAGATCCGGGGATTGTGACAGGAAGAATGAAAGAGGAAACAAATTTAATTTATGTAATTATAAAATGTAATCAAATATGCATATTCGTCTCCACCAGCGTCGCGTCTTGGACGATGACGCATGAGATGAGGTGAAGCTACTCACCTTCGGGGCTCACGGTGTTGCGTGTTGTCGCATTGCGAATCTGGCGACCGCCAACCATCCATTTGATTTCAGCCGGCGGATTAGATGGTGCCGTTGTACATGTGAGTGGCACAACATCTCCCACTCGTGCCTCCGTGCTGCCCGATATGGAGACATGTGTTGGAGCAACTGGAACGGAAAACAAGTAGAAAGGAAGCGTAAGAAACAAACGGTTTGCGTAAGTAAAGTAACACGTGATAAATTTGTATTTTTATAATTTATATTTCATAAATTCATTAACATTTTAGCATCATCGTAAAGTTTGCCAGATGCTGTGTTTATTCTAAATCCAAGCACGTTCATAAATCCCCCCCCCCCCCAATTCGTACTCAGTCACTCACTCACTAGGCAAACAGTGGGTGGCGTAGTGAGCAATTGCAACAAAATCTTAGTTTGATATACACACATACTCGTATTATTCGTGTACAGCCATTACGCTGTTTTATGTTGGAAATTCGAATACATTATTTTGTTTAATGTACATAATAGCCGACTCCTGTTGACATTATTTCGTTTAAACAAACCAAATATTGCAGGTGTTTAAAAAACCCTGTATTATATGTAGCAAGGCCACATATAAATGGCTACCACAAGTCTGTATATTTTGAATTTACGCTGACATTTCTATTTAGGGCGCAGAAATCATATTTGCGCACACTAACGCATTTGGTTATGATTCCACTGTATTGCCAAATATTGAATGCCCAAGGTGCAATAACTGCCACAGTTCAATATGTGCAGCGTTTGATATCGGCAACTGTCAGTTTCTAACAATACTATCAGTTGGTATGACTACGCCTATCAGGTAAATAATAATACCTGGATTTTATATTTAAACTGGTGCTGGAGTTGCTTGGGGGTTTTTGACACGTTATGGAAAGGTTCATATTAGTGTATTCAAAACTCAAACAAGTTAACCGTACATCGGCTTTTTAAAAATTACTACCTTTAAAGAACCGGTTTAACCGGTTATTTGAAGTCCATTAACGGATGTTTTCGGTTTTTGAAAAAAAATTCACACAACTGATATTACACCACAGAGTTACAAACCTAACGACTTTCAAATCACTGTAAAAATAATACACGCAGTGGAATTTAAAAAAAAAAACAGAAACGCCTTTATTGAATAAAATTTTACAGCGAATGAAAATAAAAACCGTTTCACATTACCTGCCATGAAGGGATGCTCACAACCACTGGACTGTGCGCTTTCTAATTTTTTACTCACTGACCTTTTCATGGCTAAGTACTCGATATTGTCGCCATTACTAAGCGAGGTGGCCGTCGTCGAAGGAAATGTAAGGTGTTCAGGGCAAGGATCTAACCCACGTTCACATGCACAAGAGCCACGCACACAAGCGACTGAACCACCGACTACAACGAACCAAAGCGAATGACGCAGAAGGAAAAACAGTGCATATAAAAATTTTTAACAGTAATTCAAATGTGTGTTTCAAGGAAGGTTTCCATTCCAAAGTTAATTTCAAAACAAGTACAAATTATATTTGAACACCTGCCCTTAATGGAAAGTCTCTTTAACACCAACTTTTTTCGTCAGCTTTTTTTGTTGCGTTGGCTTGAGATTTTTCGTCAGCACGTCAGCAATATTTTCAGTTGAAATTTTTCATGAATTTCTCTAACATGTCGAATTCGTACACGCTGAAAAATCTGAATATTTTTGTCGTTTGGGTGCAAATATAAAGCTTGTCGCAAATATAATATACCTGTGTCCAAACACATTTTAGTTGCTATTGAATATTACATGCTTGAGACAAAATGATTAATATTTCATATTGCATGTGTTTGCGACCCAAATATATCTGTGTTTGTGATACAAATACAGCTTTGTTTGTTTTACTGTTTATGCTCCCTCAACAGAAAGAGAATAAAAGAGGGAAAACGAGACAAATGTAAAAGGGATTTTTGCATTATTCTGTCTGTCACTAATTCATAAATATTCATGAATATGAAAAGCGCTTGATCAGTGGAAAAAGAATAAACGAAGTCTCGGACGGTTAAATGGTTTGTGATGTTTCTTTGGTTTTTGTGTATGTGTTTCGTATATATGTATGTGTGTTACCAAAGTGAGAAATGATTTTAAGGAAAGAAACTGGAAAAGGGCAACAACGACAAAGGGGGTCTGTCTAAAGATGTACTGTATATAAACGCATAGCTGAAACCTTCTGTAAACCAAAACGTTTAATTTCTGTATTAATTATTTACAAATTAATTAATTATAAAATTAATTATAATAAATAATACTATATTGAAATCAAAGAAGGATATCGTTTCCAAATATTATTATATGTTTCCACGAAAGTAGATGCAGGTTTGGGGGAAACACGAGACCGCTTCCACATAAATATATGGACGTTTGGGATGAAGGACGCGTATGTTTCCATGTAAAAGTGTACATGTTTGCCAGTAAACATATAAATGTATGACGTATGTTCCAGATATATGCATGCTTCCTGCAGAATATGTTTGGGAGAATGTGTTAGAAAGGCTGTTAAGTTCCAGCGTGTATATCTATATGGTTTCTCTCTGACTGATAAACCGATTTCGTAGTTGCTGTTGCGCACTGAGGTTGTTACCATAAATTTCCATAGCGTGTTTGACATGTTCGTTAAATGCAAGTTCTGGCAATAGGTTCCGAATAGTCACTGCTTCCTTCGCAACAGCTAATATCGTCATGTATACGGCTTCAGTATTGCTGAACGGAACTGTCGGCATAATCTGTATACGATTTTCTATCATCACTACTACTGGCCAAATCCGCATCCGCGAACCGAAGTACAACCTTTTCATGCTGCTTAAAATGGGGAGGGTAATTGATGGTGCTAGCAAAATATCTCATAATATGTTTGGCTCCAGTCAAATATTCCACGAGGGGATTCTTGTTAAATTCCGATAACTTATTGACAGCGTGAACAGTGATCCAACTGGTTGCGATCAAAGATCCAACTGGTAGTTACTCAAGTCTACTTCTTCGAAATTCGTACAATCTTGACAGTGTTTAAATTTTGTACCAGGATCTAAAGGAGTACTACACCTTCTAGTATCTTGCATATTTTGTTTCTTTACCAAATCTTTTATAATGTTTTGTGGCGACAGCTTTATTGGACCAGTTGATATTTTTCTCTCAATCTCCATATCCAGAAAATTATCAATTGCACCCTTGTCAACCACTTCAAATTCGTTTGCGATTGTCCACTTTATTGCTTTCATGGTTGCTTCATTCACACATGCGAGAAAAATATCATCTTCTTATATGATAGTAATGTTATACTCGCTACCCTTATTCATCACAGATGTGCACTGATCAACCTTACAGCGAACTTACCCAATCTTTTATAAAGTAGCGTCCAATTTATCGACCCATTTACGTCTTGACTGTCTGATTCCTTAAATGGCTTTCTTAAGCTTATACACTTTTTCCGGGTGTTATGGATCCTGAAAGCCCTCTGGTTGTTCCTAAATATATTTCCACCCAAACCACAATTTAAATAGGCAGTGGTAAAATCTATTTGATCGACTAGTAGTTTGTATTCATGAAGCAGAAAAACTTTCCCAGCTTTTGAAAGAAGGCATCAATTTGGAGCCTAATGTCACAATCGCCGGACATCGAAGACGACAATTGCCATTCAAAGGCTACTTCACACTCTTGGAAGGGAACACTTTTGTTTATTGCCACGATATAAAGGGACTGATGGAGGCAGAGGGCATTAATTATGTCGCAGGTGATTGGCGAATGTTTATCGATTCTTCGAAATCAAGCTTGAAACTCGTTCTCATAAATAAACATAAGTATTTCCATTGGCTACAGCACAGATAAGAGTGATACATACGATTCCATGAAAATAATTTTAGATAAAGTTTGCTACACTGACCGTATGTGGCGGATCAGTTGTGACCTGAAAGTCGTGGCGATGCTAAGAGGTCTCCAACGAGGCTATACGAAACACAAGTGTTTCCTCTGTTTGTGGGATACCCGATTTGAAGGAAACTAATACTTGCTAGAAATTCAACAAAGAAAGGACACAAAACGAAAATTCTCGATTGATTGCAAAATATTTTCCCAAGAATCAGCGAATCAAAATTGAAGGCAGGTGTTCCGAATGGCCCGACATACGGAAGCTCATGAAATCAAAAGAATTTAAAGACGCTCTAGTCGGTAATGATTACTTAGCATGGAGGCCAGTGAAGAAAGTCAGACGATAGTTTTTGGGAAGTAAGCGAGCACGCAATTTCTTTTGACCAAAATGTTGCAATACTTCCAGAAAATTGTAGTGAACATGTCTCTCAAAATTGACTTCTTGCATCACCATGTCGAATACTTCAGCAAGCAGCTAGCCTCAGATTCGGATGAACATGGCGAGCGCTTCCATCAAGTGGCCATGCCCATGGAAACGCGATATAAAGGCAAACGGCTGGACTCGCTGGTGGCTGAAATTTGTTGGTGGTTACAAAAGACGTAAAATCCCGACAATGAAGATGAAGCAGAAGAATATACAATGGGAGTCTCCTGCGAGGATAGGTCACAAAATTGAAGTTATCCGACTGATTATAACCAATTATTTTTTCCAGATGAAGATAGACTCCGAAAAAGAATGCGAACCACTACCCAAGAATGTAAAGGGAGCATACAAATGAAAATAAATTTATTCGTTCATCAATTTTTATGGCCTATGCCTCATAGGTTCATAGGTTATATGACTTTACGTGAAAGTAACAAGAGTTGTTACTTTTCCCCGTTATGGATTTTCCATGATTTTTACAAATAAAAAATTTTAATTTTGTAGGTAAAAAATTAGTTTTTTACGTCATAAATTTGTTCTCGACTGCAAAAGTGTTGATTATGGAGAGGAATATATTAAACGTAATTCTTAATTTTTCCGAGGTTGTTGTAGCAAAATCGGACTAGTCGTTCTCGAGTTATGCCAAACTAGAGAGCCCCAAACGTGACAAATTCACCTATATGATACTTACTAATTTCAAATCGATATATATGTCGATTCCCAAACATGACCCAGCGAAACGCCGGGCCAAACTTGTTTTTTGCCGATATAACCTTTATATACGTATAACTACGTCATTATTCTCTTTGCTCTGAGAGTGCTCCGTACCACATAAGAGAACTATTCGCTGCCGCTACATCACAAGTCTTTGTTATATATAGGGGTGGGTCACCCTTATCATTTAAGGGTATGAAAAATAGATGTTGACCGATTCTGAGACCTACCCGATATGCACAGAAAAACAATCTGCGGTCGCAGTCGAACAAACTGTGTTTGGATGTGTTCACTATTTGAGTTTAGTCCCTACCCGCGCCTATAAATGTTAAAAAATCAAAAATATTATTAGAAAATGGATATGACAACATTCTATCCTACAGTCTTAAGCACTCATCGATTTGCTTCAGTTCGGGGGCTCATAAGCGAAAAGTTAAAAAATAAATAAATACTGAATTTCTAAGCCCATTTTGGAGATCTAAAAAACATTTTTTTTGTTAGTGTTATTTACAGAGTTGTCAAGAAATATGTGGGCTACAATGACTTGGAAGATTTCTCTGTCGTGAACCAGAAAAAGACAAAAAATATAAAATACTTCAAATTTACTTAGACATTTCGTCATTTTACAGGGTATTAGTGAATTTTCCATAAGGCATATCGTTTAAAATTTATTGAAATAAAAAAAATATTGAAATGGAGTCGTGATCCTCATAGAAATCTTAGTTGCCGTATTAAAAAAAAGATTGTGATGGTTTGAGATATCACGCACATGTCCTTTCATAATTCGTTGATTTGGTTGAAGCCTTAAATCCACCGCAGTCTAATCTAATTCATGAGAAAATATGATTGATTTTTCTTATCTGAGCATAAAATAGCTTTATTTTTTGCTCAACAGAAGAGAGAGAGAGAGAGACTAGTTTGCATAAAGTACTTTTCTGACATTGTACGAAAATAGGATTTCGTTTCTTTGAACGTACACTTGTTGTGTTTTATTCAGCAACTGGCATCAGTTTCAGCTGCAGTTGTTAGATAACAGAGGAGCCTAGCATATCCTGTAATCCACAAAGCAGCAATGTTTTGAACACACTCAGTCCTGGGCGAAAAAATAACTTAATAGCAGCTGTGGATTATGTGTGGACGATGTTGCAGGCTAATTTAACAGAATTATGTTACTTTTTCCGAACAGTTTTTTAAGTAAAGAGGCCGCACACGTTTTACGTAGTACATTCCGTCCAGTATGGAGGTTGTATGACTTCAAGTCCTTTTCTACTTTCAAAGGCATAATATATGGTGGAGAGTTGCCGGTCAGGAGCGCGAGGTAAATTAAGGACAATATGTCAGGTTTGCATTGGTTGAAAAATACCTTCGTACTGGTAACTCAGTTTATGCCGACAACTTCATCTCCTCGTTGGATCTGGCACTAACATTGATGAGGAAGAAAACGCATGTGCCGGAACGGTGCGCTTGAACAAAGCGTTTGTTCCGCCAGAGTTTTTGAGTTTTTTCCCACGAAAGCAATAATTCATTGTGCTTACTTGCGCCCAAAAATAAAACAAAATAAACCGATATTGTTGTCCAGAGTGCACTGCACTTGTGACGTAGACAACGAAAAATCGAGAGTTGATACCATAGACCAGATGCTTGGTACTTACGCGTGTAAACGATAAAACCAATCCTTACCCGATTGCAATGGCTTATAACATAGTATATGTTGCTGCACTGGTCACATTTATAATTTATAAGTAAATGAAGCCAAACAGGAAATGTGACAGACGACGCTCGTAGGGAAATAACAGTGAAATATGCGCACAGAGGCCTATATAGTTGACATGCGGGAAAGTTATTTTTGAGTACTTTATCATGTTATAGACAATGTTACGAATTTACTAATTGACACTTGTTTATCGTGGTTTTATTTATTTATTATTTAATATAACTAGGGTATTGATATATTACGTTAAGTTCAGTAGTTATCTTTAGTGACACAAACCTAACATTCACCTTTACGCAATATTCAATCCGTTTCTATTCCTAGACGTTTCGTACTTTCGAGCGTTTCGACACAGACTTACTCGGAATGCGGCCCAATTAGCTAGTTGTATCGAGACACAACTCTCAACCAAATGTTATTCATACGTCCCCTGATCATTTTCGATGTACCGTCATTTATTTCTCGGAGTTTCCCGAAAACTCCTTAGTGATTTCATCAACCGTTTGTGGTTAGATCGTATGTGGTAACTTTCACTGTACAGCGACGACATAATTAATGCTAAGCTTCTGCATTGCACATCACAAGGTGTTTGATCACTGAACGGAAAAGCATTGTCACAGGACCCAACAAGTTTTGTCATCAAAAGTGAGTTCATCAACTGCAATTTATTCGTGTAAATGTGTTCATCAACTGCAAATTATTCGTCCCTGCGATGAAAGCATAGTTGTTGCTGCAATGAATTTGATTCGTCATTCCAACGATTTTGTTTCCTAGCTGCAATAAATTTGTTTCATTGTTGAAATGAATAAATATCGGTCTTGCGATGAATTTATTTCATTGCTGCAATGAAGTTGCTCCATATAAAGCAAATGTCAGTAGTTTAAATTTCATGCACTTACTTGTTATTGATGTGTAACCCAGTTTTCTACAAAACTGAAATTAAATAAAATTGTTGCAGCAACAAAATGAAAAATTGTCAAAGAATTCATGTATGAAATTTTTCGTTGCAGCGACTACCAAATTGTCCGATATATGAGACTTTTCATTGTAACAACGTAACAACATTAACGAAAATGTTTCATCAATGCGACGATGCGTTATTCTATCAGTGTTGACATTCGAATGTTAGTTGGACATATTGAAGATCTCCTTAATTCAAATGTTAGTTAAGCTAAAAACGTAAAACATTATTTTTCATTTCTACCGAGCGCTCAGCGTTTATTATACGAGACTGGTTGTGCCAACTGCCAGACCTTCGTTTTAGCTCTGGATATACGTTGAAGAACTTCTTTAAAATCATTCAAGTGGTCTTCGAATGTCTTTCCCAAGACAATACTGCCGTCTATCTACACCAAGTACTTTCAACACGCAAGTTGGCTGGATCATTGGTGACCTCAAAAGGCAATTGCAGCATACGGTACCCTACGTTGAATGCAGTTGTTTCTTTATCTTTTGATATTTTTTGCAGTTGCATTTCAGTCACAAGTTTCTTCATCTCATTTCGTATTACAAGTGGGAGAATTCTGGGTTCCTGTTTTATAAGTCTCGCTTCTCCTGTGTTTATCATGCTACACCACTGACGTTATACCGTGGCATTGTCTCGTCATTGGCCGTCGGTGGTGCAATGGTTAGTCTGCGCGGCTCTTGTACATGAGATCCTGGGTTCGAACCCGGCTCTGACCACCTTCAAATTTTCTTTCGGCGGCGGTCACCTCGCATAGTGACGGCGACACTATCGAGTATCTAGCCATGAAAAAGCTTCTCAAAATACCGTTCAGAACCGGTGTAAAACTGTAGGTCCCAATCAGTGAGTGAAAACTGGAAAGCGCACAGATCAGTGATTGTGAGAAGTTCTCCCCAGTCCCTTCATGGGATGTAATGGGAAACCATTTATTTTTATTTTTTTTTATTGTCTCG